>CM056053.1:66969321-67296439 GCA_029574335.1 Rana kukunoris | reverse complement strand
GGTGCACTGGTGTTCTCCCCTGCCTGAAAAAAGTTAGTGTCAGGCCTAACCATGCGGTGCTAGCTAGTCTGGAGGTTATCAGTCTGCAGCTAGAGTTTGTGCTGGTGGAGTGACAGTCTGCACTAAGTTTGTGCCGGAGGAGTAACGGTCTGCAGAAAGTTAAGTGCTGGAGGAGTAAGAGAAAGAGGTCTTAAGGAAGAGTTTGTGCTGGAGAGAAGACTGAAATGTATATAAAGGAGTGTATATAGTAGTCCCCATAAAGTTACACTGGATCTCCTGGGCATCCCATAATTTCCCTTTCCCATCCAAGTTCAATGCCCTCAATAAAAAACAAAAACAAAGCTTATGGACAGTTTTGTGTCTCTGAGTGCCTGAGAGATGGATGTCAGGCTGGGCAGGGTGACAGGTGAACCACTACGTTCAGCAACCCCTACGGGATATGGCTACATTTGGGGGATCGTCCGGGAACACCTGTTCACAGTTAACCTGCCAGCCGTTGCCCCTAGCAACCAAGATTGATGGATCCGATGATACCAGTTGAGGAATTAAACTTTGGGGAAGGACTTATGTACTCTGCCTGTTTTTCAGTGCTATAGTAACAAGGGCCATTGTCCATAGCAACCAGCAGGAGCTGCCTTCAAGTTCAATATTATTGCTGCCTGCTCATCCATGGGATGGACACTTGTATTAATCCTGCAATTCACAAACTGTTTACCATGTGCTGTCACCAGTGGCAAATACAGGGGGTGATCGCGGCCATGGATTACGAAGGTATTTGGCACAACTAGATCACATAAACACACACACACACAGTCTACACTATATAACACTGTAATAGAGTGGACTCTAGCATTTCACCAGCATTTTAAACTAGGGCTTATTTTCGGGGTAGGGTTTGTATTGCAGCCCTTCCCAAAAATTGGGGTAGGTCTTATTTTCGGGGAAACACGGTATGAAATAATTGGCCAGCATCGATTTCAATTTAACCACTTTAGCCCCGGACCATTTTGCTGGTCAATGACCAGGCCACTTTTTGGGATTCGGCACTGCGTCACTTTAACTGACAATTGCACGGTCGTGCAATGTGGCTCCCAAACAAAATTGGCGTCCTTTTTTTCCCACAAATAGAGCTTTCTTTTGGTGGTTTTTGATCACCTATGCGGTTTTTATTTTTGGCACTATAAACAAACATTTTCATCGGTACTGCGACCTTATGGTGTAAACTTCGGACACTTTTGACACATTTTTGGGACCATTGGCATTTTTAAAGCGATCAGTGCTATAAAAATGCATTGATTACTATAAAAATGTCACTGGTAGGTAAGAGGTTAACACTGGGGGCGAGGAAGAGGTTAATCATATTCCCTGTGTGTGTTCTAACTGAAGGGGGGTGGGACTGACTTAGGGATATGTATGAACAGACGAACAGTCATTTCTCCCCCTGAAAGGACCGGGAGCTGTGTGATTGTTTGTTTGCACCGCAAACCTAATTTTGCACATAGTATTTACAATTATAACCCATTTTTTATTCTGCCTGCAGCTTGTTTGATCTACCAGTGCAATCATTTTCAATTTTTCTGTTGTAAATTGTACATGCATTCTCAGATGCTACAGAAGTGTATGTAAAATCCCCCATCTTACTTCTTGTTTCGATGGTAATGAAAGAGCAGAAAAGAAAGTGGGCAGCACAGTGGCTAAGTGGTTAGTGACTCTGCCTGGCAGCTCTAGGGTTGTCGGTTCAAATACCAACCGTAGCCCTAAATGCCTGGTGTTTGCATGCTCTCCCTGTGCCTGTGTAGGTTTCATCTGGACACTCTGGTTTCCTCCCACACTCCAAATATGTGCTGGGCAGTTAAACACTTCCTGCAAAATCATGTAATTGTGGTCAAGTAGTTGTACTGTTTTTTAGAGCTGGCGGTCGGCTTTCTAGTAATAACAACTGATGTGGCCAAGCAGCTGTTATTACAAGGAATGGGAAGCAATGTCCCACAGCTCCCACCGGGAGACCCAAGCCACCAGCATAAACTCGGCTTTGATCAGGTCTCCAATGTAGAAACCCGTTACTATGTCACTTCCGATTTACTCGGCAGCCAATGGCGCTGATTTAAAAAAAATAACAGTATTAAAAAACGCAGACCTTGGCCTTTTGAATACTTTTAAGTGCAGGGGAGGGGATTGGGGTCTCTTAGATCATTAGATTGAGGGCAATAATTCTAGTGAAAGACCTTCTCTGTAACTCTAAACAGGTAACCGTTAAACATTTTTAAGTACCGTAGTGTGCGCAATTTTAAAGCATGACATGTAAGGTATCTATTTACTTGTCTTAACATTATCTTTTACATTATACTGGGCTAATGTTACTATTTGGTTGGTTTTTAATTCATTGAAGTGTATTTCTTCCAAAAACATTGTGTTTGAAGGACCGCTGCGCAAATACAGTGTGATATATAATATTGCAAATACCGCCATTTTATTCTCAGGGGTCTCTGCTAAAAATATATATATAATTTTTGTAGGTTCTAAGTAATTTTCTAGCAAAAAATACTGGGCCAGATTCACGTACATTGGCGCATATTTTGACCAGCGTAGCGCACCTCCTTTACGTTAGACCGGCGCAATGTAGAGGCGCAATCACCGTATCTTTGTAGTATTTGCGCAGAAATTTGCGCCAGTGTAACGTAAATTCCGAGGCGTAAGGCGGAGTAATTCAAATTGGGAAGGATGTGGGCGTGTTTCATTGAAATGAGCCGTGACTCCATGCAAATGAATGGCCGGCCGGCTCGCGCATGCGCACATGAAGCAGACCATGGTCAGCACCTCTGTGCGCATGTTCACAACTCAGGAATGGCGCAATCAGTGAAATTGGAAGTGGACCCGGGCAACTTAGTGAACTACGCAGACAGCTTAAATAGACAGAGACAAAAGCCCTTCCTTTGCAAAAGTACATCCCTTTGTATCCCTCCCTATACAGCAAGGTGTTTTTGTTCTGTTGTTTATTAGCGTTGGTTAATTTGTTTGTGACGTGTCTTTGAGATATTTGGGGACTGTTTTGCAGAGTGATTTTTGTCTTTTATGTGTCTTCTTTGTTGTTATTTTTTTTAAATTATATTTATGCTGGGCATTTTTATTTTTTTGCTGGTCAATTTTTTATTTATTTTTTGGTTCTGTTTGTGAATGATTTTGGAATGTGGGGGTGACATTCCTGCCGGAAAAGGGGTGTCACCCTCATGTGTGGTGGAGAAGTGATCCCCAGGTCCGTGTGAATGGTGTATGAAT
This sequence comes from Rana kukunoris, assembly GCA_029574335.1. Classification (NCBI taxonomy): domain Eukaryota; kingdom Metazoa; phylum Chordata; class Amphibia; order Anura; family Ranidae; genus Rana; species Rana kukunoris. Next base: position 67,293,163 of record CM056053.1, on the reverse strand, counting down.
GTACAGTGACATAATTGGAGCCGTGGCATGGCGTTGCTGCTCACAAGTCCTGCATGGTGGGCTTGTGCCAATCCAATGTGATAAGGATGTGATGTGTCTGTGCTAGGGACCACAGTGGTGTGCATGCATGCATTCTCATTGTGCCATGATTAATGTGTGTGTTTAACGTGCAAAGATGCCTAATGTGAGCTGTCTCCTGGCTGCTCTTCCCTCAGAAGACAGGGTAGCCTCGGTTAGGGGGGGATTGTCTGGTTCAGGGGTCAGGTCATCACTTATGTCAATCTCCAGGCCCTTTCTCACTGCGAAGTTGTGCAGCATGCAACATGCACCGATGATCTGGCATACAAAGTTTGTGGAATACAACAGGGTACCATGGGGGGTTCCCTATAGGAGTCATGAGATGGGGTCCCAGTGCATATGCAGAGTCACCCTGAAGGGATAAGACAGGAGGATGTTAGTAGTGCATGTGCCCCTTGTGATTTCAGCATCATGGGGGGGACAGTCATGCCTGCCACCCATGTCACTCACCAACCAGCCAGCTGTACCCATACATGTTCTGTTCGAAATCTGTGGGGATGGGGCTAGGATTGTATATGTAGCTGTCATGGGTGTCATGGGTGTTGTCATGTGTTGGGCTGGTGATGTCCTCCTGCAGGTTTGTGGTTAATTCCAGGATGGCATGAGGGGTGAATCTGAAGATGCGAGACACCTCAGAATCACTCATGCCAAAGATGTCTATGTGTGTGTGATATCTCAAGTGAAGAGTGAGGGGCTTGTATCAGATTAGATTATTATATCCATCAAGGTTTTAAAGGGCTATTGAAAGATAGTGAGACTGTGTTTGTAATTTGTATGTATGTTATGTATTGATGTATATATGTATGTATGTATATTTTTTGTAAAAATGTTTATAAAAGCAAAGAAATTTTTTTGGAAAAAAAAAAAATCCTCTCCTGTGCCCTCCTCCGTGCCCTCCTCCTTGCCCTCCTCCTTCTTTGCTCATCTAAAGTCAGTAGTATAGCTATGAGCATGGATGCCACTGGCATGTTGGCATACAGTTTGTTGGGCAGCAAGTGTGACTGCTCAGCTCCTCACTAAGGCCGCGTACACACGAGGGGATATGTCCGCTGAAAACGGTCCGATGGACCGTTTCAGCAGACATCTCCGCTCGTGTGTATGGGCTAGCGGACAGATTTCTCCACTCGACAGATTTCAAAGCATGCTTTGAAATCTATCCGGTGGGAATCTGTCCGCCCGACATGTCTGCTGGTTAGTACACTTACCAGCAGACATGTCGGCTCCCACCGCCGCCGCGCCGCTGCCGAATGGATTCGGCGCATGCGCGGAAGTGTTTTACTTCCTGGTGCGGTGAACGTGGCGGGTCACCACTACGTCACCGCGCCGTCCGGCGGCGGGGAATTTGATCCGATGGTGTGTACACGCCATCGGATCAAACTCCCGATCGGACATATCCGATGGAAATGGTCCGCGGACCGTTTTCATCGGATAATCCGATCGTGTGTACGCCGCCTAACAGTGTTGCATTAGCTGACATGTGGATGGATTGTCTAATTTTATACCACCTTTTATATGGTCTAATTTTAGACAGGCCGTGCAGATGTTGCGCACAGCGCGTAGCCTGCGCTGCACCAACGTTCTTTTGTGGATCCCTGTAACTCCCTCATTTGCATATTTGAATAGCAAATCAATGGTGTGTCTAGCACAGTTTTGCGCGGACGGATACGCCGATCTATCGAAATTCCGCCAGTCAAAAAAAAGTAGATTTCTTGCGTATCTCGTTTTGGGGATGCGGTGCATCGAAACGCATGCGCAAAATTAGACTTACGCCGCGCATCTCCTGTAACGCCGGCGTAATCGCTCTGTGAATCTGGCCCACTGATTTTAACTTGTAAACAACAAATGTCAGAAATAGGCCTGGTCTTGAATTGGTTAAAGCGGAGGTTCGCCTAATTTTTTTTTTTTTAAAGCCAGCAGCTACAAATATTGCAGCTTCTGACTTTTAATAAATGGACTCTTACCTGTCCAGGGTGCCCGCTATGTCGGCAGTCGAATCCGATCAATTGCTCGGCTCTCGGCTGCTTCGGTGAGGGAATCAGGAAGTGAAGCATTGCAGCTTTACTTCCCTGATCCCTACTGCACATGCGCGAGACGCGCTGCACGTCTTCACTGGTCCCTGCTGTTTTCTGGGACCTGTGTGTTTCCCAGAAGACAGCGGGGTGACGGGAAGTGACGTAGACCCCGCAGATTCTGTGGGGGCCTATGCCCGGAAGTGGGTGCAAATACCAGTATTATACAGGTATCTTTACCCCCCTGAAGGTGCCAAATATGACACCGGAGGGGGGAGGGTTACGAAAAGCGGAGGTTCAATTTTTGTGTGGACCTCCGCTTTAATTGGCTCCTGTCTAAATTGACCCTAATATGTGTATTTATGAGTGTGAGTTAGCGACCTTAGATTGTAAGCTCCTTGAGGGCAGAGACTCATGTGAATGTACAATATATGTGTAAAGAGCTGCGTAAAACGTAAATTGACAGCGCTATATAGGACCTGTAATAAAAAAAATGAGCAGGCCCACCAGTAAGCTGTCACTGTGCTGGGCCAATCATAAGCAGCCAAGGCATTTCCTGCCCTAGAGCTGCATGTGTGCACATATGTGGACCTGCAGGGTGGGAAATGCCCCAGCCACAGATAACAGCTTCCTAGGCTCACTCAGGTGGGTTCAGACTAGGATCGAAACACACCTGAGCTCTTGAGATGCTACTGAGATTATTTAAAATTTATTGCAAGTGCAGTACATATAATTTTCTGCATATAGAATACAGACAGAGAGCTAACACTTTATCTCATCATACCTTCAAGAAAAGCTGAATTTTAGGTATGCATATTTATGCACAGTTACAGCTCTGGAAATACTATAATAGGCACAGCTACTACAGCGATTGCCGCTAGTTGCTGCCGAGTCCTGTTCTAAGTGGCTGTTTTGCTGCTTAGTGAACACAAAAGTTCAGCATGGGCACCATCCAGAGAACACTTTCAAAATCTCAATGAATGTAAAGCTTTCTCTAATTTGACAAGGTGGAGATTGTCACATTAACACTCTGCCTCTTCTCTTCACCCAATCAGAGAAAGTTTTGCATTAATTGAAAAAATACAAAGTGCTCTTTAAATGAAACCCAGAACTTATCTGTGGGGCATCATGGAAATGTTCCATGTATCACACATGTATATGTCATATTTGTTCAAGTTAGACCAATGTAACTATGCATACAGTATACATACCTGGAATTCAGCTATAATTAAAATAGTCAGGGATTCCTTCATTGCTTCATGCCCTGTGTCATCTATTATAATAAAACCTATTTGTAGAATGTGTTTTTGGGAAGTAACATGGGTCTGCACCAACCCCCCCCCCCCCCCCCAACAGTTCCCTTCCTGATTTTATCCATAAACAGCAAGAGGTTGCAGGAAGGGGGAAACAAAGCAAGAAAAAAGTTATCCAAATGTATAAGTGTTAAAGCTTGACAGTGACGTTTCTGCTCTCAGAACTGGCCCTAAAGGGCCAACAGCCTTGTCTAAGTTCAAATTAATATAAAGTGTAAAATTTAATAGTTAGTCCTAATGCCTAATATGCATTCTTGATCCTTAATCAATACTAATATATATTTAGTAGTCCACTGCTAACAGCTGTGATATTTCCCATGAAATCAAGGACCTATAATATTTCATTTTCTACCTAGGTGTCCAGGGCCCCACTAGCGTGATCTATGTCCTGGCCCTCTCCATTACATCATTCCTGAATCACTGCAATCAAATGAGTTCTGTACTATTGTGTAAGATAAGCAGCACAATGTCAAGCATCAGTACAAAGCTAAGGGAGAGGAGGCATGCTCAGAAGTGGCGGACTTATATTTCATCAACTTTTTAATAGGGATGGTGGGTTGGGTGCAGTATACAGACTGAAGTTGGCTTGATAGAGATGTTCAATCAGATTGTTATTCTAAGGCTTAAAGGAGCTCTGTTCACCAGGCTTTCCGATTTAAAAAAAAAAAACGTTAAAACGTCTTTCTACTTCTGTCAGGACTTCTATATCCTTCCTATCCACTTTTGGTATTATACTGACACTCACTGTCAGATAAAATCACAGCTTCTTTAAGGAGTTTTTGCCAAAGCAAAATACATTAAGAATATATACAGATAACTCAGAAGTAGGAGAACGACAGGGATTTACAGCATCCCTAAACTCAAGAAAAAATTGTATATGTATATTGTAGCTTACCAGTGTAGATGTGATGGCTGCATTTGTTTTCTTTTTTTCACGTTTGTTTTCCTTTACTTTCACCTTGTGATCCTGCCAGTAACACACTTCCTGTCCTAGGGTGACAACATTTACTCGTTGTGCAAAAACAGTGTAGCGCTGGACAACATGTACCCTATAAATTAAAATATAAGACAACACTCACTCATTGTACTGTGTGGAAAAAATGGGGTAGTGGCGCTACCTAGAAAATCGCATTGGAAACCATATATACTCAAACAATAGAACAATCTAGGAGTGTAGGTCGAGTACAGTATGGGGCGTGGGCCCAATGTGTGGCTGGGTGTACCTCGGGCAGACTAGGTATCAGTATGCCGTAATGTGCTGTGCACAGTAAAGCTGGTAGTGAAACAGGGGAGGGGCTAGAGGCTACCCTCTATCGCCTGTAGCCACACTGAGTGTGTATAGTGAGTGTATGGGGCTTTGACACACACCCAAAAGTGAGTATCAAACCACAAAAATGTATGGCAATCACCATGCAATAATACGTAACACAATATATCAGCATCAGTACAGTATCACAGCCAAGCAGAATAATATTAGTAATAATGATAATAATAGTCCGGTGATGGTAAAAGAATATAATGTGATGCTATAAAGTAAAAACTGGCAGAGAGCTGCACAAAAGTCAATCATATGCAGGTATTGTTTAATGGTATTATAATCCAACTATGAATGGAGGGGGGGGTGTTGGTCTTGCTGTGGAGGGGGTGCTTCTAACTGCCAAACAGCCAACGAGGTGGTCCCGGTGCTCCCCTCAGGGTTCCCCACTCACCAGACGGCCAACCCCACCAGGGGTCACAGGCATATGTCACAGAATCCTCCGATCACAGCTGATGTTCACTCCTCCCCAGGACTACAGCTCTCCAGTAGTTGATCCGGCCGATTTTCTCCTTGTGGGTAAATGATGAAAGTTCCTCCGTTCCTTTTCTTGCTTTCCGCTGCAGAAACGTCACTAAAGTGCAACACACAGGAAGACAGCCTCATTGTACTGTATTTATAAAGGAGCTGTTCACCTAATTTAAACAAAAAATAAAAAAACATTTTTCCTCTTCATACCATAGGGTATGCCTGTGTACACACGACCGGTTTTCTCATCAGAATCCAGCAAGAAACTTGTTGGGAGAAGTGTTTTGCCGAGGAAACGGTGTCGTGTGTACATTTTTCGACGAGGAAACTGTCGAGAAACTCGACGAGCCAAAAAGAGAGCATGTTCTCTTTTTCCTCGACGGGAGTCGAATATGGCTCGTCCAGTTCCTAGTCGGACTGGTTTCCGACGAGAAACTCGAGCGTGTGTATGCTAAGAAACCCGTGCACCTTCTGTAAAAGTAGCGTTTGTAATGGAAATAGCACATTTGTCACGCTGTAACAGACTGAAAAGTGAAAATGTCTCTTACCAAACTTTTTAGTAACATGAGATTAGCAAAAGCAGCTCCAAGGGTTGTGCCAGTGGAATCGAACTTCCCCTGCTGTCGTATGTGTTGAAGTCACCACGTTTGAGAACGAGGAAATTTGGTCTTTAACGTGTGTACGCAAAGCAAGCTTGTCAAGTTCCTCGACAAGCCTAACAAGGAACTCGACAAGGAAAACCATGTGTTTCGCCCGACGAGTTCCTCGGTCGTGTGTAAGCGGCCTCAGAAGCTGCAGGCATCACCTCGGTATAACCACTTAAAGTCTATCATATTTAAACTTTATTTTATTTTAAGAATGTTTTCAAATACATTACTGAATGCATAAACATTTTAAAATCATACAAACATCCTATATTTGATATATGATATTTTCGCCTTTTTAACTTATTTCGGGCCCATCCGTTTCTATCATAGCTACTGCATATTATTTTGTTTTTCAAAACTCACATAATTTCTTCCAAATTAACCGATATTTTTCCTCCATTCCCTGCTCCCTGCTGCAGAGGTACTCCATCTTGCATGCATGATCTACTCTCTGTATCCATTCTTTTATAGATGGTTTCTCCACTTGAATAAGTGGTGGTTTTGTCTGCGCTGTGTAACTCAAAGAACAAAAAAGACAGTGTGACTGATAGGCACACTGAATGTGTAAATAAAGTGAAAGTGTAAGCTACACAATAAAGGTAATAGGTAAACCTCTCAATAGAAGCAATATGTGATCCAGAAACATCAAAAACACTTCAGCAAACATAAAAACAAAATACAGGAACCAAGTGACATAAATCAAACATAGTGAGATAGTGACATAATAAATATGTGGAGCCAATAATTTGGCAAGAAAACACACTAAATAATATATAGGGATCAAAAAGTCTCTAGATGGTGATCCCAAAACCAGGCACAGGTGTTGAGAGGAGAGATAGCTTCAGTGCAGACACCTCTTGTGTCTCCTAGCAGCTCACCTCACGGACAGCCCAAAAAATCATCAGGTGTATATTCAGTAGGTGATAATGCAAGAGGCTGGTATGTGGCTAAAGGACTCAGAACCAGATTTGCATGTGGAAAAAATAGCAAAGGGATATATGGCGTAATACTGTGAGAACAATACTGAGATAGAATAAATCACACAGCAAAGCACTCACTCAGAGGACAATGATAGTGGGCATATATCCAATGAACGTCCAGTGTATCTCTTCCTATTCCTCCTAGCCTCCCAGTAGAATCAGATGTATCGCTCAGTGGATAACCAAAAGAAAAGAAGGTACATTGCATAATCCTGTAATAGGAACATATTTAGTAATAAAAAACACAATTAAACTCACATATGCAGCAGATCTGCGGTACAATACATCTACGAGCTGCAAGCTCGTCTTCCTGCCATCAGAAAATGCTTAATCTAATGACAGGGGTAGCTATGGGGGCTAAATTTGCCCCTAGTGTTGCGGGCCTTTTGATGTCGAAATGGGAAAAAGAAACAGTGTTTCTAGAACAACCAGAAGATCTTGTGGTGTATAATGAATGAATGAATGAATGAAAAACTTATATAGCGCAGCACATGCAAAGTAAATCGCCTCTGGGCGCTTGTTGTTCCTGTCTCCTTTGAGATCAAAAGAGATGAGTCTTAATCTTTCTCCTGAAGACTAAGTAGTTCTCCTCCAGCCGAATGCTGGCTGGTAAGGCGTTCCATAGACGATACATTGACGATATTTTCATTATTTGGAAAGCCAATCGCAAACAACTTATCTAGTTTTTTGAAAAAATTAACACCAACCATAAGATTATTGTATTAATGTGGCAGATAGAAGAGAAAAGTATTCCATTCCTGGATTTGGAAATCTCTCGAGTGGATGAGAAATTTGTCACAAGGACTTTTTTTCAAAAATGTCGATCGCAACAGCAATCTCCCAATTTACAGTTGCCATCATAGGAACTGGCTGTTCAACATCCCTAAAGGCCAGATGTTGAGACTCAGACGCATTTGCACTAACATAGAAGAGTTTCAGTCACAGGCAAACATGATCGGTGAAAGATTCATACAAAAAGGATATGAGGAAAACTTAATTAAAGAAAAAATAAAGGAAGTAACGCAAATACCAAGGAGTTGTCTCCTGGAAAATAAGAAATCAACCAGCAAATTAGATCTAGTCCCTGTGGTACTAGAATACAATGCTCACTACAGGAAAATAGAAAAAATGATAACACGCCACTGGCACATTTTGAAATTTGACAGTGGGCTCAGAGATATCTTGCCAGATAGGCCTAGGTTTATTTATAAGAGAGCCCCCACTCTTCGCGATCAGTTGGTTAAAAGTGTTATTGACCCTTCAAAAAAATCAGTTTACTTTCTTTACAAGAAAGGGCTTCTATCCTTGCAAAAGGTGTTATGCCTGTACCCGTACCAAATGACCAAATAAAAAAAAAAAGTCGCTTTCCAGTCGAATAGTAATGCCACTAAATATGACATCAAAGATTTTATCGGGTGCAATACTGAGGGCGCAGTGTATGCCCTCGAGTGTAGCTGCGGCCTACAGTATATTGGCCATGCCAAAAGGCTTTTAAGAATCCGTATAAAAGAGCACGTGCAAAACATCCAGAAGGGGTTTGACAAACATAATGTCTCCAGACACTTTGCGGAAGTTCACGGCAGAGACCCTTCCCAGCTTATATTTTGTGGGATTGTGCCATATACTAGGCCCTGGCAAGGTGGTCATAAGGTGAGGTCTCTCAGTCAGCTTGAATCCAAATACATTTTTTCGATGGACACCTTTGTCCCTAAAGGACTCAATATTGAGTTTGACTTGAATTGTTTTTTTAACGACTTTTAGGTCTATTAGGTTCTTTCTCTCTTAGTCCACCTACAGTTCCACATAGCTAGTTACCTTGGCTCCATTCCTTCGAGTGCCTATTGTAGGTCTTAATATGTTAAGACATATTACATTATGTTACCAGTGTTTACTGTGTGCTCATAATTTGTTTAGATATATTACATCATGTCACTAGTGTTTACTCTAAAGCTCCTAAGTGGTTTTCTGCGTTGACTCTGTATATTCATTATTTAGGTTTTAATATACACCTTCATGTATACAATATTCGCTGTATATTTTTAAAATGTTATATATTATATTTATTTCACATTGGGATTGGATCTTCCTCCGTTTCATTTACAGTTAATTATTCCAAATTGTAATATGTTTCTTATTGCATTGGTAATTATATATAATATTTCCCCATTGGAACCACTACGTGGCTACATATATGCAGGTGCTTCATGCATTGCCTTTTTGCAGCTGCTAATCTGGGTTTATCTTCCAGTGGTAAGTTACTCAGTACCGCCACGGCTTTTTATCTTTATTTTTATTTTTGTCTCTATTGTAGACACCATTTTATATATTGATTTTTCTTGCGTCAGGCTGCCAGACCATATTGGTATATGTGCCTCAAATGTATCCCAGACCTTTTTTTTCTGTCCGTTCCATGGCCCACAGCCCTGCGTGCACTTTGCCATCCGCCAGGTTCTTAGGCTGCGTACACACAATAGGTTAACCAGAGGACAACGGTCTGATGGACCATTTTCATCGGTCAAAACCGATCGTGTGTAGGCCCCATAGATTATTTAACCTTCGGTTAAAAAAAAGACAACTTGCTTTAAAATTTAACCGATGGACGCCTAAGCGATAGGTCAAAACCGATCGTTAGTAGGCATGACCATCGGTTAAAAATACACGCATGCTCAGAATCAAGTCGACGCATGCTCGCAAAAGCATTGAACTTCATTTTTTTCAGCACGTCGTTGTGTTTTACGTCACCGCGTTCTAACGCAATAGTTTTTTTAACCGATGGTGTGTAGGCACATCAGACCATCAGTCAGCTTCATCGGTTAACCTATAACAACGGTCCTTCGGACCATTCTCATGGGATGTACTGATCGTGTGTACGAGGCTTTATACTATTGTCCCTACCCTCCCTTCCTGGGACAAAGTCTACTTGATCTACATTTATCAGTTCTGGCATCAAGTTTTTTAATCTTGCCGCCAGAATTTTGGCGTATAATTTTACATCTGCGTGCAATAACGCAATAGGGAGATAACTAGAACAGATGGAATTATTATCTTTCCCCACTTTTGGTATGAGTGTAGTATCTGCTAAAAGTGATTATTTTCTGATTTCCTCGTTTTTATTAAAATATGTACATGCTGATATTAATTTCTCCTTGAATCTTTTATAATATTTTATTGTGAAGCCATCCGGGCCTTGGCTTTTCCCCCTGGTATATTTTTTAGAGCATTATTTATTTCTTCTTGTGTTATTGGCCTCTCAAGGAGCTCTATGGAGTTTGTTGTTATCTTTGGCAAGTTTACTTCTGCTAAATATTGTTGTATTTTAAGTTTCCTATTCTTCTCCTCCTGTCATGTTTCTTAGCTTCTAATTGAATATTGTGCGCTATAATATTTTTGGAAAATATTTGCAATATCAGTTGTTTTATATTTCATTTCACCTTTTTCATTTTTTATCTTTTCAATGTAATTTAAGGTTTTTTTCCCCTTGAAATTTTCACTAGATACTTTCCAGGCTTATTTCCCCACCTATATCTTTCTTTAGCCACATTATTGAATACTTTTCTAGTTTCTTCCTCAATCAGTTCCCTTAGTTGGTTTCTCTTTATCACCACCCTCTGATGTATTCTCCTATCTACGTGTGTTTTGTGCAACTGTTCCAGGTCGTATAGTTCCCTTATTATCGGTTTCCGAGTTATTTCCATTTCATTTTTTCTCCTGCTCCTTTTGAAATTAGTTTTCCTCTAATATACGCCTTGTGGGCTTCCCAGATTGTGGCCCTTGTGACATCTGGTGTGTCATTGATACTAAAAAAATGTTTAAATTTCAACTATTAATTTTTTGCCCACTTCTTCATCCTCTATAAGGTCGTAATTTGACTTCCATGTCCCTTTCATATTTTCCTTATCCTGAAATGTAATTTTCACTGTTACAGGGGCATGATCCCAAATTTTTGTTTTTTCTACTGTAGTTTCTCCCACATACTCTAAGATTACATGAGAGACCAAGATGTAGTCCAGTCTCGTGTACGTATCATGCACCGAGTGGAATGTGAAGTTTTTTTTACTTGGATGGGCTATTCGCCATATATCGATGTACATGTATAACCTTTCCATCATTCGTTCTCTCTCTAAGGGTTAACCACTTCCCGCCCGGTCAATAGGAGATTGATGGCCGGGAAGTGGTTATGAAATCGTGACTGGACGTTGTCCAACGTCCTACACGATTTCATGCCACGCGCGCCCCTGGGGGCGCGCAGCGCGGCGATCGGTGATGCGGGGGTGTCAGTCTGACACCCTGCACCTCCAATCTCGGTAACGAGTCCCCGGCGGAGGCTCGCTACCACGTGATCAGCCGTGTCCAATCACGGCTGATCACGATGTAAACAGGAAGAGCCGTCGACGGCTCTTCCTCACTCGCGTCTGACAGACACGAATACAGGAGAGCCGATCGGCGGCTCTCCTGACAGGGAGGGTTCGCGCTGATTGTTTATCAGCGCAGCCCCCCCCTCGGATGCCCACACTAGACCACCAGGGATTGCCCACACTGGAAGGGCTAAAGTAAAAAAAAAAAAAAGGGGGGCAAAAAAAAAATCAGGATTTTTTTTTTTTTTTTAAAAGCCAGTAAAAAAAAATAAGGGTGCCAGTCAGTGCCCACACATGGGCACTGACTGGAAACAGATTCATCGGTGCCAACCCTCAGTGTCCATCAGTGCCACCCCACAGTGTCTATCAGTGCCACCCCACAGTGCCAATCCATGCCCAGCGCCCACCTATCAGTGCCCATCTGTGCCACCCATAAGTACCCATCAGTGCCACCCATAAGTGCCACCCATGAGTGCCCATCTGTGCCGCCTATGAGTGCCCATCAGTGCCGCCTATGAGTGCCCATCGGTGCCGCCTATGAGTGCCCATCAGTGCCCCCTATGAGTGCCCATCAGTGCCGCATACCAGCACCGCCTATCAGTGCCCATTAGTGCCACCTCATCGGTGCCCATCAGTACTACCTCATTGGTGTCCATCAGTGCCACCTCATCAGTGCCCATCAGTGCCACCATATCAGTGCCCGCAATTGAAAGAGAAAACATACTTATTTTTTTTTTGTCTTTTATTAGTTGTTGCGCAAAAAATAAAAACCGCAGAGGTGATCAAATACCACCAAAGAAAGCTCTATTTGTGGGGAAAAAAGGACTCCAATTTTGTTTGGGTACAGTGCAGCATGACCGCGCAATTGTCATTCAAAGTGCGACAGTGCTGAAAGCTGAAAATTGGCTTGGGCGGGAAGGTGCATAAGGGCCTGGTATGGAAGTGGTTAATGTAGGGAGTGCTCCCATATCATACGGGTATATGCGCTTTTTGCCCACTCGCAATCTCCTTGTCCCGCCCTTGGGAGGAGCAACACACTTGCCGCTGTATATTTAAGCAGAGCGTGCGTGAGGTGCTTACATCACCTTTGACAACGTCCAATGACGAAATGCGTCAGTTGACCTACTACGTCAGCACGCACGTACGCACGCACGTACGCACGCACGCTTGTTGTTTGTACCGCCACGTCCCCGCTGCCTTGGATGCTGAGGACTAAGCATATGGCGCCTGCAACCATCAGCTTCACCAGCCTGTCTAGGACCACTGGCCACTCTTGTTCTGTTTTGCTTTTTATTTTATTTTTATTTAGTTTTCATAACTATTGTCTTTTATCACTGGTGGTACCCCTTTGCACAGGGCCACTAGTTGCTGCTTTTGTGTAACCAGCTATTTAAAACCAATATATTTTCTGGTTTACCGGATGTTTTATACAAACCTACTGCACTATGTGTGTCCCTCTTTTTTGACCGAGGGACATACTACTATCTCTGGCTTGATTGAATCCTAAGAAAACCAACAGGAGCGCAAGCACCGGCTGAGATCCAACAGAGGACCACAAGGTACCACTACCATTCGCCTGTTACCCCGGCTGGGGCGCCTACATCTGGTAAGTGGGGACCTATGAGGGGGAGCACGAAAGTCACCCTGCCATTGGATCATCACAATCAGCACTAAGTCACCAATACAACCGTCGTCTCTGGGAACCTGATTATTAGCATTGCAGTGTTATTACTGACTTGTCAAAGTTTCCAAGTTTCACGGTTTCATGGGTCTTGAAATAATTATACTTCAACCCTTAGCCTAAGAGAAATTGGGCATTCCCATCTCAGACTGTCTTGTGGAAGTTTTTCAATTATGCTGCATCATTGGTTTACTTATGTATAATTTAGCCTTGTCCATCTCATATTAGGCTATTATACCATTTATTTATGTATACCTAGATTTCTGACACTTCCACGGCTTCTCCATAGCTCCATCAGGTTACATCATAACCTCTTTGTATATAGGGGAATGGGGGTTTACACCCTTATGCACAGCTAGACCTTTCAGGTCTGTTGTCCTGCACATGATCCTGTTGTATTGAGATTCCAATATGCAATATACATATACATATTTCATTTCACCCCTGCCTTTTCCTTAGCATTATATCTGGAAACCAGCGGAGGCTGAGGGCCCAGAAACAGCATATAAACCCTAGGCATACAGGATCATTATCCCTTCACTATACAGGATATTCTTATCAGCACCCACAATTTCTCTGAGTAGGTGTGCAGGGGAAGTCCACCACCATTGGACCTATACCCCAATACAGATACCCTAAATAGACATCTTGTCATGGTATAATCCAAATATTCCAACTCAGATACCTAACACAGATATTGTATCACGTTGTAATTCACAACTTCTGTTCTGTGACCCATCTGTCACTAGCAGTGCCATTTCCTTATATTACTTACTATTCTTCTTTGGTCTCCTTATGGGGACTTTCTAGGGAGGCAGCAGCTTATACCACTCCATCAGCGCGGACTTCTGTGTGTTATTCGCCATATATCCACCAGCTTGTGCATTATTTTTAAATCAGTTTCAATTGTTTACTCCCTCTCGCCGGTGCACCAGACATACTATCGAGACCATGGTCCATTGAGAAGTTAAAGTCTCCTGCCATAATCAAATGTCCTTGTTTGAAGTCCACCAAGGCTTCTAAGATGCCTTTTAAATATTGTTGGGGCTCCTTATTGGGGAAATATATATTTACTAACGTATACCTAATTCCCTGTAGGGTCCCTTTCAGGAACAAAAAACGGCCTTCTGGATCTACTTTTCTATCTTTCAACACAAAACTGATATTTTTCCCGATACCAATGGCAACTCCTTTTGCCCTTTTATTTGGGGAATCCCATAATACCAGGTTGGAATGGCTTGTGAATACAATCTTATGTTTAAATCGAGGGATAGATGTGTTTCCTGTAGAAAAATTATTTTAGCAGCATACCTTTCCAACTACCTCAGCACCATGTGTCTTTTTTTCACGGAATTCAATCCTCTTACATTATATGTCATAAACTTCACCTCAGTCATCGGAGTTGTTTTTGTCTCTTTTTTTTGCTTACTTGTTTTACCAGACAAATTACAGTACTGCGTTATACAGATCACCCTATTTCTTAAACCACCAGTTCTTAATTTAACATATTCATTTATAGGTGAAAATATACAGATATTTCCTACCTCCCTTTTAAAGGTTTCCTGTGAAAGATCTATTTAAAACCAATATATTTTCTGGTTTACCGGATGTTTTATACAAACCTACTGCACTATGTGTGTCCCTCTTTTTTGACCGAGGGACATACTACTATCTCTGGCTTGATTGAATCCTAAGAAAACCAACAGGAGCGCAAGCACCGGCTGAGATCCAACAGAGGACCACAAGGTACCACTACCATTCGCCTGTTACCCAGGCTGGGGCGCCTACATCTGGTAAGTGGGGACCTATGAGGGGGAGCACGAAAGTCACCCTGCCATTGGATCATCACAATCAGCACTAAGTCACCAATACAACCGTCGTCTCTGGGAACCTGATTATTAGCATTGCAGTGTTATTACTGACTTGTCAAAGTTTCCAAGTTTCACGGTTTCATGGGTCTTGAAATAATTATACTTCAACCCTTAGCCTAAGAGAAATTGGGCATTCCCATCTCAGACTGTCTTGTGGAAGTTTTTCAATTATGCTGCATCATTGGTTTACTTATGTATAATTTAGCCTTGTCCATCTCATATTAGGCTATTATACCATTTATTTATGTATACCTAGATTTCTGACACTTCCACGGCTTCTCCATAGCTCCATCAGGTTACATCATAACCTCTTTGTATATAGGGGAATTGGGGGTTTACACCCTTATGCACAGCTAGACCTTTCAGGTCTGTTGTCCTGCACATGATCCTGTTGTATTGAGATTCCAATATGCAATATACATATACATATTTCATTTCACCCCTGCCTTTTCCTTAGCATTATATCTGGAAACCAGCGGAGGCTGAGGGCCCAGAAACAGCATATAAACCCTAGGCATACAGGATCATTATCCCTTCACTATACAGGATATTCTTATCAGCACCCACAATTTCTCTGAGTAGGTGTGCAGGGGAAGTCCACCACCATTGGACCTATACCCCAATACAGATACCCTAAATAGACATCTTGTCATGGTATAATCCAAATATTCCAACTCAGATACCTAACACAGATATTGTATCACGTTGTAATTCACAACTTCTGTTCTGTGACCCATCTGTCACTAGCAGTGCCATTTCCTTATATTACTTACTATTCTTCTTTGGTCTCCTTATGGGGACTTTCTAGGGAGGCAGCAGCTTATACCACTCCATCAGCGCGGACTTCTGTGTGTTATTCGCCATATATCCACCAGCTTGTGCATTATTTTTAAATCAGTTTCAATTGTTTACTCCCTCTCGCCGGTGCACCAGACATACTATCGAGACCATGGTCCATTGAGAAGTTAAAGTCTCCTGCCATAATCAAATGTCCTTGTTTGAAGTCCACCAAGGCTTCTAAGATGCCTTTTAAATATTGTTGGGGCTCCTTATTGGGGAAATATATATTTACTAACGTATACCTAATTCCCTGTAGGGTCCCTTTCAGGAACAAAAAACGGCCTTCTGGATCTACTTTTCTATCTTTCAACACAAAACTGATATTTTTCCCGATACCAATGGCAACTCCTTTTGCCCTTTTATTTGGGGAATCCCCATAATACCAGGTTGGAATGGCTTGTGAATACAATCTTATGTTTAAATCGAGGGATAGATGTGTTTCCTGTAGAAAAATTATTTTAGCAGCATACCTTTCCAACTACCTCAGCACCATGTGTCTTTTTTTCACGGAATTCAATCCTCTTACATTATATGTCATAAACTTCACCTCAGTCATCGGAGTTGTTTTTGTCTCTTTTTTTTGCTTACTTGTTTTACCAGACAAATTACAGTACTGCGTTATACAGATCACCCTATTTCTTAAACCACCAGTTCTTAATTTAACATATTCATTTATAGGTGAAAATATACAGATATTTCCTACCTCCCTTTTAAAGGTTTCCTGTGAAAGATCTTGAAAAATTTGATTATTTTTTTTTCGAATTTCATTGGGTTTGTAATTTCTCTGTCCATCACTGGGTTAAAAGTCTTCTGTATTATTTCTGTTAGATCTTCGTTTTGGGGAGAGTCAGGGACTGCATGAATTCTTATGTTTTTTCTCCTGTCCCTATTCTCCTAGTCCTCTATTTTATATGCCTGCTCCTGATGATCTTTTTTTATATATTTAATTTCACCTTCTAATTGTTTTATTCTGTTTACATTAAGATCCATTGATTTTTCCACTTCCTCTACCCTTTTCAGCATTGAAGTCTATCGACGTACAAGTACATCACTGGTCGGTAAGTGGTAGTGCCTTGGGTGGGACAAAGCCGTGTCCTGGTCTTATTGGAAACTTGCAGGTTGTGTGAGTATGCAGATGTATACACTCATTATAAGCAAGACCTGGCCATAGTTCAGAGGCCCCCCATGAGAACGATGTGTGTTCCAGCCAAGAGATAGAGGTGCTCTCTCTACCTAAGAGACTGCACTTCATGTGGGAGAGATTTCTTGTCCATCGGACTGAGAGAGTTGAGGTGGCTGGGAGACTGAGAAAAAGTCTGGGAGGCTGGAAAAGCCGGGATAACTAGGCAAGTCAGAAGAAGCTTAGGAAACCTATAAGTCTCAGATGAGGGAGAGAGCCCGTAGGAGCCTTTTTTTAAATGTGTGCTAACTAAACCCCTGTTTTTAACGCAAACTGTTAGATAGGATAATTTGGTTGCTTGCAGACTGGCTGGGGAGTTGAGCTGGGAATTTTCTAAGGTTTTATTTTACAATATGGATAATTTTGTGCTGACCAGGCAGTAGGTGGTGTGCAGCGTGGAGCGGCGGAATAACACACTCAGTCTCAGTGCAATGAAAGAATTTTTATTGAAATAATGCAGAAACAGTTCACAGATAACCCATGAGAAGGCAGCCCAGGAACATTCATAGTTCCAACAGCATGTAGAGAGCAGAGTGCGGCTTAACTGACAGCATCTGTAAAGAGGGGGAAAAGGTGTACAGAGAAGTTGCAAACCTGCGCTTTCCCTCCTCGTCAGGAAACTTTTCCTGCGCTAGTGGACAGGGGTACCTGTCTCTACTCTATCAACTCGCAAAATCTTGCCAAACCTGGGAGCCAATAGGCTCTGCCTGACCAAAGATGGCTGCCAAAGTCACATGGGATGGCAGCATCCAATTAGATGTGCCCCAGTTTCCCAGGAAACTATAGATGAACTGTGTTCCTCCTGACTTCCTCTCCAACTGCAGTGCCGCTGCGGGAGAATGCTACCTGCAGTGGAAAAAGCACCTGCTTACGAGGCGGACACCAGCCCAAGGGCATTCACACTGGAGAAGTGTGCTGCATAGGACGCTCAAAAAAGCAGCATCTTTGAGGCGCTTTAGGAGCGGTGTATACACCGCTCCTAAATCGCCCCTGCCCATTGAAATCAATGAGTAGTGCTGTCGAAGCACCTACAAAGCGCCTCAGCAGCAGCGCTTTGCGGGCGCTTTTTACCCTTTATTCAGCTGCTAGTAGGGGTTAAAAATGCCCCACTAGCGGCCAAAAAGCACTGCTAAAACTAGCAACGATTTACCGCAGACCCACCTGCACCTCAGTGTGACAGTGCCCTAAAGGGGAAATTTTACTTTTAGAAATAGGTTGATATTGCATATTGTTGCGTGTTGTACTGCACATTTGAAATCCAGGGCCTGTGATTTCAGGGTTTTAGAGAAATAGACTGATCTGCAACAAGTCATTTTTTTTTTATGCCTGGGTACATTGTCACATTTTAAGTCATTTAAGTCGTTTGAAATTGTGATATTTATAGTTTGCATGTGTCTTTGTGTTATACTGCTTAATAACAGAGTTGGCTATATTTAACTACTGCTTGCTTATAATATTACTGCTGCTTTATGATAAAATGTCTTTCAGTAAAAACACTTTTTTGGTTCAATACAGTTTGTGTCATCTACTGTTGTGTCTACAGTAACATTTATTAACCAGGTGTGCCAGAGGGGTCAAGAGGAAGAACAAATAACCTAACATTCTCAAGCAGCTCCTTTGGGGGTAGTGCAACATTACATTAAGGTTAGAATGTTTTCTGGAAACTAACTTTTGATGAGTTGCTATTGAGGACATACACTCTACGGCCTTACACACAGCCAAGAAGGTATTGTTCATTTATAGAAGTATGTATGCATTTGTTTAGCTAGCTACAACTTATTATGTACAGTCTAAAGTGCAGCAACCCAACAGCTTTTAAACCAATTACAAGAGAAAACATATAAAGCTCAATATATAGAGTGCAGTGGTCAGGTGTATGAAATGTCAGACATAATGTCTATCATGCAGGCATTAGAAGTGTGTAATGCACAGGGTGTGGGGGTCTGGAGTGCATAAATTACCCACTTCTTCCACTATAACCCCCCAACCTACAACAAGCCCATATGTCTGACTGTACAGATCTCTCCCAACATCTTCCAGTCCCCACCTAAAGCCCACCTAAGCACAGACCCTCTTTCCAGCCCACCACCTCAGTACAGACTCCTCCCAATACAGACCCCCTTCCCAGTCTTCCACCTCAGTACACACCCCTCCCAGTACAAACCCCTTTCCCAGCGCACTCCCCAGTACAGACCACTCCCAGTACAGAACCCCTTCCCAGCCCACCCCTAAGTACAGACACCCCTTCTCAGACAATGTGCATACAGTATAAATGAGCTGCGGACACAATATAGCAAAGGCAGATTGTGTGAGACAATCTCACACAATGTGGGACTTTTGGAAGGATGTCATAAAGCCTAAAGAATATTTGGAATGGGCTACTGGTAGCATTGGTTAGGGCAGCCCTGGTGACTCCTGGGGGGCCGGGGTGCCTCAATAATGATGCTAATACCCTAAGTGCTGAGTGAGTGTAAGTAGGAAACGTATGCACTGCAGGAATGTATTCAGGGGTATATGTGCTCCCCCACATAGAAATATGAAGGATAAGCATGCTAGCATATCAGCAACTTGGAAGTAGAGATCTCAAGACCAGACAAACTTGGTGGCTGAGAAAATCCACCTGCATCTACAAAAACGTTTAAAAGGATAAAGCCGCGTACACACGATCGGTCAAACCGATGAGAACGGTCTGAAGGACAGTTGTCTTAGGTTAACCAATGAAGCTGACTGATGGTCTGATGTGCCTACACACCATCAGTTAAAAAAATGATCGTATCAGAACACAGTGACGTAAAACACAATGACCTGCTGAAAAAAATGAAGTTCAATGCTTCCAAGCATGCGTCGACTTGATTCTGAGCATGCGCGGGTTTTTAACCGATGGTTTTGCATATTAACGATCGGTTTTGACCAATCAGTTATCAATCCATCGGTTACTTTTTAAAGCAAGTTTGCTTTTTTTAAACCGATGGTTAAATAACCTATGGGCCCCACGCACGATCGGTTTTGACCGATGAAAATGGCCCTTCAGACCGTTGTCCTCTGGTTAACCTATCGTGTGTACGGGGCTTAAGCCTTTTAAAAAAAAAGCTGGGAAAATATATTTCTTGAACAATAATGCACCAACATCTGGTGTTCTCTATATTTTTTACTAAACATTTTCAATTAAAAACACCCACTCTGAAGCCCTGTGGATGCCCACCAAACAAAGAAAACACCAGAAAATGAATATATCTCATTGCATGACTCATTGTAATTAACTAATATCATTTTAAGAGTACGAAAAAAAAAAAGAAGGAAATTGGTTGCATGGAAAATGACTGGAAGATGAGATAATAGATTAATGACAAATGTAGAGGGAGAATTTATTAAAGGATATCAATTGGCAGCATAGGTGAAATAGAAAAAGAAGCTGTGACAAGCATGCAATATCAGTGATTAGTTTAATATATAATTTGCTTGTTCTTTCATGATCCATAACAGCGAGTAAAGTTCTAAACTGCATTATCATCTATTACAGAGAGAACTAGTCTGATAACCTGCGAAGATTTCACTATTCCTCTAATTGCATTTTCTGAAATCTTATTAGCAGCATTCATTTTACTGTACAGCTGACTTCTGCAGCAGTGTGCTGCTTCCCCCTGGTGTTAAAAATAGAAATTACATTTTACAACTATACATAATCGCTCACACGTTTGCATTTAATAAAATTGTAATGCTTTAATAAAATTGTAATGCTTTCAGGGGCCCTGGTAGTTAACAAATCATGGTGCAGTGAGGAGAAATAGTGTTAATTTAGTTTACATACATGTATCCCAAACATGGCTTATGAAAGTTTAAGTTATTGGCGCCGTTCTGCACACACGTTGGGCGGATGATACATTGTGTGTGTGTGTGTGTGTGTGTGTGTGTCCATCATCACAGGAATGAGTTTGAAGCTGCTGTATTGCTTGGCCACAAATCCACAAATCTCTTCCTTCCAATCACATCAGCACTGAGCTCAGGGGAATAAGAGTGCACTATGCATGCATGTGTATGTGGACCAAGGAGAGTACACTGCACATGTGGGGATATGTGGACCAAGGAGTGTACACTACACATGTGTAGATTTTTGGACCAGGGAGAGCACACTGTGCATGTGTGGATATGTGGACCGGGGAGAGCACACTGCACATCTGTAGATTTGTGGACCAGGGAGGGCACACTGCACATCTGTAGATTTGTGGACCAGGGAGGGCACACTGCGTATGTTTGGATTTGTGGACCAGGGTGAGCACACTGTGCATGTGTGGATATGTGGACCAAGGAGTGTACACTACACATGTGTAGATTTGTGGACCAGGGTGAGCACACTGTGCATGTGTGGATATGTGGACCGGGGAGAGCACACTGCACATCTGTAGATTTGTGGACCAGGGAGGGCACACTGCACATCTGTAGATTTGTGGACCAGGGAGGGCACACTGCGTATGTTTGGATTTGTGGACCAGGGTGAGCACACTGTGCATGTGTGGATTTGTGGACCAGGGTGAATGTACTGCACATGTGTGGATTTGTGGACCAGGGTGAATGTACTGCACATGTGTGGATTTGTGGACCAGGGTGAATGTACTGCACATGTGTGGATTTGTGGACCAGGGTGAACACACTACACATGTGTGGATTTGTGGCCCAGGGAGGGTAAACTGCACATGTGTAGATATGTGGACCAGGGAGGGCACAATGCACATGTGTGTTTTTTCTGGACCAGTAAGAGCACGCTGCACATGTGTGGTTTTGTGAACCAGGGAGAGCACACTGCGCATGTGTGGATTTGTGGACCTGGGAGAGCACACTGTACATTTGTGGATTTGTGGACCAGGGAGAGCACTCTGCTCATTATCTGTTCATAGCTAATATGCAGGATGGCACCAATCACTCAGAATGCCTATTTTGTGGCCAGGCTTTGCGGAAGTCGCAGTTGGCCTACAGATTTGTAATTTAAAACAAGCTCAATTTCTCTACACTGCACAATGATTTGTAAACTGCTGGGGCCCTTTAGCTGCACTGTATATTTTATTATGAACGGGAACTAACCTTTCTGCTGCAGCCCCTAGCCCTTTAAGAAGATCTAAATGCTGAAAGGCAGACTTCCCAATCATGTGATCACTGTGATTGACTGAAAGATTGTGATCATAAACAATGATCTGCAGCAGTTCATGACAGCTTAGTCGCTGTGCTGGGAGTGTGCATGCTCTCTGCACAGAAGAGCCGATCCCCATAGATGCATTGTGTGACAGCTCTGTGTTAAAGCCCAACTGCTCAGGTTCTGCATATATGCATATGGCCAGCAGGAACAGGTTAAAATCACACATATTTCCTCCCTTTTTTAATGATTTACCATGTGCAATTCATGTATTGTGCATTTTTCTTGCAATTCCAAATCATCTTGAAATGCCAGTACAGTAAGTTTACCCAGCAGGGTGTTTGTAACAAGGAGCCACAAATGGGAATTCATCTCCTAAAGCAGCAGTAGTGAATTAAAATTCACGGAGTCCGATCAGAAAATGTTTCTTCGAGCGAAGGTCGGACTGTCCCTATTGGTGCTATGACTCCACATGATATCCTCCACATCGCAGTCTCCTGTGCACATCACAGGCCCTCATCTCAGGCCCCCCATCACAGACTGCTCCCCCATCACAGACTGGCCCCCCATCACAGACTGGCCCCTCATCACAGACTGGCCCCTCATCACAGACTGGCCCCCCATCACAGACTGCTCCCCATCACAGATTGACCCCTCATCACAGACTGGCCCCCACCACAGTCTGGTCCCCCCATCAAAGACTGAACCCCCATCACAGACTGACCCCCATCAGAGACTGGCCCTCACAACAGTCTGGTCCCCCCACCACAGACTGGTCCCCCATCACAGACTGGTCCCCCATCACAGACTGGTCCCCCATCACAGACTGACCCCCATCACAGACTGGCCCCCCATTACAGACTTCCCTCATCACACACTGGTCCCCATCACAGACTGGCCCCCATCACAGACTGACCCCCCATCATAACATACTGACCCCCCCCAGACCCCCCATCATAACATACTGACCCCTCCATCACAGACTGGTCCCCATCACAGATTTCCCATCCATAACAGACTGGCACCCACCACAGACTGGTCCCCCCATCAAAGACTGAACCCCCATCACAGACTGACCCCCCCCCCCCCAGACCCCCCATCATAACATACTGACCCCCCAGACCCCCCATCATAACATACTGACCCCTCCATCACAGACTGGTCCCCATCACAGATTTCTCACCCATAACAGACTGGCACCCACCACAGACTGGTCCCCCCATTAAAGACTGAACCCCCATCACAGACTGACCCCCATCAGAGACTGACCCCCATCAGAGACTGGCCCCCATCAGAGACTGGCCCCCACAACAGTCTGGTCCCCCCACCACAGACTGGTCCCCCCTCCACAGACTGGTCCCCCATCACAGACTGACCCCCATCACAGACTGGCCCCCCATCACACACTGGCCCCCCATCACACACTGGTCCCCATCACACACTGGTCCCCATCACAGACTGCCCCCTCATCACAGATTGACCCCCATCACAGATTGACCCCCATCACAGTCTCAAAATATTCCAATTGCACACCTTCCTGGAGAGCAGCTAGTAAGAAAAAAAGGGTGCTGAAGCGATCACCAGCAGGGAACTGGAAAAGTAATCATGTGAATATATTCGCCAGCACACCAAGGATCGTTTAAAAGAACGTCCAAAAAGTTTTTATTGCAGGGAAACGATCACAAAAACAGCAACGTTTCGAGGTCACGCAGGACCTCTTCATCAGGCAAGTGGGGACTGTCCCCTGAAACTGGGGATGTCTGGTCACCCTATGGTATCCTGCAAGAATACTTATCACCACACAAAACGGAACCTTTTGCCGCGTACACACGATCATTTTTTGTGATGAAAAAAACGTCGTTTTCTGTGAAGTAAAAAACGACATTTTTGAAACGTCACTTTTCAAAGACGATGTTGCATACACACCATCGTTTTTTTCACAAAAAGCGAGGTTACGTTCACCACTCTTTTCCATTGAAGCTCTCTTCATAACTAGCTTCTGGGCATGCGAGGGTTGAAAAACGTTGTTTTAAACGATGTTTTTGCTACACATGGTGACTTTTTGTGAAACAAAAAACGACGTTTTGAAAAACGACACAAAAAATTCAAGCATGTTGGAATTTTTTTTGGGTCGTTTTTTGGAAGACAAAAAACGACGTTTTGCCCACACACGATCAATTTAAATGACGTTTTTAAAAACGTCGTTTTTTTTTCATCGCAAAAAACGACCGTGTGTACGCGGCATTAGAGTTTCGTTGCAAAATTATAAACAGACCATTATTCTACATGGGGGTCATGTTTGCAGAGTGTTTAGGTGCAAATAACATTTGGCAGTAGGCCGAAGTGTTCTTCTGCATATGAAAATAAGCAATCCTTTGTTAACTAAACAAACTTGTTTTATTATCTGCCCCAGTCACTGTGGATTTTAATCGATTGTCCCCTGTTTCCTCATTATTATACCTGCACCAGAGTTAGTCCTGACAGGGAGGAGTGCCTGAGGTCTGAACATAAAGACAAATGCTGCAGGGCCACGTGTAGAAAAAAGCAGATAATAAAGTAGCAGCGGGAAATAAGCAATATCCAAGCAGCGTGATCTGCAGACCTCCATCACAAGCACAAGGCCAGAAGGAAGGAACAGATGCTTTGATTTTACTTTATTGGCAGCGGCGTCTGTCTCATGTGGTGAAAAAATGTATAGATTTTAAGGACAGCAAGTTTCCCAAGAGTGCTGGCAAAGAGGGAAAATATGCTTTAGCATAGAGAGATAAATAGCCGACTCTCTGTCCTCCCTCCCGCCATTCTCCTGCTTAAAGCGGAGCTCCACCCAGGAAAACAACATATTCCCATGTTGTTTAAAAAAAAAAAAAAACTGAAAAAAAAAAAAAATACTCACCCGAAATACCTGTTGCTATGCGGAAGTCCGTAATCTGCCTCTTCCACTCCGCGGTGCCTTTTCTTCTTGTCCTTCTGCTTGTGAATGGGGCGCACTGCTTCCTGGGAACTGTGTGTGTTCTCAGAGAGCAGCGCGCCCATTCACAAGCCAGCGTGAGACTCACGCAGGCGCAGTAGGAAATGGGCAGTGAAGCCGTACGGCTTCACTGCCTGTTTCCCATAGTGTGAATGGCGGCGCGGGACCCGGAGCGATCGTGGGGACCGGCATCGGGGGGCCCATCAGCGCGGGCAAGTAGGACAAGGTAAGTGTCCTTATTTAAAGTCAGCAGCTACACTGTTAGTAGCTGCTGACTTTAAAAAAAAAAAATCGCGGCTGGAGCTCCGCTTTAACTCTTAACATATAGTAAGAAGACCTATACATAACAGTGTAATCATTTCTACTAATAGATTTGGATTGTTGGGTAACTATTGGCACCACATCCCACTAGCAAACCGGAAATGAATAATATTAAAAAGTGTGTTGGGACTTTAAAAGTGCTATTTATAGCAACACAACTCTCTAAAATGTTTATTGTACAAAATTCATTCGAATATTACACAAATCAGCTGCCTTAACCATTTGCATCCTAGTTTGACGTTAACCACTAAAAGGGGTTGTAAAGGTAAAAAAAAATCCCTAAATAGCTTTCTTTACCTTAGTGCAGTCCTCCTTCACTTACCTCATCCTTCCATTTTGCTTTTAAATGTCCTTATTTCTTCTGAGAAACCCTCACTTCCTGTTCTTCTGTCTGTAACTCCACACAGTAATGCAAGGCTTTCTCCCTGGTGTGGAGAAAGCCTCTTGAGGTGGGAGGAGACAAGCAGGTCAGGATAGTCAGGACGCCCACTAACACACAGCTCTCCAGCTCGCCCACTCCCCCCGCAAGAGGCTTTCTCCACACCAGGGAGAAAGCCTCGCATTACGGTGGTGAGTTACAGACAACAAAAAAATGACAACAAAAAAATCTGCCTTTAAGACGCATGGGCGGAAGTGACGTTTTGACGTCGCTCCCACCCTGCTATGCTATGGAGACGGGTGGGGGGCCATCTTACCCTCACTTGTATCCATGGCAAGCTGCAAGAACGACCCGATCGCCTCCGCCGCTGTTGACGGCTCCGGTAAGCGTCGGAGGGTGCCGGAGAACGGTGGGAGGGGGGGCTAGCTGCCATAATCCAGGCATTTTTAAAAATGCCCGGTGGTCCTCTTTCAGATAAAAGTGGTCTTCGCTGCGGATTCACGGCAAGATCACGTTTATCAGGGGCAGGAGAGGGCCCCCTTCCTGCCGCTCTCCGGTCATCTCCGCCGCTTACCGGAGCCATCGGTAGTGACGGCGACGATCACGTCCTTTCTCCTCAATGCCTGGATGCCGAGTGAGGGAAAGCTGGCCCCCACTCAGCTCTATAGCAGTGGAGGGTGGAAGTGACATCAGACGTCACTTCAGCCCAATGCTCTTAAAGGGGAAATTTCATATTTTGTAAAACAAAATGACATTTCATTTTTTTTTACTGCATTTTTGTGTAAATATGAGATCTGTGGTCTATTTGACCCCCAAAATATTCAAGAGATCCTGTCATGCTTTTTTTTTCTATTACAAGGGATGTTTACATTACTTGTACTAGGAATAAAAGTGACCCAATATTCTTTTTTAAAAGGACAGTGTAAAAATAAAAAATAAAAAGTAAATTAAATAAGAAAAAAATAAAAGGAAAACGCCCTGACCCGCCGAGCTCGCGTACAGAAGTGAACGCATACGTAAGTCACACGCATATAAAAACGGTGTTCAAACCACACATGTGAGGTATCGTTGCGATCGTTAGAGTGAGAGTAATAATTGTAGCACTGGACCTCCTCTATAACGCTAAACATGTAACCTGTAGACATTTTTAAACATAGCTTATAGAGATTTCTGAGGGTAAA
The DNA here is from genome assembly GCA_029574335.1 of Rana kukunoris. Classification (NCBI taxonomy): domain Eukaryota; kingdom Metazoa; phylum Chordata; class Amphibia; order Anura; family Ranidae; genus Rana; species Rana kukunoris. The sequence goes on along the minus strand of CM056053.1, from coordinate 67,266,452 downwards.
AGTTTGTCTCCATTCCACGAGCGGGTGCAATTATGAAGCGTGACATGTTGGGTATCAATTTTCTCGCTGTAACATTATCTTTCACAATCTAAAAAAAAATTGGGCTAAATTACTGCTGTCTTATTTTTTAAGTCGAAAAAGTTTATTTTTTCCAAAAAAAAAATGCGCTAGTAAGACGGTTGTGCAAATACGGTGTGACAAAAAGTATTGCAATGACCGCCATTTTATTCTCTAGGGAGTTAGAAAAATATATATATAGGCCCGGATTCACATACTGTACATCGGCGCATATATTTGCCGCCGTAGCGTATGTCTTTTATGCTACGCCGGCACAGCGCAGAGAGGGAAGCACGGAGTTCACAAATCAAATGCTCCCAACTCTGCGCCGGCGTAGCGTATATTCGTAGGCATAAGTCAGCATAAGTGGAAGTGGGCTGGAAGTTGGCATGATACATTTAAATGAAGCGTGACCCCATGCAAATGATGGGCCGAGCGTCAGACAAGTACTTAAAACTAACTGCGCATGCGTCGTGCCTTGGACGCATCCCAGTGCGCATGCTCACAATCACGTCGAAACAACTGCCTACGACATGAACGTAACCTACGCCCTATTCACATACAAGGTAAACTACATAAAATTTGACGGCATTCCATTCCTGGCCCATACCTTTGCATGAGTTGCGCCTCCTATATGGGGAATAACTTCACTTAGGACGTACGACTTACGCAAACTGCGTATATTATGCGCCGGGCACAAGTACGTTCATGAATCAACGTATCTCCCTCATTTCCATATTTAAATAGGAAATCAGTGGGAGCGCCAGATGCGTCCAGCGTAACTATGCGCCCACGATACGCCGGCGTAGGCAAGTTACGTCGGTGGACTGAAGCCAGTTTTTAGGCGTATCTTAGTTCTGTGGGCACGGCGCACAGATACGACGGCGCATATTTACACTTACGCGGCGTATCTCGAGATACGTCGACGTAAGTGCTCTGTGAATCCGGGCTATAATGTTTAGGGGGTCCTAAGTAATTTTCTACCAAAAAAAAGCATGTTAAGTAGGCAAGTTACGTCGGACAACTGAAGCCATGTTTTTTGGCGTATCTTGCTTTCTGAATCGGCGCAAAGATGCGACGGCGCACATTTGTACTTACGTCGGCGTATCTCGAGATAAGCCGGCGTAAACCTTTCTGAATCTGCCACATAGTTTGCTGTCCTATGTTCATAAAATAAATTTAGTGTGTACAAATGTCATATCTATTACCACCACTAGGGGTCAAGCCTTTGCATATGATGTGCAATGTCTATGTGTAATGGATAATTCTATGTCCCTGGACTGTGCATATGCAAACATTTATTTTTTCTCCTGGATAGTGCCAGAGGACTGGGAGGATTGGGCCCTCTCTGCACTGCCCTACGTGCGCCCTTTCTGGCCTTTAGGAAATCGCGGGGTCTACCACCATTTACCTTCCTACTTGCGTTCCACCCTGGAGCACGGTAGGGCAGCCGCATGCACGTCGCTGGAGTGATGACACGGGATGCAACTCCGCCTGCCCCTCTTTTTTGGGGGGATGTGGCCGCACCGCACGACCTTACGCTGAGGGAGCCATGATGGGCGCTGGATACCCAGATTTAGGCACCAGCTTTTCCATCTTGCCTTATCAGCTGTCCCCTATTAACCATTTGGAATTGAATCAAGCCCTCCAGCTGGGTATATCTGCTTCTTCCTGTGTAGTCCTTCCTACAGCACATAACTGGGAGTAGGTTGCACTGGAGCTGACTGTGGAGACTAAGGTCTGCTGAACTACGAGGCAGATTTTATTGATTTCAATCATGAGATATTTAACCATTTCTACACCGAGGACGTCATATGATGTTCTCGACTTTGTGCGGTGATATCTGAATGATGGATATCGTGACAGATCTAAAGATAACACATTTAAATATAAATAATAATAATCATAAAGTCCATGTGTGTCAAACTTGCACCCGAAGTGTGGTTGAAAAGAGTTCGTAGAGTAATTCCCTTGGGAAAGCGGCGTGCTGACGTCACCGCTATCAACTATCCGGAAGGACGAGCGAGTGTTTTAGCCGGCCGGCTACAATATTTTAAGACGCTAATCTTGTACACCTACCATGTGAGTGTATTTTTAATATTATTAAACATAGAATTATCTACGGTACTACTCTATTTTGGCCTTCTCATTTTTTCTACACTCCGGGATCTGGCATGTACCGATGTATGGTTCACCTACATATGGAGTTGAAAAGCAGATGACCAGTAGAAGCAAGCCTACCATAGAAACATAGAGCTACATGCGATAGTGATCTTAGCAATAAGATCATTGGGAGTTGGTAAGCAGGCAATTTTACTAGAGGTGGAGGTGCCTTTTGTTTGATCTTACTCTACGAACTCTTTTCAACCACACTTCGGGTGCAAGTTTGACACACATGGACTTTATGATTATTATTATTTATATTTAAATGTGTTATCTTTAGATCTGTCACGATATCCACTTTTCACTTATTTTTCACAATAAGAGGAATGGTCATAATTGATATTGGATTTATGATACATATGTCAGTGCAGCCAGGGGCGGACTGACCATTGAGGAACTCGGGCACTGCCCGAGGGCCCCATGCCACTAGGGGGCCCCATCAGGGTTGCCAGGCTCATTAAAACCAGGGACAGTATGTAAAATTCTGTGTTTTTATTACATCTGTCCCTGATATGTCTAAAACCTACATGCTTTTGATGTGAAAATCCTGAGATTTTAGCTGCCCCGCCTCTGTACTGCCACCTGGCTTGGTGGCCATCTCTAAGCCCGGGGGCCCCATAATCTTCTATTGCCCGGGGGCCCCATGAGTTGTCAGTCCACCCCTGAGTGCAGCGCAGCATTTTTTTTGATTTTATAGGTAATTTATGTGTATCGCACATTGTTTATGCAGCAGCAGCAACCAATCACTTCATTGTTTTGTATATTTTGTTAAAGACCTGCGCAGTAATTTTTTCCACAGATATCTGAATGATGCCTGCAGCTACGGGCATCATTCAGATATCATTCTTTTCTGGCAGCGATTCTGCGCACCATAAAAACTATCATAGCAGCAGTTCCGCCCCCTCCCACCGCCATCCGATTCTTCTCCGGGCTCTCCCATGCCATCGGGGGCCTGTAGAAAAAAAATCGGCCGGTGCCGGCTCACGACGATAGAGATTTCCGGTCATCTCTATGACCGTCGGAGTACCCAGGAAGTAAACAAAGCCGCAATCGCGGCTGAAAGCCCGCATCTCTCCATAAAGAGGACCTGTCACAATATATTCCTATTACAAGGGATGTTTACATAGGGATAAAAGTGATTAAAAAAATGAAAAAAAAAGTGTAAAAATAAAAATAATTATGTAAAAAAAAAAAAAAAATTCAAACGCCCCTGTCCCCGGTAGCTCGCGTTCAGAAGCGAACACACATGTAAGTCCCACCCACATATGTAAACCCTGTTCAAACCCCACATGTGAGGTATCACCGCGTTAGAGCGAGTGCAACAATTTTAGCACTAGACGTCCTCTGTAACTCAAAAATAATAACCTGTAAAAAAAAAATGTAAGCGTCGCCTATGGAGATTTTTAAGTACTGAAGTTTGGTACCATTTCATAAGTGTGCGCAATTTTAAAGCATGACATGTTAGGTATCTATTTACTCAGCGTAACATCATCTTTCACATTATACAAAAAAAATGGGCTAACTTTATTGTTTTGTTATTTTTTAACTTCCCCCCAAAAAAAGCTTGAAAAATTATTGCGCAAATACCGTGCGAGATAAAAAGTTGCAATGATTGCCATTTTATTCCCTAGGGCATGGGTCTTCAAACTACGGCCCTCCAGTTGTTCAGGAACTACAATTCCCATCATGCCTAGTTATGTCTGTGAATGTCAGAGTTTTACAATGCCTCATGGGATGTGTAGTTCCACAACAGCTGGAGGGCCGTAGTTTGAGGATCCCTGCCCTAGGGTATCTGCTAAAAAAAACATATAGGCCCGGATTCACGTAAGCTTTACGCCGGCGTATCTAGAGATACGCCGTCGTAAGTACAAATGTGCGCCGTCGTATCCCTGCGCTGATTCCCCGAGCTAGATACGCCTGAAAAATAGGCTTCTGTCGCCCGACGTAAAACTTGCATACACCGGCATATCTTGGGCGCATAGTTACGCTGGACACCCCATTGCATATATGCAAATGAGGGAGATACGTCGATTCGCCCGGCGGAAAAGATACGTGGTTTGCGTAAGGCTTACGACCGGCGTAAAGTTATTCCATTTACAGGTGGCGCAACCCATGCAAAGGTATGGACGAGGGAACAGCCGTCGTATTTTACGTTGTTTACGTAGTACTACGTGAATAGGGCTGTGCGTAGGTTACGTTCACGTCATAGGCAGTGTATTGATGTATCTTAGGCAGCTATTTCGACATAACTGTGAAAGAGACGACGCATGCGCAGTTCGTTTTTTGAAGCTCAGCCCATCATTTGGGTCACGCTTCATTTTAATATATCACGCCCACTTCCAGCCCACTTTCACCTACTTTGACTTACGCCGACAACTATACGATACGCCGGCGCAACGTTGAGCACATATTTTTTTGTGAATACCATGCTTGCCTCTCAACGTTGCGCCGCCGTATCCTAAAGAAGATACGCTACGCCGGCTGAAAGATGCGCCGATCTACGTGAATCAGGGCCATAATGTTTGGGGGTTCTGACTAATTTTCGAGCAAAAAAAATATGATTTTTACATTTAAGAGAGAAGTGCCAGAATAGGCCCAGCGCTAAAGTGGTTAACTGGATATTGGCCAGATTTAATCTATAAGTACCTTGCTTATGACTATATTACAAGCTAAATGTCGGAGTCCCTGCATACCTGGTGTACATCATATTACTAACTCCTTTTTTCTGCTTATCTACTGTATATAGATGAGCAACATAATAAATTCTCGACCGATTACTAACTGGCTGTTTGGCATTACATGGTGCAAGCCTTTGCTCTTAAACATAGGGTCCCTGTATATGCAGCCTTGGGCTAATTTTCTCTCGGACCTCGTGGTTCAATCTGGTGCATGCCTGCGCTGCCCTCTCTGGGAAGTAACTGATAACTTATTCATCAGTTACAGTATATGCAATATCTGTTTTTTATAATTTGTAAGTATGACATACAATCTGTGTATGCCTTATATAGATACATGAATGCACTTTTCTTTTGCTCTATATACATTTTTATGTTACTATATTACTAATATAATATATTTATATTTTAGAACTACTACTACCCATTTGACAAAAACCTCTGAAGGACTATAATTGGTCTGAAACATGTAAGGTGTCTATGTCAGTATGTACGACACCCCACTAGTATCCATGGGCAGTATGCGCCAGACATACAGAATGCCTTATTTGTGGTATTATGTATCATGATCTTATATTTACAATTGCATTAATACTATATGATGCTCATCATTGATTTGTACTATTTTATCACGTTGTTATAATAAAATACATATTTTTTACCAACATTTTGGTCTACCTGTCAAAAAATCCATGAAGGGTCTTACCGTGCTTTATGCACCAGGTGTCTTTTGTTTGTTTTCATTTGGATTTGACAGACTAATTCCTGCTATACACAGAAATCCCTCCAATCCCAAATGTGACGTCTCAGGCCGCGTACACACAATCAGTCAAAACCGATGAAAACGGACTGAAGGACCGTTTCATCAGTCCAAACCGATCCTGTGTGGGCCCCATCGGTCAGTTATCCTTCGGACAAAAAAAAGAGAACTTGCTTTAAAATTTGACCGATGGACGCCTGACCGATGGGTCAAAAACGATCTTTAGTATGCAAAAGCATCGGTTAAAAGGCAGCGCATGCTCAGAATCAAGTCGACGCATGCTTGGAAGCATTGAACTTGTTTTTTTTCAGCACGTCGTTGTGTTAAAACACGTAAACGTCACCGCGTTCAGACCATCAGTCAGCTTCATCAGTTTACTGATGAAAATGGTCCTTCGGACTGTTCTCATCAGATGGACTCATCGTGTGTACGTGGCCTCACTCTCACCATGCTAGCGTGTCCATGGGGGTGGGGGGAGCAGCGTGGTGATCGGTGGTGCGCTCTGTCCCTGGATACAGAAAAGATATACCTGTGTTTAAATGCCAATAGCCTGTACTTGTATTTAAACTATAAGGTGCTTAAGGGTTGTGATCACATTTTAACACTACAAATACTGCTACACCCTTCCAAGCAAACTATGCAATGAAAAACAGGGATTGTTAGTTCCCATATATTGCAATACATGTTTAAACTAACCAACTGCATCAAAGTAATCCCTCTTCTGGACAGTACTAAACTGCTTTGCCACTAAAAATGCTAAGGTGGACACCATGCCAACATGGGACATAAAGACCCAAGGTTCAGGCATATTCCTGCTGAGCTATCTATGTGGGATAATCCCTTGTTTGGAGAACTATATACATTTGAGTATAGTATATTTTGGAAGCAAAAAGGAATAGTAGCTCTGGAACAGGTATACCAAAGTGGGAATATATCATTTGATTATTTGAAAACACAATATAAAATAGTCGATACATTCTTTTATAGATTTATAAGACATGTGTTAAGTGCCCAATTTGGTAGTAAAAGTATAGATATATCTAGATTCCCCCTTATAGGAATTATGAGAACTCAAGAACCAAAGGGATTAGTATCCAAGTTGTACACATATTTTATGCAGGCCAAGATACGGGACTCTCCGCTTCAGATTAAGAGGAAGTGGCAAACGATATGTCCATCTATGACGGATGAGATTTGGGGGGAAGCCTGCAAATCACATTTGACAGTATCACCGGCAAACAATAATAGATTGATACAGTTTACATAATACACCAGGTTTATCTTACACCGTATAAACTAAGCCTGATGGGGAGAGTAATAAACGCGGAGTGTGCAAGATGTCACCTACCACGGGCCGACTTCAAGCACATGATGTGATCTTGTCCGCGCATCAGTAGATATTGGAGACAGGTTTTGGATATACTATCAGAAGTGGTGGGAGGATGCATCCCATTTACTCCAGAAGTATGTCTATTGGGGTTAATTAAGAGTCAGAGGTGGAATGTATATACTAAGACTTGTTTACAAGAAACTTTATTTATGGCCCACAAACAAATTGTACTTGGATGGGACAATGGCTTGGGGCGGTAAATCAAATACTTCCATATAAGAAACTATTGTACGAGCATAGAGGAACATCCCAGAAATATTATAGAATTTGGGATGAGTGGTTGAAATCAAGGTCAACTCTTAGTGGTGAATAAGTAGAAGAGGGGCACTAATAGAAGTAAATTCTGATTATTGGAAGTCAGTAAAGAGGGTAATGGGGTAGTTTGTCTTTATTGTTTTGTTTCCTTTTTGTTATCTGTTGTTTTTTCTTTTTCAAGGTGGAATGTAATGTATAATGATACTTTTTCTGTTGATGTGGTTGTATTTATGAAATTGGAAAAGATTTAATGAAGAAACATAATAATATTGACGGATGTAGACATGTGAAAGAATAAAATAAAAACGTATTAAAAAAAAGACCCAAGGTGGGGGAGAGCTACTAGGTTCAGATTTGGTCACTGACCTGCGTTACAACACTAACCTGCATTGTAACGCAGGTCAGTGACCAGATCTCAGTGACCTATCTCTTCAGCTCTGGGTCTCCCCTTCGTCTGCAACTCCATTCCTTGACACAGAGCTTGCACCCCTTCAGAGGATATGTGAGTCCAATCTTCCTTAGAGACCATTGACTCATGGGGCCTCCTCGATAGAGCATCTGCATCTCTGTTTCCCACTCCCGGTCGATACTTCAGGCTGAAATTAAATCCTGAGAGGGCGGCCAACCATCTATGTCCTGTAGCATCCAGTTTGGCGGTGGTCAGCAGATAAGTGAGTGGATTGTTGTCAGTCCTCACCACAAACTCGGCTCCATACAAGTAGTCTTTGAGTTTATCCACAACAGCCCACTTCAGTGCCAAAAATTCAAGTTTGTGAGTGGAATAGTTCTTTTCAGATGAAGTTAGACTCCTGCTCACGTAGGCTACTGGGTGTAGATAACCACTGTGTTCTTGGTATAATACCCCTCCTAGTCCATTTCTACTGGCATCCACAAGAAGATCCATTTATTCAGAGCACAGCTCCACGAATGACGCGCCGGAGCTTTGAGGTTTCTTTTATAGGGGAGGCGGGCCACGTGTCACGTGACCCCCTCCCCCTCTGACACACACTGTGCTACGTCACTGGGACAGCCCAGACATGCCCCTTGCATCAGAGGGGGACGGGGTCACGTGACGCGTGGCCCGCCTCCCCTATAAAAGAAACGTCAAAGCTCCGGCGTCATTCGCGGAGCTGTGCTCTGAATGGATGGATCTTCTCATCGCTGGACCAACCGGCCTTCGCTGGAGAGATCACCCGTCGCTGGACCGATCACCCGGTGCTGGATAGAAGAGAACATTGGAGCAGGGAGCAGCATCGATCGTCTATTTTCACCGCTGGATTTTTATTTGCTTTAATTAATAAAGTAATTTGTTCTACGGTGTGTGTGTTTTTTTTCTGAAAACTACTATTTACACTTCCTTTGTGAAATGGTAGGGGTACAGTGTACCCCATTACCATTTCACACAGGGGGGCCAGGATCTGGGGGTCCCCTTTGTTTAGGGGTCTTCCAGATTCTGATAAGCCCCCTGCCCGCATACCCCCACAACCAAGGGTTGTGGGGATGAGACCCTTGTCCCCATCAACATAGGGACAAGGTGCTTTGGGGGGACGGCGGGGTTCCCCTAATATCCATACCAGACCTAAAGGGTTTGGTATTAAATTTGAGCGGAGCCCCACGCATTTTTTTTTTTACTAAAAGTCTGTGTCCCATTGACTTCAATGGGGTTCGGAGTCCGGGTTCGGGTTCGGGTTCCCTTTTTTTTTTAAGTTTGGGTTTTTCCACCGGTCAAGTTGAGCTTTAGCCCTCTCCTCCCACTTTGGTGGGAGATCTGTGCCATCAGGTTGGTATACCGTCTTTGGGTCTCCAATCTTCTTTCCCTCTTCAAGGTCAGAGGGGGCAACTGGGATGGCTTGGTGTACTCGGCCCAGCAGCACTCTGGCTGGCACCTCCACAGGGTTGGTAGTAGTATTCTAAATACTGACGGATACCCTTCCACGATTTGCACTTTCAACGGGATCACTTCAGATATCACTCCTTCTGAGTGTCCAGCAAAGTCGGGCTCAAGAACAAGAAACGGGCCTGGCTGAGACCAGGTAAGCTTCACCGAGGCCTTCAAACAAGTCACCTCTCCGGGCCGTAGTACCTTCGCGGTCTTCTCCAGACGCCAAATTTTCCCCACTCCTTCTTCAGGGGCTTTCTTCTCCATCACTAACTGCTGGTAGACCCTCCGCAGCATTGGATGGACCTTTTTTGATGGGACCTCTGCTGCTTCAGCTAGGGGAGTCAAAAGCCTCCGAACTAGATCAGTGTTCGTCCCTATAATGAGGGAGCTCTTGTGGGCCCCTGGTGGCTGAGGGCAGACTACTGCTAAGGTGTCAAAGGTCTCTGCTGCTCCCGCTACGGAAGGATCGAAGGTCAGACGGATTGGTAGATATCCGTTGTAAGGGAAACTCTGAGTCCCTATACCCCATATTCTCAGCTCTTCCAATTTTTGGAGGGGAAAGTGGGAAAGGCATTGATCATAAAAGTCTCTGCATAGGAGGGTCACTTGAGCTCCGGTATCCAGGAGGGCCTTGGTGTAGATCCCCTCTACTTGGATGGAAACTAATGGGGAAGGCCCCAATAAATTCTCAGGAAACTTTCGGGGTGTAGTTTTCTTCTTTTGCTCTGTGACCCGCACCTTCACTCCCTTCTTATCAGGGCTTTTCCTCACTCCATGCTGGGAAGAGGTATAGAGTGGCATTGGGTGAAGGTTTTCCTTCCTTCCTTTGCTTCTCTGCTTCCTTTATTACTTTGGAGTTGTCTACATTAGGCGGGCACCCGGTTGACTCCTTCACTGGGGGGCCCTTTGAAGTTTTCCGCCGGCTTGTACATTTGCTGACTAGCTTTAGTTGGGCTGGGGCAAACTCCCCTTGTGTGTCCTACTCCTCCACAGTTGAAACAGAATATGAATCTTCTGGGGCTTCTTGGCTGATCACCCTGTCTATAGACAGGCTTCTTCGGCTCTTCCTTCTGGGTTTGGTAAGGGAGAACCTCTGCTTGACTGGTCAACGCGACCACCATTTCCATGAGTTGAGACACCTGTGTTCTCAGAAGCTCAACTTGAGAGTCACTGTCTTCTGTGGACACTACACGAACTCGTGCATTGGGTTCTGGAAGCTAGTACCTGTTCTTTTGTTCCAGTAGGACCTCTTTCTGTCGGATCATCTGAATCAGATCAGGGTAATTCAATACTCCACCCCCAGATTGGGTTCGTAACTGAAGGGCAATGGGATCCATGGGTTGGGCTCCCCTTATAACTTCTTGAGCTCGGACCTCGTCCACTTTCCTTGGATCCATTCCCTTCTTTAACAGGATCTGATGCAGGATTTTATCTAAGCGCCCAACATACTCTGATAACTTCTCTCCCTGTTTTTGAAAGCAGTGTTCTAATTGGTAGTGAAGTTCACTGGCGTTTTCAGTTCTCCCAAACAAATTCTGCAAAACATCTAGATAATCCTGTGCAACACAGTTTTTTGGGCTAAGTTTAAGGTTGCGTATAACCTCTAACGCTGGTCCCCTTAGACTCTCCAAAATTCTTTGGGCCAGATTCTCAGAGGCGCTACGACGGGGTATCTCAGATACCCCGTCGTATCGCAGTTTTTTTGGCCGTGTATCTATGCGTGTGATTCCTAGAATCACTTACGCATAGATACAGGTGAAGATCCGACAAGTGTAAAACAATTACACTGGCGGATCGTAGATGTAATGACAACTCCGGCCGCTAGGTGGCCTGTACGTTGTTTTCTCATTTGCCTATGCAAATGAGGCTAATACGCCGATTCCCGAACGCTTTTACGCCGCCCCGTCGTGGATAACGTCGTTTTCGTCCGCATAAGGTTACCCCTGCTAAGATGTGGAGTAACCTTACGAAGTCCCGTCGGATGCCGTCGGATGCCGTCAGATGCCATGTTAAGTATGGCCTCGGGACCGCGTTGTGTTGTGCGTCGTTTGCGTCGTTTGCGTACGTCGATTCTCAATGGGGCTGCCGTATGCTACGATTACGTCGTTTTCATTGAGAAAATGTGACGTCCTTTAGAGCATGCGCACTGGGATTTCGTCGCGGCCGGTGCATGCGCAGTTCAATCGGCACGGGGCGCACTTAATTTAAATACAAGCCGCCCCCTTTGATTTAGGCGGGGATACGCTGGGCCATTTAAGCTACGCTGCTGCAAACTACGGAGCAAGTGCTTTGGGAATAAAGCACTTGCTCCAGTACGATGCGGCGGCGTAGTGTAAATGGCTAACGCTACTCCGCCGCAAATATATGAGAATCTGGCCCTTTGTCTTTTATGCTTTTCGGGGACTTCCCACTCCTCCAGAGCCTGAGTGGCATGATCCAGCCATTCTTCAAACCGATCCTCCGAGGATGGCACTGGTAGTCTCCCTGAGAAGGTTCTAAACTTCCTATATCCTGTTACCAGGTAACCTGAGGAGCACATAATTCTGGGCCAAGAGTTTTTAGTGGTGTGGGGCCAGACTCCTCTGTCTTCACCTCTTTAGATCCTTTGGGAGATAACGTACTAGAAGAAGTAGGACCGTCTTGTTCTTCTTTAGGGTGTATTAAAAAGAGTTCTACACTGTCTGCTGTCTTTATACTGGCACCTTTAAAAGAATCTGGAAGTCCTTTTTTCCATTCATATAAGGCCATGGCTTTCTGTCCACGGATAAGACCTTTAGGGCTGAGAGTAATTTATCTTCTGCCCAAGCTTCCCCTTTAATTTCCACCACTAGACCATTCTTCCAGTTGACATTTTCTCCTTCACACCACTTAAATTTGGCTGCAGCATCCATAGCTGGTTCTGGGTAAGGTTCTTTTGTTTAAGGGGAATTTTTTTTTTTTTAGAGAAGTAGAATCCCGGATGAGCCCCCACGTGTAGTGCTACCCCCACAGGAGCCGCTGGTTAAATTTGGGTTCTACTCTCACTAATTTATTAACCCCCTTTAAGCGGCTCGAACCCTCCCTTGGGACACCAGACAAATGTAATAGTATTGTGTCCCCTACTTGGTTGGGTCCACAATAACACATATGAATTATGCAATGGTAATATAACAGTGTTGTTACCTTCTTCAGCTTGTGACTCCCAATGAGTAAACACACCTCACACAGTTATTATAGTAAAGTAAAAGGGTAACTTTACTTGCTTTATAGTAAAAAAGGTAAAAGGGGTTGAACAACAAATGAAATACACATGAATATTTGTATGAGAATGACCATGCAAGCGTCCTTGCAGTAGTCAGCAAAACAAAACCTAAAATGTTAACCCAAATGAGTTTATAAATAACTGTAAGTAATCTGTGCTTGCAAGCTTCCCCTAGTGGGCAATTTCAATAACACAAGTGCATAAACCCTTAGCCAGGCCTGGTCATAATAGCTTCAGGATTGTTCCTCAAGGATGAAACCGTTGGTGCACTTAATTAAATTGTAATCCAAAAGAAGAAATTTAACTCAGTCAAAGGGGTATGATGAATACGAATGCTTGTGGGCCGATCATCCAGTCAGCATCAGTCAACTCTGCTAGCGTAAATTTCAGATACTGGGCCTCTCAGCTAAATCAGGGAACAACACGAGGCTCCGGCTTATAAAGTGTTATTAACTTATAAGCTGGGGTAATAGTGAAGCTTGGGCAGATGCTCTCTCACCCGAGTCATTCACGAACACGCGCTAATCAACCACCGCTCCGCAACACACGATTTCCGGTATCTGGCTCTCTACTGCTACGATCGGCAGCTGGCGAGTCTTCTCCGGTCTCTCGTCAACACGAGCTGAAGGCACTTGGTCTTGTCTCTTTCCAGATGGCTGGTCTCCAGATGAATCTCCTCTTAGGCCTCAGGCCTAGCTGCTTAGCTGGAGTGTTCTCCCCTGCTCCGCAGAAGGAAGAACGCAGGTCCCAACATAAAGAAGCCAGCTCCTCCCCACCTTTAAAAAGCCTTCCCCATAAGGCTGTGCGGAGGTGTCATGTACTCCAAGAGGGCAAGGCATTGTGGGAAGTTTAGTCTATTCCTAATAATTGTCAATGCAGTCCGTTTCTCCTGGTACCTCTAGTCCCACAATGCATTGCTTTTAAAGGGAAATAAACACATATGTAAAAATGTAACTGGAATTCCGGTGGGGATTCAGGTCTGCATCACTATCAATAGTCCACGATAGTGTGACCCCGCTACATTAGCATATCTGGCTATGGTCATCAGAGGATTCATGTAGCACTTACTTCCCGGAATCTATCTGTGCTTATCTCAGCTATGCAGGCAGGATGGTGTGCTTTACTTGAGAAAACCCCTCCTCCTCTGCCGAAGACACCTGGGATGTATGACATCATTTGTCTAGGCATGGAGACTAGGAAGTAACTAACACATGTAAAAAAAAAAAGTCTAAAACAAGTAAATACCGTATTTATCGGCATATAACACGCACCCTAATTTTAAAGTTTCAGGGAAAAAAAACATATATTTTAAATAAACAACTTTGAAGCAAATTAAGGGTCAGTGCCCATGACTGTCCATCTGCAGCCTGATCAATGCCCCAAATGCAGCCTGGTCAATGTCCCCAATGCAGCCTGATCAATGCCCCCAATGCAGTCTGATCAAGGTCCATCTGCAGCCCATCAATACAGCCTGAAGTGCGTGTTATACGCCAATAAATACGGTATAATACAGTAAAGGAGTAACTTGGTTTGAGAGCATTTTGCAAGACAAGTTAATTTTTTAATACATTTTGACTTGATATACAAGCGACACAACAGAGTATAAAAGAGAAGAGAGGTGCCTTTAAGTGCAGCAATAGGGTTACATTTAATTAAGATACATCATTCAGAAACTCACATGGTTGATGATTAAAACAGGCACATCTAAGTATGCAGGGATCCGGGGTAAATCTGTCCACATAGACCATACTCCTCACCGCCATTGACGTTCTCCCTTCCATCCTGTGCTCCACAAGCGGTTCAAGCCTTTCAGATCGCTCTACTGCAGGGTAGTCTTCCCAGTCACGATTGCAGATGTCTTTACCCTGGATGCCTGCATATTTAGATGTGCCTCCATTTAATCATTAACCATGTGAGTTGCTAAATGTTGTACCTTCATTGAATGACACCATAATGCTACACTTAGAACCCATTCACACAGGGACGACTTTGGATCCGAATTCAAGTCGCCCCAAGTCGCCTCAAGTTGCGCTGCATGAGAAAATCAATGTAAGTGAATTGGAGCCGTCTAAATGTACACTTCTGCAGTCGCTCTGACTTCAAAAAAGGTTCCTGTACTACTTCAATTCGACTTCTAGGCGACTTGTAGGCAACTTGTACCGATTGATTTCAATGGAAGTCACCTCAGAAGTCAGATCACTGTCTTAACAGAAGCAACAATACAGGAAGAGAACATACATTTCTCAGGCAAACCCCTCCCTCCCACAGAGCTGATTGTTGTTTGATTGGCCACTGGAAAGCCTCCTGTCCTGGAGGCAACTTGAAGTTGCCTTGTAAGTTGCCTCATGTCGCGCTGTGATTCAAACTCAAGTCGTGTTGCCCTGTGTGAATGGAGTCTTAGAGACACAATCCTGCTGGATTTTACTTCTAATCCCCTTGTGGAGACTTCAATTTGTGGATGGACATTTTATGATTACACAGCCTATCACATTGCTATTCATATATTCCCTAATACAGTTTTTAACCCTTTGATCAGTGATCACCCCCAGTTAACCCTTTTACTCCCTGTCACAGTGTCATTAGTACAGTGAACACATCTTTTTTCTGATTACTGTATTAGTGTAATGGGTGACGCTTAGTTAGCGTCAGTCTTATTTAACGTCAGGGTCAAATCACATATTCCCCAATAAAGTTTTAACCGCCTGATTGCCCCCCAGTTAACCACTTCACTCCTTGCCACAGTGTCATTAGTACAGTGCATAGATCTTTTTTTGATCACTGTATAAGTGTCACGCCAGCTAGTGTCAGTTAGTGTCAATCCCAGACAGTGTCAGGTTTTAACCCTTTGATTGCCAATAACACTAACACACACACACTATATACTTTACCTCCATTACTAGTATAATCTGAACGGATCAATATACTTCATCAGAACTATACTAGCATCCCCAATAGTATAGTGTTTACAAATACGTGGCGTTAGCAGGATCAGCCCAACACCAAAAAGAAAATAAAAATATAAATAAATAAAACAAAAAAAAGTTGTTGTTTTATTGTTCTTACTGTTTTACTGTATTTTATACTATACTGCTATACAGGGCCGATCCCACCCAGGCGCCTGCAGAGGTGGGGGCGCCTAAGTGCCAGAGTTGTTTGTGTTCATCCAGAACTAGTGTTCTGAGCAAAGGTGTGTGTCCGTCCATAACTGATGGACAGTGCTCGGGGGAGGGGCCACTCCCTTCCTGACACAAGGGTTCTAGTTTTCCGAGGCTGCTGAGTGCTGATGTGCAGGAATGAATTCCTCACACTGGGAGTCTTGGATCCCGCACTGTCTCCACCAACTCCAGTTGGAATGCCTCCCCCTCCCATCTCTATCTTGGGCTGCACAGAGAGAACCGAGATGAGTCACAGTGTTCAGTGTGCTGTGTGCTGGGGGATGGCATCCCCAGCATCCCTTTACACGTGCTCTGGGCTGGGCTGCCCCTGCTCTAGATGTTTTATGGCATGATAGATTGCATAGGATACACAGCCTCTGCCCATCTTCTGTATTATGTCTGCAGTCTCTGACCGTCTCCTGTACTATGTCTGCAGTCTCTGGCCATCTCCTGTATCATGTCTGTAGTATGTCTGGGGGCTCTTTCTAACAGAAGCCCTCTCTGTGTCCATCAGAGAGGCCCCCTCCAGGTCCCAAAAAAATAGTACTCTGCTTCATGTATTTTGTTTGTTGTTAAGAGATCATGTAAGGATCCCAGGTTAATGAAGATTTCGTGGGGGAGCATATCTGTGGTTGAGTCATTGCCTTAGAAACATTTGTAAAGGGGAGGAGTTAGTAAAATGACCACGCCCATGTGGGGGCGCCAGAAATATTTCAGCACCCAGGCACCTGTAACCCTAGGATTGGCCCTGCTGCTATACTGTAATGTTTTATTGTTATGCCTCGTACACACGACCAGTTTTTCCGTCAGGAAAACTGCCATGACAGCTTTTTGCCTGGAAAACTGGCTGTGTGTATGCTCCATGGCAGTTTTCCCGACAGGAAAACCACCGGGAATCCCGCTGGGAAAAGTGAGAACGTTTTCTTTTTTCCTGCCAGGATTTCCAGCAGTTTTTAAGCAGGCAGTTTTTCTATGGGTACAAAGAAAAAAGTCGCGCTAAATTTGCCTATTATAAGATGCACTGGAACCAGCGCAAATAATATGAAAAACAAGGTGACAAGAATGAACACACTGTGAACAACAAAATTATATAGAAAAGATCTAGTGCACAATTATGGGTTAACCATAATCCACCATGAAGTCCAAAACTAAAAAATGTGTTTACATCAAATGATCTCCCAGGTGAAAAATAATCCACAAACGTCCTGAGAAAAAGTGATGATAGAAGCACCTCCACTACGATCACACACTGCCTCTTACCGGAAATATATGATCTCTTAATTACAGGAGATCATATACAGCATGTATCAATGGTATCCTTGAAGCATATTTCCAGAGCGGGACATTCACACTGATGAATTACCTCAAACAGTACGCCAGTATAGTATATTGTATATACGCATAGCGTAAAATCCTTGAGTATTTATTAAATAGTAAAAAGATGTACACTTACATCAAATCTGTAAACATGAAGCATATAAAAACACAAGCCGTCTGGCTGCCCAAACATGCAGCCTGCATCTTTTCGGGTCAGATCACTTGACGCGGTGACATCAGAACGTCGCCTCCCAACAATTCGTCTCAATAGGGACGTGGTCTCGGGATAATGTATAGTGCAAAACGCGTCAGCTGTTTTACTCCCGTGTAGTGTGCTGTGACTTGTAGTGCATTTTTCCTTTCTTAACCACTTAATACCCGCACACCGTGAAATGACGGCGGGCGGGAGACTCCATTATCCTGACATCACGTCATATGACGTTGTGTCATTTCAAGCCGCTAGGTGGCCCGCACGCGCCGTCGGGTTACTGACAACACCGTGCGCGTGCCCGGCGGCCATCCGCGATTGCCGTGTAACTGAGCTGGGATGTGGAGCTCTGTGTGTAAACACAGAGCTCCACGTCCTTTAGGGAGAGAGGAGACCGATGCTGTGTTGCTTGTACATAGGGACACAATCGGTCACCTCCCCCAGTCACCCCCCCCCTCCCCCTACAGTTAGAACACAAACTAGGATACACATTTAACCCCTTCCCTGCCACCTAGTGGTTAACCCCTTCCCTGCCAGTCACATTTATACAGTAATCAATGCATATTTATAGTGAATGGTCCCAAAAATGTGTCAAAAGTGTCCGATGTGTCCGCTATAATGTTGCAATCCCGAAAAAAAACGCAGATCGCCGCCATTCCTAGTAAAAAAAATGTTTTAAAAAAATCATAATTATGTCCCCTATTTTGTAGGCAATATAACTTTTGCGCAAACCAGTCACTATACGGTTATTGCGATTTTATTTTTAATTTTATTTACCAAAAATATGTAGAAGAATACGTATCAGCCTAAACTGAAATCAATTTTTTTTTTTTTTTTTAATGGGATATTTATTATAGCAAGAAGCAAAAAATATTGTGTCTTTTTTCAAAATTGTGGCTCTTGATTTGTTCATAGCCCAAAAAAATAAAAACCGCACGGGCGATCAAATAGCACCAAAAAAAAGCTCTATTTGTGGGAAAAAAAGGACGCCAATTTTGTTTGGGAGCCACATCGCACGACCGCGCAATTGTCAGTTAAAGCGACACAGTGCCGGAAGCTAAAATTTTGTCTGGGCAGGAAGGGGGTGTAGGTGCACAGTAGGCAAGTGGTTAAATAAAGACAACCATCAAGGTTTTTTGGAGTGCGGCTGTCCATGTTTTCTTTTTCCATTTGCTGCCTTGTGCATTGCCAGCACACTTGATTTCCTGAGACCATACTGATCATCCCAACACAATCCACCTGGAGAAGTAACTTTCTTTCTTTCGTTGTAAGAATGGTTGCTGAAAAAAAATAAATAACCATCCATGGCCAGTTTTAACTTCTGCTGTGCACAGAAACACAGAAATCTGATATAAGGAAAGATCGATATTGTTAGTTGCAGTTAGCAAAAATAGTCACAAGATGGTGCCAGAGGAGGAGTTACTACTTGTATTTCATTTTCTACTTGATAGCGCCAGACTGAAGTATTCTACCAGCCATTCATAATAAGAAGTAGAAAATGTCCAAACATTTACCAGATATCTAAACTATAAATACCCTCTTTTAATAAATGTTAAGGTTATAAAGTGCAATGTTGTAAAACAAGTCTTTCTTTCTCAAGGAGGCCGATGGGGTGAGCAGACACTTAGGGCCAGATTCAGGTAGAGTTACTCTGGAGTATCAGTGATACTCCAGCCTAACTCTCACTTTGAGCCGGCATTTCTGTTTTCAGTAAGCAGAAAACAAGAAACGCCGGTTTGGAGTTACTATACGAGCGGCGTAATTTCGCCGTCGTATCGGAACTGCAATTTTAAAAATGGCGCCGGGGGGCGTTCCCGCTGATTAACGCTGAGAATATGTTAATCAGCGAGAATCGGCAATTCACGATCGTATTCGGGCCCGACGCAGTGACTTTCCGACGTTTCCGTAAGAGATACGCGGCGTAAAGATAAAGCAGCCCCCTAGTGGAGTATCCTATGTTAAGTATGGCCGTCGTCATCGCGTCGCAAAAAAAAAAATTTGAGTCGTTTGCGTAAAACGTCCGTGAATGGGGATTGACGTCATTGACGTTCACTGACAGAATTTGGAGCATGCGCACTGTCAGTCGACGCATGCGCAGTACGGGATCGCTCCTAGTTATAATAATACACGCCCCCTACCCGCCCAATTTGAATTCCGCCGGCTCATTTTCGCTACGCCGCCGCAACTTTAGGAGCAAGTGCTTTGTGAATAACAGTACTTGCTCCTAAAGTTTCGGCGGAGTAACGTAAATGAGAAACGTTACTCCAAATTAAAGATTCGCCCATCTACCTGATTCTGGCCCTTAAACTACAGGCATAAAATGTCCCTAAAGAGTGTGCTAAAATAGCCTGTGTAATTACCCTGCTCTCTGAGAAAGCCTTGGCTTAGGTATATCTGTTTTAAGCAAAAAATTGTCCTGACATTGCTGCATTGGTGGCCCTCTCCTCTGTAAAATCTAAAATGAGGTGTGCTCCCAGTAGGACAGTATGCTATCCAGTTTTAAACTCTTGTGTCTGAACTCGCTTAAAGGGGTTGTAAAGGATATTTTTTTTTTCCCCTAAATAGCTTCCTTTACCTTAGTGCAGTCCTCCTTCACTTACCTCATCCTTCCATTTTGCTTTTAAATGTCCTTATTTCTTCTGAGAAATCCTCACTTCCTATTCTTCTGTCTGTAACTCCACACAGTAATGCAAGGCTGGTGTGCTGCGTGTGCACGAATGTACACAGTGTGGCCATGTTGGGTATTGGCAACAGTGCCAGTTCTTCTCGTTAGTCCCCTGATAATCTGCCTTAAGTTTTGTATTAAGCAATATACCTCTTTTATTATTTGCAAGCATCTAAAATAAAGGGTCCCATTTAGCACCCCTAAAGTGGTTGTAAACCCACTCTTGCAACTTGCACCTACAGGTAAACCTAGATTAAGGCTTACCTGTAGGTGCAAGAAATATCTCCTTAACCTACAGGGTTAAAGGAGATATTTTCACAGAAACGGCACCGCTGTCTGTGACGCATGTGCGCCCTAGACAACAGCGCAGGCGCACTGAGCGGTGGCGTTTTTGTGAATGGCAGTAACTTGATTAATGCCGTGTTTTTGCCATGTTTTTGCCGGTCCCGCGCGGATGCACGGGAGTGACGTCATTGCCGCTCCGGCCAATCACAGCGCCCGGGCCGCGAAAACCAGGAAGAAGCTCCAGGGTACATGGCGGTGGACGAGACCGAGGTGGACTTCGGGGGCTTTGTTCTCAGGTAAGTGACACATAATGAGCTAGTATGCTGTGCATACTAGCTCATTGTGACTTACTCTTGCAGGTGGATTTAAAAAAAAAAAAGGGAAAAACGAGTGTTTACTTCCTCTTTAAACACAACTAAACATTCTCTGTTGTAATCTGCAAAATAACCTATCCGTGTCACGCCTTAAAGTATATGTGAAGCCAATCACTAAAATCTCATGTAAGCTTTAATTTATTAATGTAATTCCAAAAGTAATTTTCAATACTATTAACTGGTTCCCGACCGCCCGCCGTCATATTACTGCGGGACGGTGGCTCTTTCTCACGGGAGCACGTAGCTCTACGTCCTCTCCTTTTCGGCCACTAGGGGGCGTGCGTGCCGCCGGCGGCTGGCGTGCGCGCCCCCTGCACGCCCCCGAGTCCCGCGCGCGTGCCCGGCGGGTACGATCGCCGCCGGGCACCCGCGATTGCTCGTTACAGAGCGGGGAACGGGAGGTATGTGTAAACACATACCACTCGTTCCTGTCAGCAGGGGGAAACGCTGATCTTCTGTTCATACAATGCATGAACAGAAGATCAGTGATTTCCCCTAGTGAGGCCACCCCCCCATACAGTTAGAACACAAATAGGAACACACTTAACCCCTTCCCTGCCCCCTAGTGTTAACCCCTTCACAGCCAATGGCATTTTTATAGTAATCCAATGCATTTTTATAGCATTGATCGCTATAAAAATGCCAATGGTCCCAAAAATGTGTCAAAAGTGTCCGATGTGTCCGCCATAATATCGCAGTACCGAAAAAAAACGCTGATCGCCGCCATTACTAGTAAAAAAGTAAAAAAAAAATTATTAATAAAAATGCCATAAAAACTACCCCCTTTTTTGTAAACGCTATAAATTTTGCGCTAACCAATCAATAAACGCTAATTGCGATTTTTTTAATGAAAAATATATAGAAGAATACGTATCGGCCTAAATACTGTAGCTGCTGACTTTTAATATTAGGACACTTAGCTGCCCACAAATCCAGCGATGTCTTCACCTGAGTCGGTTTTTCAATTAGCTCTTAGGTGCTGCTGCCGCCATCTCAGGGAAGGGAAACCAGCAGTGAAGCCTTGCGGTTCTCTATTGCGCTTTGTGAATGGCCTGGCGGCGGGGAAGGAGGAGGGCCGCACTTCTGGATGAGTTTGCCGTGGCGAAGTCAGCCAGAAGTGGGAGCGGGTACATGTCATAAACAGGTACCCGCTCCCCCCTCCCTTCTCCCCTCCGAAAAGGTGTCAAATGTGGCAGTGAAGGGGCGGAGAAGGCCAATAAATGGAGCTTCTGCTTTTAAGTGGAGCTCCGCTTTAAATCTGCAGCTTTTATTAAAATAACACCTGGTGATCCTTATTAGGACACTTCCCTTTATAGGATAACACAGCTCTGTCCCTTTCTCCCAAATGTACTCCTGCTTTGTTACCCGTCACCCACTCTCACAGAGGTGACTACAAGCACCAATGCCCACACATATTTCACAATCAGGATCCACTGTTGTCATTGTTGGGAAACTCATCCTGAGAATTGCCATGCAGCTATCACTAGAGTGCATACATGTCTGCCTGAAATGGTGGCAAAAAGACTGCAGGAAACCAGCAGCCCTGAAAACAAGTATTTATTTTAATTTTTTTAAAGCAATTTAGCAATCAGTTACAGCTAACGTTTGCATCAAGCGTAAGACACTGCACTTCCCCTCCTCATTTCCATTGCTTGAACATGAACCCTTATGGGACCCAGTGGCGGCTGGTGCTCAAAATTTTTGGGGGGGGCGCAAACGAAAAAAAAAATATTGCAGCCTCACTGTGCCCATCACATGCAGCCACTGTGCCATGCCACCAAATGTAGCCACTGTGCCATGCCACCAAATGCAGCCACTGTGCCATCAATTGTCACCACTGTGCCATGCCATCAAATGCAGCCACTGTGCCATCAATTGTCACCACTGTGCCATGCCATCAAATGCAGCTACTGTGCCCATCAATTGTCACCAATGTGCCATGCCATCATATGCAGTCACTGTGCCATCAATTGTCACCAATGTGCTATGCCATCATTTGCAGTCACTGTGCCATCAATTGTCACCACTTGTGTCACTAATTGTGCCATGCCATCAAACGCCACCACTGTGCCATCAATTGTCACCAATGTGCCATGCCATCAAAAGCAGCTACTGTGCCCATCAATTGTCACCACTGTGCCATGCCATCAAATGCAGTCACTGTGCAATCAATTGTCACCACTGTGCCATGCCATCAAACGCCACCACTGTGCCATCAATTGTCACCACTGTGCCATGCCATCAAACGCAGTCACTGTGCCATCAATTGTCACCTCTCTGCCATGCCATCAAATGCAGTAACTGTGCCATCAATTGTCACCTCTCTGCCATGCTATCATATTCAGTCACTGTGCCATCAATTGTCACCACTGTGCCCCATGCCACTGTGCTCATTGTCGCCTCTGTGCCCCATGATGCCACTGTGCCCCATGCTTCTACTGTGCCCCATGCTGCCACTGTGCCCCATGCTGCCACTGTGCCCCATGCTGCCACTGTGCCCCATGCTGCCCCTTTCCCTGTAAAAAAATCACTTACCTGACGCTTCCATGTCCTCCCTCGATGTCTTCTGCCGCCCTGGAGAAGCTTCAGCCAATCAGGTTCCTGAAAACCAGAATCCGGGAACCTGATTGGCTGAAACGGCTGTCAGTCTAATGCAAGGACCGCAGATTGTCTGCGCTCCGAGCATAGACTTCCGAGAGCCGGAGGGCGGGACTGGAAAAGCCTATCAGAGCCACTGGCTTTGATAGGCAGTTCCCCTCAGCCAACCAGCTGTCGCTATTCGGGTAACCGGCGTCCCATGTCCGGTTATACGAATAGACCAGGCAGCTGGCAACAGTAACACACGTCCAATGCATAGCATTGAACGTGTGTTACTTGCGAGAGGGGGTGGCGCTGCAGCGCCCTCTATAGACGGCCGCCAGAACTTCGGCTAAAATGTCAAAATGACATTTTAGCCGAATAAAAGTTCTTAAAGGGCCCGTTTTTTTTTTTTTTTAATTCTTTTTTTTTTTTTGTGACTGCGGGAGGGGGGGCGGCGCCCGTGCGCCCATATGGGCGGGCCGCCACTGATGGGACCAGAACATTCAACTCTATTATAAAAATGCTTGCATTTAGGCATCTAGACACTGTGAGGACGACTTGCTTAGGTTCAAACTGAGCATCAGAATAGGGAAGAAAGGGGATATAAGTGACTTTGAACATGGCATAGTCAGGGGCGGACTGACCATTTGGTCACTCGGGTTGCCAGCCTCAGTAAAACTAGGGACAGTATGTAAAGATCGGTGTTTTTAAGAAAAATTCCAAGTTTATAGCTGCCCCACCTCTCCAGTAGCTTTTCAGTGTGTGTATGTATACTGTGTGTGTATATTGTGTATGTATACTGTATGTGTGTGTATATTGTGTGGCCCCATAATCTCCTATCGCCAGTGGGGCCCCATAATCTCCTATTGTCCAGCGGCCCCATGAGTTGTCAGTCCACCCCTGGGCATGGTTGTTGGTGCCAGACAGGCTGGTCTGAGTATTTCAAAAACTGCTCATCTACTGGGATTTTCACACACAACCACCTCTGGGGATTACAGAGAATGGTCCGAAAAAGAGAAACTATCCAGTGAGCGGCAGTTGTGTGGACAAAAATGCCTTGTTGATTTCAGAGGAGAATGGACAGACTGGCTTATTACAACCAAGGTATGCAGAATATCATCTCTGAATGCACAACACATGTCTACCCAATGGAGGCTTTACAGGTAAATAAAATTCATGAAATACAATAAATGCACAAATAATATTATGGGAAAATTGCTGGCTGAGCCAAGATACTGTAGGACCCCCTTCCTGCCATACAGGTATTTATATTCATCTTTTGCATGGAGGTTTTATTTTTTTTATTTTTTTTACATTTTAGGGAGAGTAGATTGCTTAGCTTTAATGGCAGGTATAGAAGGTATATGGAAAACAGGCAGACTAAAATTATTATAAACAATGCAAGTTTTTGGTTATAGCAGAGAAACATTCACTCCATCTGGGAAATGGCAGTGTCATGTTATGTGACATCCATATCCTTGGAGACTTCTCTCCCACGTCATGCCTAAAAGCACAATTTTTTTTTTTTGAAAAGCCTATGGCGTGTGAAACACACTCAAAAAACTCCACCCGGTGCAGAAAAAATGTGCACACACATAAAGAGTGTTCACAAAAACGTGCAGACGGGTGCAACGTCAAGTGGTCCTCCTGTGCAGAAGGGACCCAAACCCTGATCCCCCGGGGCGTTAGGCTCCAGACGGGGACTGAGTTACTGTGGTCCGAGCAACCGAAGCCGACACGGACCCAACTTCCTTGGAGGGACTGCCGAAACAGAACCCTCCAAGTACTAGGTGGGACTCCCCCGAAGGGAGACCCCATGAGAGCAGGCGAACTAAGCCAGAAGGCCATGTCCACCCACTCCCAAGACGTTCAGGGCTGGCCCGAGGACCGGCACCCTACTAATCACACTGTGTACAAAACGTGCACAAACAAAAAAAAGACAAAAACGTGACAAACATAGGAAATAAATTAAATAAAGTGGGGGGAAAGGGATAGTGGAGAGGAGAGTGAAAGAAGTGGTCATTGTGTTCAACAATGACCAGGCCCTCCAGCCAGGAATAAAAAAATTCCTCCGGTCCTGGCCAAAAGGCCCAGCCCAGGAGGCAGGTGCTAAAAAAGCGTGTAGCTGGTGCAGTGACCGTGGTGTCGTTAAATCAAAGTGACCCTCACTCACAGTGATTCTCAGACACCCCTGGACTGCCACTCCAGGGGCACATGCACCATAGGCTTTTCCGTTCCAAATCTAACCCCCCGACCGGCCAGTGCAGCCCTCCACCCCTGCCAGAAAGAGAGCCCTTCCAGGTTTTCTTGGGGAGAAGCTGCCCTCATCTAGCAGCCTCCACCAATACTAACCCTTCCAGACTCCCTGTCAACCCAGCAGGATTTGCATGGCCCTACCCCGTCTTTCCATCAGGGCAGTTCCAGCCCCTCCTACCAGATCTCTGACAGAGATAGCATTTACACCAGCCAGCCAGAAGGCCAGACTAGAACCCGGCAAAAAGACCAGACCAGGCGCAGCCACCCATCCTCACCAGAAGCACCCTTCCAGGTGGCTCAGACGCAACCATTGGCCGGCCCACAGTATCTGTCGGGCAGCACGGCGTAGTCCCTGCTGAAACCACCCTTCCAGGTGCAATGACGCTATTGGATTGCATCCACCCTCCACATATAGGAGGTGCTTCAGCGCTCCTCTAGCACCTGATCTTAGCCAAAAGGCATAGTTGCCAACATTTGAAAAAAAATTCCAGGGACATTTGGCAGAACAGCTATTAATTACCACACTCACTTCCCCGAAGCTCCACCCACTCCGCATAATTTTCGCCTACTTATTCTATTATCAGACACGATACATAGGACTAGACGTAGAACCCCTACACACCACCTTGTTTACTAACACAATAATAAACCACAGAGGCTCACACATAATGCTGTGTAAAGTGCAGCACTCACCAAGTCTCCTAAGGCTCTGCTGTTGGCTTAGCCCCTCCTCTGTGGTGGAGTCTTCTCACCACCCACTGACACAATGGACAGTAAGCACTCACTATGGAGAGAAGGAGTCCAAGATGTTGTGGAGCTCACACACTACTGTACCAGCCACTCTCCTACACACCGATTGGGGATATATATATATATATATATATATATATATATATATATATATACTCTAACAGCAGGCTGCCCCGCACACTATAATCCCTGGCGGCAGGGACAGAGCCTCCCCCCCCCCCTACCCAGGGAACCACACTGACTCCTTCTCAAAGAACACATGCTCCGAGTTCTCTCACCTCCAGAGGTGTATCTTGCTTTTAGCAGGTGTTGTACCCAATGACAGTGTTTACAAATTTAAATGAATGGCAGCGCTCTGCAAGCTCTCCAAAACTGTGTGCAGTGTGGTGTTCAAGGGGTTAAAGCGCAAAGTGTGGCAGAGATATGCCCTCTCACCACCTCTCAAATGCACATGTGAAAGAGCCCTACATATTCCTGCATCATGTCAATGGTGAAGGGCGGCTCAAACAAAATGTTACGCCTTTTGCTGAACCACAAAAAAACAGCAGGTGCCACATCACTAATCACCAAGTTGTGTCACAAAAATTGCATTTTTTCCAGTACATCTCAGCATATATACTGTAAAAGGTCCACTTTTTTGAAAGCCAGACAGAGCAGACTTGCTATACTGTATGTACAATGTGCAGTATGAGCTGAACACACAGCTTAGCTTACACCAAGGATGGGGCACAGGAATTTTGGTGACTCTTTGCTATGACACAGCACCTTGGCATTGCAATTGGAGAGGGGGGCCTAGAATTGTGACATGAGGGGGTACCTGGGCAGTGTGATCAGTGAGGGAGGAGCTGGGCAGTGTGATATGGAGGGGGGGGGGTCCTTGTCCCTGGGCAGTGTGATAGGAAGAGGGGGCAGAGTAACATAAGGACAGATTGTGACAGGAGGACACGTGGAGATCACTCCCATGTGCAGGGCACTGTGTCTTATGCTGAAGCCCTTCTATCACACAAACACACAGTAATCACAAAGAATGCTCCCCTTCCTGCTTGTCAGGTTGTTTCTCTTACTGTGGCTGACTTTGTTGGTCTCTTGGAAGATCTGTTTCTGGTCAGATGTCTGTAGATAAGTAACATGCTCTGTCCCATAGTTCTTCACTGACACCTCAACAATGTGCAGTGATCTGACAGGTTGCCAACCAGACTCTGAAGAGGGAGGGGGGGCAGGGCTGAACTCACTCAGTTCACTTTCCTAGAGTCCCTCTCCTTCAGCAGCTTATTTCTCAGCATAAGCCGAGTTCTCTGTAAAGTCATCCAGGGCTGGGGTGCTCTGTGTCCACCGGACACTTCTCCCCCCTGCAGGGTCCTCACCGCTCCAGGAAGTGTTCTCCTTCTCCCCCCGACTCTCTGATTGGCTGCTCCTCCCCTTGCCACTGAACACAAGGGGAATAATCCTTGTGTCTGCAGTGGCGGCCATCTTTTTGTAGCCCGTCTGCCGTTTTCCAAAACACAGATTTTCCTGGTGGGACAAAAGCAAAATCCCGGGAAAATGAGCGGGACAAAATCAATCCGGGACGAGGGTCCCAAATCCGGGACTGTCCCGGCAAAAACTTGACAGTTGGCAACTATGAAAAGGCCGAGCAGTGGCAGGGATGACACCTCGATCAGCACAGCCGGAGTGCAATGGCCGAGCCTCGCCCTGGGAGAACCACCTTCATGATCATGGTGTCTCCCCTGCCAGGTAAGTAAAAGCACAATTGATCCATTGGTTACAGGCATGAAAAGCTGTGTGCTCAAGCGTTATTAAGCTAAGTTATTCATGCACATGACGGGCCCCCAGGGGCCGCTCACAGGGAGGAGCCTTTTAATTCTATAAGTATCTCATAATTAACAGAGAGACTTTTTCTCAAAGATACAATATACAATAGTCAGGTGTGTTGTCCTAGAAACCTGACCTGTTATATGACCGGCCGCAGGGATAATGTTATACTTCAATGCTGTTACTGATGTGTGGCAAACTAAAAAAAAAATTGCATTACAGATACAAACTAGGCCAAGTATTTTAAATTCAAACAAAACATGGCAAAAAGGATCATGTTAAAAAAAGAGTGTGGAAAGAAAGAACTTACTGCAGTTTAAAAAGGCAGACACTAAAATCAATGTAAAACTAGAAAAACAAAGACAAAGGTACACATGGGCAGGACAATATACAAAGCAATATAAGGGGTCTTCAGCTGCCTGGGCTTCTAGTAGAGCTGCACGATTCTGGGCAAAATGAGAATCACAATTGTTTTGCTTAGAATAAAGATCACGATTCTCGCGGCGTAACTCATCTTTATTATTATACAAAAAAATTGGGCTAACTGTTTAATTGTTTTTTTAATTCATTAAAGTGTATTTTTTTTCCCAAAAATTGCATTTCAAAGATCGATGCGCAAATACAGAGTGATGGAAAATATTACAACAACCACCATTTTATTCTCTAAGGTCTTTGCTTAAATATATATATATATATATATATATATATATATATATATATATATATATATATATATATATATATATATATATATATAATGTTTGGCGGTTCTAAGTAATTTTCTAGCAAAAAATAATGGCCCAGATTCACAGAGCGATTACGCCTGCGCAACAGGAGATGCGTGTGCGTAAGTCTAAATGTGCGCGTGCGTTTCGATGCACGGCATCCCCAAAACGAGATACGCAAGAAATCTACTTTTTTTGGTCCGGTGTAATTTCGTTAGACAGGCGCATCCGTCCGCGCAAAACTGCGCTAGACAGACCATTGATTTGCTAGTCAAATATGCTAATGAGGGACTTACGGGGATCCACAAAAGAACGTTGGGGCAGCGCAGGCGACGCAGTGTGCGCAACAGCAAAATGTCCCGTCTAAAATTAGAGCATATAAAAGCTGGTCTAAAAAGAGAAAAAAAGTCTACTTGTTAGATAAAGCAACACTGTTAGTGAGGAGCTCAGCAGTCACACGTGTTGCACAACAATCTGTATGCCAACATGCCAGGGGCATCGTCGCACATAGCTATACTACTGACTTTAGATGAACAAAGAAGGATGAGGGCACGGAGGATGGCACGGGAGAGGATATACCGCACCCGCATAGACCTGTTTGGCATGAGTGATTCTGAGGTGTTTCGCATCTTCAGTTTCACCCCTCATGTCATCCTGGAATTAACCACAACCTTGCAGGAGGACATCACCAGCCCAACACACCGCTCACATGCAGTGCAGCCACTGGTCAAGGTCATGGCAACACTCCATTTCCTTGCCAGTGGCTCTTTTCAGCGTACAAGTGGAGTGGTGGCTGGGATGTCACAATCCTCCATGAGCAGATGTGTGCACCAGGTTGTCCCTGCAATCCTCAGACACATGACCAACCAAATCATCAAACCCACCACTGAGGACCTGCGGCTGAAGGCAATGACAGATTTCTACAGAATTGCCAGATTCCCACGCACTGTGGGGGCCATTGATTGCACACATGTGGCACTCCAGCCCCCCCCCAGGAGACAGAGCACATGTACCGCAATCGGAAGCATTGGCATTCCATCAACGTACAGGTGATAGTCGATGCCCAAGGCCTCATATGGCACGTTCGTGCCAAACACCCCGGGTCCAGCCATGACAGCTACATATACAATCAATGCCACATCCGAATGGAATTCGATCAGAACGTGTATGGGGACACCTGGCTGGTTGGTGAGTGACATGGGTGGCAGGCATGACTATCCCCTCCCATGATGCACAAATCACAAGGGGCACATGCATGACTAACATCCTCCTGTCTAACATCCTCCCCCACATTCAAACAGCATTCACAACCCAAAAAAAAAAACTGACCAGCAAAATCAAAAAATTTCCAGCAAAATAAAAAAAAAAAAAAAAAAAGGGGAAAAAAAAAATATTGCCCTTTACGTGAGCCACGCCTGGGGCGCCCCCGACCACGGCCCCGGCTCCTCAGGGGAGACTCATGGGGGAGGGACAAAACCGGGGAAGGAGGAGCAGCCCCTGATCTCTGCCCACCTGGCGGCCTGCCCTCCAAGGCCACGGCTATTCTGTCCAGGGCAGCACCAAGTGTTGCCGTGTTGGCCTGGATAGCCTGGGTAAGGGCCCTCACATCCTGCCCAACGCCTGCTGATGTAGTCTGCAGGTCATTTAGGCAGGTTGTGAAAGCCCGAGAGTGGGAGTCCAGGTTCCCCAGCGTATCCTTGATGGAGGACAGGCTCCCCTCTATCCGCACCAATGTCTGGCTGACCTGTCCCAGATGGCGGGTCTGAAGGGCCTGGTCCCTTCTCAGAGTGGCGGGCAGGAGATCGGCCAACCCCCTGGTGTTCTGGAACGAAATCCTGCCTCCAGCTGATGCTTGTGGCCGGGGAGAAGGGGAGGCCCTTGGGAGGGGAGCCATGTTGGGGGAGGAGGGGGGGGGCTCCCCCTTAGGGAGGGCTGTCTGCTGCCAGCCAGAGGGGAAGAGTCCTCAAAAACCAAACGTCCAGTCCCTGACATGGACTCCTCCTCCTCATGATTCTCCCCCTCCTCTTGAACCTCTTCGCGGACTTCGGCCTTGTTGGGGGGGCTTCATTAGGCTGCTGTCCTGGGGATGGTGCGGTCAGGCCAGATGGCCCTGCACCCTCCTGCACATCTGTGGATGACACAAAACATTCACAGGTTGGAGGATCCACACACTTGCCACATATTCCCTTTCACCCCCTCCCCCACACATGCTACACACCTGATATTAAAAAAAATACTTACCTGGCACCACGGGCTCCGGACTTGAGTCAAAGCCGGGCAGGCCCTCAACTTCATGCCGATGAAAGGTCAGGCCACCGCATGCTCCTCCGCTGTCAGCCTAATACGGCATGGTGGGCCCCCTCCTGTGCCCCTGGCATGGGCATGCATTTTGGACAGCTTCTGTTTGACCAGACGCCGGAGGTCATTAATTTTTTTGTCAATCCCAGACCCGGTCCGTGTCTGCCCCTCCCCCGCTGAATTGACCTGCTCAGTGATGAGGTCCAAAATCTCCCTCCTCCTGGCCGGGGTGGTGTTGGCACTGTCTGGGCCGTGGAGGAAACGCCCATAATCACTAATGGCCCGGGCAAGAATTCTTTTTTCCCCCACAGTAAAATTGAGCTTTCGCTTTCTCTCTGTCATACTTCCAAAAAAAATCACTCCCAGTCAACAAAAATCTGTCACAAAAACAAGCACAACCAATCAAGCAAGAACACACACAAAGAGAAAACTAACACCCAAAAAATCACACAAGCACTCAGCAAGAAACAGTCACAAAAACAAACAGCAAAAAATCAGCAAGAAAACAAACGCACAGAAATATATCGAACAAACAGTCTCTCAAACACTTATCAAAAAACACTTTCAAAGATCTACTAACAAACACTTGATCACACAAAACACTAATCTGACAACTACAAAACACACCGCAACGAACAACAGGACAAAAGCACTTGGTTAAATGGGAAGGGATACAAAGGGATGTACTTTTGCAATGCAAGTGCGTTTGTGTCTGTCTATTTATGCTGTTTGCGTAGTTCACAAAGTTGCCCTAGTCCATTTCCAATTTCACTGATTGCGCCGCTCCCGAGTTGTGAGCATGCGCACAGCGGAGCTGACCATGGTCTCCTTCAAGCGCGCATGCGCGAGCCGGCCGGCCCTTCATTTGCATGGGGTCACGGCTCATTTCAATGTAACACGCCCACGTCCTTCCCAATTTGTATTACTCCGCCTTACGCCTCTGAAATAACGTTACGCATGCGCAATTTTCTGCACAAAAGCTACGAGAATAGGGTGATTACGCGGCAAAATTGGGCAAGTCTAACGTAAAGGGGGTGCGCTACGCCGGTCCAATAATGCGCAGATGTACCTGAATCTGGGCCAATGATTTTAATTTAAAACCAACAAGTGTCAGGCCGCGTACACACGGCAGGGAATCTCGACGGGCAGAACACATCGTTCCGCCCGTCAAGGTTCCCTGACGGCCGTCGAAATCGGCGACCCGCCCGTCGGGAATGGCAACCAGCCATTCTTCCGGGCGGGCCGTCGAGGAAATAGAGAGCGTGCTCTCTATTTCGGCTCGACGGGCTTCCCGACGGGAAGCTCGCCGAGACCGTACACACGGCCGAGGTCCTCGCTGGAATGTGCATTCCAGCGAGGTTCTCGCTGGTTTTCAGCGAGAACCTCGGCCGTGTGTACGGCGGCTCAGTGTTTGCTGGTTAATACTGCAAAATACTATGGGGTACATTGAATTCACGCAACATTCGAAAAATAAAGAATTTTGTTAATTTTAGCAAAAGAGAGAATTTCTTTGACTTTTTCCCGAAGCATGTATTTTTTCTCTTGAGTACATATTTATAGCACGCTTATTTTTCAGTATATAATGAGCACATTTGGCCTCAAACTGTGACGGGAAAAGTGTCAGGACCAAGTACTGGGGCACACCGGAAGGTGATTGAAAGGACCTGCAGGAACAACCCATTGTTGATAGTTCTAGGTGGAAACATTTGATGTCAAAAGCAGGTTTGAGAAAAGTGTTCCTCCACATACCACGGCATATTAACTATAGAACAAACAGCCAGATGCTTTTAGATATCTGGTAAAATAGTATTGTTTGCTTTACTGTCTAGGAATAAAAAACTCCAAACCGAATTTCGTAGCTCTAAACCTTTAAATGATTGTCTCACTATTAACCTCTTCACCAGCACTTATTAAGTCATACTCCTCAGGAAAAGTATTTTTCACTAAAGGGAACACCATTACAGAACAGGGAGAAATTAGTTTCATCAACACTCTCAAAGAAAATAACAAGTGCAATTAATAAATTAAAGCTCAACCCCAGACCTCAAGGCCACCCACATTCATGCACCCCTACAAAAAAATAATTCACACACCCCTACAAAAAAAAAAATATAAATATATATATATATATATATATATGTGTGTGTGTGTGTGTGTGTGTAGCACCCTGGTGTTTGTGCAGGGTTGCCAACAAATTTAGTTTGCCAGGTAGTAATTCTCCTGGCTGATTATTTGAAGATTCACTGATAGTGCCCCATCATTGGTATCAGTGGGAGGAATAGTGCCCCATCATTGGTATCAGTGGGAGGAATAGTGTTCCATCATTTGTGTCAGCGGGAGAAATAGTGTCCCATCATTGGTATCAGTGGGAGGAATAGTGTCCCATCATTTGTGTCAGTGGGAGAAAAAGTGCCCCATCATTGGTATCAGCTATTTATTTATTTCATTATTACATTTTTATTGGTATTAAATTGCCTTGAACTCCTAAATTAGCAAAAAAAGTTCAGAACAAGAGGTTGTATACTATTGATCTTTCATTTCTGGAGATATTATCTACACACAGGGAACAACAGGTGGAAGAACAAAGTCACGTTTTGTATGAATCATGCTTTGTATTAGCATTCCACAATAGTTGTCACTCACCAGTCTCTAATTTTACAGCCTAGATAATTTGTCCTTGACCTTGTTACCTTTTTACAGTGAATATCCATGCATCAATACCTCTGCATTTGACATCATGTAATTTTGCAGTCATGAAATAATAAACACTGCTCTAAATAAGAGGAAAGAATAAAAAAATGTTTGTGGTATACAAACATGAAAATTGAGTGACGTGAAAGTTGAGCGACTTACAATGCAACTTTGCCAGACGACTCCCTGGCAACTTGATCCAACTTGAGTACTTTGCCTTGTACAGGTATGCAGAGATAACAGCATACAGGGAGATGCCATGCACTGCCTGGGTAATCTTTCTGTAATGTTGGATACAAATCACTTCAATATAGATGAGGATCCGACTTGGAGGCAACTTGAAGTAGTACAGAAACCTTTTCTAATATCGGAGCGACTTCAGTAGTGCTAATGAAGACAGCACTCATTGACTAAAATGGGTTTTAACATGTCATGTGACAACTGACAAGTTGGATCCCAAGTCTTGGCAGGTCGAACCGAGCGTAAACATTGTTAGGCACAAACAGCGATGCCTAAAAAGTCTGTGTGAAGTAGGTGCAATATGGGGCATACAACCCAATGTGGTGGCTAATAATGAATAATCATCCAACTAATGGGCGTGTGCCAATGAAGAAGATATTATATATACACAAATGGGCCAATAAACCCACAAAAGTAGGAAAAGGCCCAACACAAGACCTCTGCCACCTCTGTGGTATGTTTAAAAAATATGACAATTTATTACGCCTGCAATACAGGTACCAATCTCCAATATGGAGCGGCTACAGGCTGGATAAAAACAAATATACAAAAGATAGAAAAAAATTATAAAAAGCAAAAAAAGAGAAATAAAAGGTAAATAAAAGTCAAGCCAGAGTGTGTACACTCTATGGGCTCCACAGGTGCTTGAGCGTGTAATCGGCGATACGCAGCGTGCGCTTCAGCTGCGCTCCACCTGACGCTGACCCGGAAGTGACGTATGTGCGTCTTTGCCTGACGTACGTTTCGAATAATTCGCCTCAGAAGGCTTGGCAACCTTTGCCAAGCCTTCCCCTCTGCCTTCACCATTCTCATCTTGACAGAGCACACTGCTTTGGTGGAAGGGAGGGGTTTGCACAAGGGCACTACAGTGGGAAGGGGGGAGTGATGTGAAGGTGGCAGATGACACTGCTACTATGGGATGGGGCAGTGGACACTACAGTTCGAAAGGAAGAGGTGGATGTAAGGGAAGGGAAACACTCCTGTGGAGGGGGGTTGAAGAGAGGAGAGGACATTACTGTGAGGGGAGGTGATGTGAAGGAGCAGAGGACACTGCTGTGGGGTGGGGGGGGAGGTAGAGGACACTGCTATGGGGGGGAAGAGGACACTGCTGGGGGGGGGCAGAGGACACTACTGTGTGGGGGGGCAGGAAGGCAGAGGACACTACTGGGGGGGCAAATGACACTACTGAATGGCAGGGGCAGAGGACACTGCTGTTTGTGGGGGCAGAAAGGGGGGGGGGTTGATGTGAAGGGGGCAGAGGACACTATACTGAGGAGGTGATGTGCAGAAGTGTAGAATAAACTGCTATGGAGGGGCAGAGGACACTACTGTGTGAGGGGGTGGCTGCAGAGGACACTACTGTAGGAAAGGAAGGACGCTACATTGTGGGGGGGGGGGGGGGGCAGAGGACACCGTGGTGAGGGAGCAGAGTATATTACTGTGTGGGGTGATGTGAAGGGGGCAGAAAACACTACTGTGGGGACAGGAGTGTGTTTTTCATGTCACATTTGTATTAGGAGCTTAATCATTTTTTTGTTTTTTAAGTGTGCCCCAGCCCCCCCAGGGATTTTATAGTATATTTCCTCCATGTTGTTCAAATAAATCTTAACCTCTGAAAGGTTGTCCAATCTTGCTCTGTACTACACCTCTCCTTCACCTCCAACTCCCCCTGTATTTCTCCTCTTAAACTTCTGCAGAGTTCTTTTAGATTTATTCTCTTTTCCCTCCAGCTTCACTCCCATATACTGTATGTGCTTTTCCTTCCCCACTGTCATCTTGCCAAGGACTAACCGCAATGCCAACCACAAGCCAGGACACAAGTCAATGTCAGGACACTTGGGACAGAAGACAAACGACCTTCAACTCTAGTGAGGAACACCAAGGGCCAAATTATGACCTGTTTGACACAGTCAATTGATCTTTCACATTCTTGATATTTGATGGTGAATGTTTTTGTGAATTATATTTTTTAAATAGTATAACTTTTGTTATCAAGCTATTACTACAGGGAAAAAGCTATATACAGTGCTTGGCAAATTATAGCAAATGTAGCAATATTTTGAAAAACCATGCCTGCTTAGTATGAAATGTTGTTTTAAGTGCTTTGTTTAACATGGTATATGAAATATGATGTTTTGGTTACAAAATGCAACAAGCAAGCGTGTACGGTACTAATACTTTATTGAGCACACAGGGCGTCTGTCTGTTTATCCCCTCTGAATGCCAGAAACGCCTGACAGGAAAAAAGCTGTATAAAAAACAAAGTAAAAGCCACATATTGCACATACCTTTAGGCGCATTTAGGTGTCACCAGCAATTAGGCGTTAATGCATTCTAATGGCCAACATATTTTTTGATTCTGCCATTGTCAAGCATAACCTAAACGCTAATTTTAAAAAAAATTGATGAGATTCTGATTTAATGTATACAAGCAATTAGCAACTATTGGCCAGATTCAGGTAGCACCGCGTACCTTTGTGCATATCCTATTTACGCTACGCCTCCGCAACTTTTCCAGGAAAGTGCTGTTTTTACAAAGCACTTGCTACGTAAGTTGCGGCGGCGTAGCGTAAATGTGCCGGCGTAAGTGCGCGTAATTCAAATTAGGCAGGTAGGGGGCGTGTTGTATTGAAATTAACCGTGACACCACGTAAATGA
The DNA here is from genome assembly GCA_029574335.1 of Rana kukunoris. NCBI lineage: Eukaryota > Metazoa > Chordata > Amphibia > Anura > Ranidae > Rana > Rana kukunoris. The sequence continues at coordinate 67,230,015 of CM056053.1, read as the reverse complement.
CATGCCGAACGAACTGCGTCGTTTAAGTTGTTTGCGTAAGCCGATTCAGAATAGAGCTGGGCGTAAGTTACGTTCACGTCAAAATCAATGACTATATGCAACGTGATTTTGAGCATGAGCACTGGGATACGTCCACGTCCGACGCATGCTCAAAATCACGTCGCAACTAGTCATTGATTTTGACGTGAACGTAACTTACGCCCAGCCCTATTCTGAATCGGCTTACGCAAACAACGTAAACGACGTACAATTTGACGCTGTCCCGTCGCCCATACTTAACATTGCCTGCACCTCATATAGCAGGGGTAACTTTACGGCGGTCCGACGCCTTGCGTAAACGACGCAAATAGATACGCCGGCCGCAACTACGTTCGTGAATCGGCGTATCTACCTAATTTACATATTCAACGCGTAAATCGACGGAAGCGCCACATAGCGGCCAGCGTAAATATGCAACTAAGATACGACGGCATAAGAGACTTATGGCGCTCGTATCTTAGCAAAATTCCGGCGTATCTTGTTTTCTAAATACAGAAAAAAGATACGCCGGGGCATCCGAGAACTTACGCGGCGTATCAACAGATACACCGACGGAAGTTCTTACTGAATCTAGCCCTGTGTCTGTAAAATGAAAAGAGAATGCTGTGCTGGCAACTAGTGATTTTTCCCCCCAAGGGCTGCATAGACCTTTTTTTTTTTTTTTACCTATATACTGTTTCTTTGGGAGGGCTGACAACACTGTAATACCACTGTTAAAAATGCAGCAGTGTTGTCATCCTGTCTGCACAGTGTGCCCACCTAACAGCTGCACAGAAAAAAGCAGAAGTGGTCATGTGACTGTGCTGATGATAGGTATTTATCAACAGGGCTGGTGCAAGGATTTTTGACACCCTAGGCGAAACCTAATTTTGCCGCCCCCTTGGCTCCACCCTTGACCCCACCCCCTTTTCCCTGCCCATGTAAACCCCACCTTTTTAATGAAGCATCCATCAAATGCAGCCTCACCAGTGTCCATCAAATGTAGCCTCACCAGCACCCATCAAACGCAGCCTCACCAGCGCCAATCAAACGCAGCCTCACCAGCGCCCATCAATGCAGCCTCACCAGCACCCATCAATGCAGCCTCACCAGCACCCATCAAATGTAGCCTCACCAGTGCCCATTAATGCAGCCTCACCAGCACCCATCAATGCAGCTTTACCAGCACCCATCAAATGTAGCCTCACCAGTGCCCATCGATGCAGCCTCACCAGCGTTCATCAATGCAGCCTCACCAGCAGAGATGTATTAGGGCCTAGGCCGACAAGGCCCAGGTCTAGGGCGGCACTTTGCGGGGGGCGGCGAAAAAGCGCCCAACCCCCCTCCTCCCGCACAGAGAGCCGCACAGCTGAATCCTGGAGTTCAGTGCCGAAACGTGCAGTTGCACTGAACTCCAGGATTTAGCTGTGCGGCTCTCCGTGCGGGAGGAGGGGGGCGCCTTTTCGCAACCCCCCGCAAAGTGGCGTGGTTCCCCCGGAACATCTGCCGCCCGGGGTCCCGCAGTGCCATTCGGCTTTACAGTGCAGCCGTGAGCCGTCCCTCTCTCTCCACTGACTGCAATACACCGTCTTCGGCTCCTTCCCCCTCTTGGCTCAATGTTCCTGTGTACACAGCCATTAGGAAGAGCCGAGGAGAGACACAACCGAGAGAGCCGTGCTGCTGGTTACGGTATGTGGGACAACTTCAGTGAGACAGAGAGGACACAGTAACCAGGAGGGAAGGAGGGGGGACAGGCAGATACAAGGTGAAGTGGTGAACGAATGTAGTGATGGGAGGGGAGAGGGTGGTATGGGGATATGTGCTGGGGAGTGATTTGAGAGGGAAGAAGATATGTGCTAATGGGGGTCTGATTCCCCCCCTTCCCCCCCCCCCCCACCACCACCACCACTAGAACATATCTTCTTCCCTCTCAAATCACTCCCCAGCACATACCCTCATACCACCCTCTCCCCCCAAATTAAAAGGTGCTCTGCCCCCCTGTTTCTCTTCCCACCCTGTCCCCCTGTGGAGCGGCGGCTACCTGCTAATGCTGGGACTTTGCTTGCTGCAGAGAGAAGAGAGTAGAAACACCAGTGACCGGACGCTCTAGGCGGCTACCTAGCTTGCCTTGTGGTAGCATCGGCCCTGTTAATCAGACAAATTTTCATAAGGGGCATGAATGGTCGTGTTTGGACATGCAGTACAGTTGGATGTGTTTATGTACATTGTCCTACCTAAAATGTGGCGCTCTTGGTAGCTGCATATCATTTTATTTCCTACATAAGTCTATTGGGAAATCCAGCCCTAACAAAAGCACTGTGAAAAACATAATGAATTTGGCTGTAGATTATCATATAAAACCCCAAATATAGACAGATTGGGCCAGATTCAGATACAATCACATTGGCGCAGAGCAGAGCTTTTTTTCTCAGAAAATAGGTGCAGGAACTCAACCACGACCCGTTCAGATTTCACAAACAGTAGAAGGGTCTTAAAGGGGCATTAAATACCAGAATTGCATTACATACAGTGTGCAGAGTTCAGGGGGTTACAAAGCAGTCACTTGTAAACACAGAAACCAGACTTCTGTGTTCACAAGTGATTGTGGCGAGCGGGCACCAAAGGGTCTGAGCCAAAGGTGGTGGAACTGAGTTCCACCAAGTTCCCCCAGAAAAAAAGCCCTGGCGCAGAGTATCAGAGATACACTACGCCGCCGTATTTTACCAGGATATACGCCGAATTCTGGTAGATTTTGTCCCTTACGGTACGGCGGCGTAGTGTATTTCTCGCCGCGTAATCGAAATACGCGATTAGGGGGCGTGAAGCATTTAAATTAGGCACGTCCCCGCGGCGATCGAACTGCGCATGCTCCGTTCAGAAATTTCCCGCCGTGCATTGCGCGAAATACGTCATTCGGTGTTTGAGTAGTGTCGTTTACGGACATTCCTATTCCCGGACGACTTACGTAAAAAATAAAAACATTCGACATTCGACGCGGGAACGATGGCCATACTTAACATGGGCTGTCTAATATTAGACCAGCAAAAAGCTGGTATTATTTTACGCAGCAAAAAGATGACTAAAGATGCCGTAAGAGATTGTGATTGACGTTCATAACTTCGTGGATCGTCGGCAAAAGCTCATTTGCATACCCCGACGCGGAAAACGACGGGAACTCAACCCAGCGGCCGCAAATTTATTGCAGCGTAGATCTGAAGGCGTACGAACACGTAAGCCAGTCGGATTGAAGCCCGCAGCCGTATTTTCATGGTTTGAGGTTTCAGACTAGTGAAAAAACGCGCGTAATTTGAAAGTACTCCAGTCTAACGCGAGTTAGACACACAGGAGTAAGGGCTCTGTGAATCTGGCCCATTGAGTTTAGCACAGTTACAATGTATCCCGAAGAGCTATTCTGCAATCTTTTATTCTTGTTGTATAAAGTTTCTCTTGTACACTTACATTTAGAATATGTATTAAGGCCTTATAGCAGTCTATGCAAAAAAACAACTTACATTATAGCTTTTGTGTCATTCAGAAGTTAAAATTATTTCTGTTAATGACTACCCGGAAGAAACATTCCTCTTATGTATTGATCCTGACGATGCACAATTGATGGAATCAAATCTAGCAGCTATTTTCTGCTGTGTTCTTCAGACGACTTCCAAGGTCTTTTAAAAGTAGAATCCTCCTGTTGTGTGGCCTTCATTGAAGTTCAGAAGGTCCCCAGTTCAGGGCAAAATATATGCTGCCTGACGGACCACACATCTATCATGTCAGCAGTGACAGCAGAGACACATGGACGGCCTACTATGTGCAGCATGGCATGTGTGTCATGGAGGAGATTCCCCTCATTCACACATCACAATCTATTTACTTTTGTGTTCTATTTTTGTGATAGTTTGTTATTAGTAATGTGAAACATACATTCTTTCTGGTATTAATATGAACAGTACATAGATGTTTATTACCGTATATACTCGAGTATAAGCCAAGTTTTTCAGCATAATTTTTTGTGCTGAAAATGCCCCCCCGGCTTATACTCGAGTCACCTTTTTGCGCCTGATCTCCTGGAATTTGGGGACCCGGTACTGGCCGGCCATATATCCCCTGGAACCCAATCTTGGCACACATATAGCCCCACACTTCCTCTATATGTGTGCAAAGTTTGTAGTCCAGGGGACCTACAGCCCGGGAGCACCTCTTCCATAGACTTCCATGTTAAATTGTAATTTCTCCAGTGATTTTGGGGACCCGGTACTGGCTGGCAGTATGTCCCCTGGACCCTAATCTTGGCACACATATAGCCCCACTCTTCCTCTACAAGTGTGCAAAGTTTGCTGTCTAGGGGACCTATTGCCGCAGCATAAATTTTTCAAACCCGGCAGCCCTTCCATAGACTTCCATGTTAAATGTAAGTCTAGTCATGGGCACAGGGAGGCATGGACACAGTGAGGCATGGGCACAGTGAGGCATGGGCACAGTGAGGCATGCACATACTGTATTTTGTAACTGAAAATTACATTCTGCACCATTTGTGGATTAGAAACGGAATTTCATACACAGTTCTGTGTGGTTGTTTTTTTATTTCAAGAATTATACCTTCCTACTGTATGTTTACAGATCTTATATTATGACTCATAGTGTCAAGGCCAGACTTAGGGCCTGCTTGCTGTATGCCACTGATATTGTGTTATGCTGTTATAATTATTGTCTACCCCACATAAATCTGTGGCTGTACACACTGTCAGTTATTCACGAAAGGCAAATCCACTTTGCACTTCAAGTGCAAACTACGGGCCAGATTCACGTACAGTGGCGCATATTTTGACCGGAGTAGCACACCTCCTCTACGTTAGACCGGCGCAATGTAGAGGCGCAATTACCGTATCCTCGTAGTATTTGCGCAAAAATTTGCGCCGGTGCAACGTAATTTCTGAGGCGTAAGGCGGGGTAATTCAAATTGGGAAGGACGTGGGCGTGTTCCATTTAAATGAGCCGTGACCCCATGCAAATGAAGGGCCGGCCAGATTGCGCATGCGCACATGAAGCAGACCATGGTCAGCACCTCTCTGCGCATGCTCACAACTAGGCACGGCGCAATCAGTGAAATTGGAACTAGGCCCAGTCAACTTAGTGAGCTACGCAGAGAGCTTAAATAGACAGAGACAAACGCCCTTCCTTTGCAAAAGTACATCCCTTTGTATCCCTTCCTATATACAGCAAGGTGCTTTTGTTCTGTTGTGTGTTAGCGTTTGTTGGTTTGTGACATGTCTTTGTGATATTTGGTGACTGTTTTGGAGAGAGATTTTTGTCTTTTCTGTGTTTACTTTGCTGTGTTTTTTTTTTTTGCTGGTCATTTTTTTTTTGCTTGGCATCTTTTTTTTTTTTTTTCTGTTTGTGAATGATTTTGGAATGTGGGGGTGACATTCCTGCCGGAAAAGGGGTGTCACCCGCATTTGTGGTGGAGAAGGGTTCCCCAGGACCAGGGAGAAATGATCCCCAGGTCCGTGTGAATGGTGTATGAATCTACAGTGACATAATTGGAGCCGTGGCGTGGCCTTGCTGCTCACAAGTCCTGCATGGTGGGCTTGTGCTAATCCAATGTGATGAGGATGTGATGTGTCTGTGCTAGGGACCACAGTAGTGTGCATGCATGCATTCTCATTGTGCCATGATTAATGTGTGTGTTTAACGTGCAAAGATGCCTAAAGTGAGCTGTCTCCTGGCTGCTCTTCCCTCAGAAGACGGGGTAGCCTCGGTTAGGGGGGGATTGTCTGGTTTGGGGGTCAGGTCATCACTTATGTCAATCTCCAGGCCCTTTCTCACTGCGAAGTTGTGCAGCATGCAACATGCACCGATGATCTGGCATACAAAGTTTGGGGAATACAACAGGGTACCATGGGGGGTTCCGGATAGGAGTCATGAGATGGGGTCCCAGTGCTAATGCAGAGTCACCTTGAAGGGAAAAGACAGGAGGATGTTAGTAGTGCATGTGCCCTTTGTGATTTCTGCATCATGGGGGGGGGGGGGGACAGTCATGCCTGCCACCCATGTCACTCACCAACCAGCCAGCTGTTCCCATACATGTTCTGTTCGAATTCCATTGGGATGGGGCTATGATTGTATATGTAGCTGTCATGGGTGTCATGGCTGGTGTCATGTGTTGGGCTGGTGATGTCCTCCTGCAGGGTTGTGGTTAATTCCATGATGGCATGAGGGGTGAATCTGAAGATGCGAGACACCTCAGAATCACTCATGCCAAAGATGTCTATGCGTGTGCGATATATCCTCTCCCGTGCCCTCCTCCGTGCCCTCCTCCATGCCCTCCTCCTTCTGCGCTCATCTAAAGTCAGTAGTATAGCTATGAGCAAGGATGCCCCTGGCATGTTGGCATACAGATTGTTGTCCTGCAAGTGTGGCTGCTCAGCTCGTCCCTAACAGTGTTGCTTTAGCTGACATGTAGACGGATTGTCTAATTTTAAGCAAGCTTTTATATTGCCTAATTTTAGACAGGATGTGCACCTAATGCGCACAGCGCGTAGCCTGCGCTGCACAAACTTACTTTTGTGGATCGCTGTAACTCCCTCATTTGCATATTTGCCTAGCAAATCAATGGTGTGTCTAGTGCATTTTTTGCGCACATGATGCGGCGGTCTAACGAAATTACGTCGGTCGAAAAAGTCTAGATTTCTGGCGTATAACGTTTTGAGGATACGGCGCATAGAGACAAAGGCGCATATTTCCAATTACGCAGGCGCATCTTCTGATACTTCAGCGTAAGTGCTTTGTGAATCTGGCACTAAAAGTACACTCTCAGTGCAATTTCATAGTTTCCCATAGTTTAATTTACCCTACAGTAATTGTGTATAGCTAAAATGTCAGGTACAACTCTCCAAATTTATAAACATAGAAGAGTGACGTCAGACTCTTTTTTTTTTTTTTTCAAAGTACAGCCCTAGGTTTTTCCCAAGCATGTTTCAATCAATTTACTGTTGACTGGTTTACTACTTCTGTTGAAAGTCTATTTCAAGCATCAATACATTCAGTAAAATAATACTTTCTAAGATTAGTTTCGGACTTTCCATGTATTTAAAGGTTTCCGTCATGTCTCCCCTCTCCCTTGGGTCCTCAGGAATGTATATATTAAGTTCCTGAAGCCTCTCCTCATATGTTTTATCCTGCAGGCCTTTCACCAATTGTGTTGCCCATCTTTGAACTTGTTCTATCTTATCAATATCTTTTTGTTGGTGAGGTGTCTGGAACTGGACACAGTGTTCTAAATGAGGTCTAACTAAAGATCTATATAAGTTGGGGTGTCATACGCAATTTAATCGCGAGGCGCATCAGCAGTATGGTTGCTCTCAAAGGGCCCATCAGAGCGGTGTCACCAGTGCAGCTTAGCAGTGACCATCAGTGCCGGAGTCACCAGTGCAGCTTAGCAGTGACCATCAGTGCCGGTGTCACCAATGCAGCTTTGCAGTGCCCGTGTCACCAGTGCCAGTGTCACCAGTGCAGCTTAGCAGTGCCCATCAGTACCGGTGTCACCAGTGCAGCTTATCAGTGCCCATTAGTACTGGTGTCACCCATGCAGCTTTTCAGTGCCAGTGTCACCAGTGCAGCTTAGCAGTGCCCATCAGTGATGGTGTCTACAGAGAAGCTTAGCAGTGCCCACCAGTAACAGTGTCACCAGTGCAGCTTAGCAGTGCCCATGACTGCCGGTGTCACCAGTGAAGTTTAGTGGTGCCCATCATTGCTAGTGTCACCAGTGCAGCTTTTCTGTGCCGGTATCACCAGTGCAGCTTAGCAGTGCCCACCAGTGCCGGTGTCACCAGTGCAGCTTAGCAGTGCCCATCAGTGCCGGTGTCACCAGTGCAGCTTATCAGTGCCCATCAGAACCGGTGTCACCCGTGCAGCTTTTCAGTGCCAGTGTCACCAGTGCAGCTTAGCAGTGCCCATCAGTGATGGTGTCTACAGAGAAGCTTAGCAGTGCCCACCAGTGAAGGTGTCACCAGTGCAGCTTAGCAGTGCCCATCAGTGACAGTGTCACCAGTGCAGTTCAGCAGTGCCCATGACTGCCGGTGTCACCAGTTCAGCTTATCAGTGCCCATCAGTGTCGGTGTGTCACCAGTGAAGTTTAGTGGTGCCCATCATTGCTAGTGCCACCAGTGCAGCTTTTCAGTGTCGGTGTCACCAGTGCAGCTTAGCAGTGCCCACCAGTATCAGTGTCACCACTGCATCTTAGCAGTACCCATCAGTGCCAGTGTCACCAGTGCAGCTTTTCAAAGCCCATCAGTGCCAGTGTCACCGGTGCAGCTTAGCAGTGCTCATCAGTGCAGAGCAGGGATGGCAGAATGGGTCTCAAGCTGACATGTCTGTATGTGAGAACACCGCTCATGGTACAGCCCCACCTCCCTGCACCGGAATTGTGAATGACAGCGCAGAGCTCACTGTTGCAGGGAGGTGGGGCTGTACGACGAGCGAGTGGAAATTGGGGATACTAGCAACAAGCAGTACTTTGATAGTGACAGGCCTGCAGGACAGTAATAGGGTTCTCTAAACAATAATAACCTGACAAAAAATGGTGGGTTTTGCAATTTTTGATGTCACGGTATTTGCTCAGCAGTTTTTCAAATGCAATTTCTTTGGAACAAATACACTTTAATAAATTGCAATGCACACAACCACAATACAATACCCATTATTTTTAAATTAAATTATAAAATATGGTGTTACACTGAGTAAATAGATACCTAATATATCACGCTTTAAATTTGCACATGCTCGTGGAATGGCGATAAACTACAGTATTTAAAAATCTCCGTAGGTGACGCTTTAAAAACTTTTACAGGTTACCAGTTTAGAGTTACAAAGGAGGTCAAGTGCTAGAATTATTGCTCTCGCTCTGACCTTCACGGCAATGCCTCACGTGTGTGGTGCTATCACCATTTTCATATCTGTCTGGGACCAATGCGTGCGTCCGTCTTTGCGCGCAAGCGCAGTTATTGCTATCAAAAGGAATGTAAACGTGCCTGTAGCTTCAGGCATAATGCCGCGTACACACGATCATTTTTCGGGTTCTAAAAAATGATGTTTTTCAGGCTCTAGAAAACTTGATCATTAAAACGGCCTTGCCTACACAAAGCGTGGTGACGTAGAACACGTACAACGGCACTATAAAGGGGAAGTTCCATGCGGGTGACCCCACCCTTGATGATGCTTTAGCTGATTTTGTGTTAGTAAAAGAAGATTCGTGCTTTTCTGTCTGTTACAGCGTGATGAATGTGCTTGCTCCATTACGAACGCTAGTTTTACCAATATGAGCAGTCCCGTCCCATAACTTGCTTCTGAGCATGCGCGGATCTTTTACGTCGTTAAAGCCCACACACAACCATTTTTTACAACCCGAAAAACGACAACGTTAAAAACGTTGTTAAAACATAGAGCAAGTTCGAGAAAAAAAATTGCCCATTTTTTAGAACCCGAAAAATGCTCTAAAGCCCACACACAATCGTTTTTAATGACATAAAAAAAATGTCATTTTTTAGAACCCCCGAAAAATGATCGTGTGCATTAGGCCGCGTACACACGAGCAGACAGATTTGTTCAAATCGGTCGGGCCGACCGATTTGAACAAATCTGTCTGCTGGGGACATATTGGTTTGATCGTGTACACACGATCAAACCAAAATCCCCGCCGCCAGACGGCGCGGTGACGTGGCGGTGACGTTGACGCCGCCACGTCACCGCACCAGGAAGTAAAAACCATTCGACGCGTGTGTGAGAAGACATGTCTGCTGGTTAGCGTCATGTTTTGAAATCTGTCGGGTGGCCAAATCCGTCGGCTCGCCTGTACACACGGTCGAATCTGTCTGCTGGGACGGTCGGGCCGACCGTTTCCAGCAGATAGATTTGATCGTGTGTACACGGCCTCACAGTTTGGTCACAGACAGTGACCCACGTTTCTGACTATTTGTTCCTCATTTGTTTTGTTGTGCATTTTCTTTACATTTTCTATCTTGACGCTTTGATGTCTTCCTTGGTCTCCAGGTACGCTTCCCTTTAACAACCTTCCCATTTGATTTGTACTTGGTTCAGATAGTAAACACAGCAGACTGGGAACGACCAACATATTTTGCAACATTCTGTGATGATTTACCTTCTTGAAGAAGTTTTATAATCTTCTCTTTTGTTTCAACTGACATCTCTTGTGCTGGAGCCATGATTTATGTCAATTGGGTTGGTGCAACAGCTCACCAAGGTGTGCAAGCACTCTTTTTTATTTTTTTCAAATTTCTTTATTTATAAACAAAGAGGCCAGTCCGTCCGGACCAATTCACATACATTTCACAAAGCATAAAAAAGGCGATTAGAAAAAAAAAAAAAAACAACACGGTCAGACTTTAAAAAATAACAGAGGGATGTAGACAATGACAACCGATATGTGGATCTAGCATGTAACTTTGGGCCCCTGGAAGTAGTGAGTCCCTAAGGGGCTTGAGCTGACCGTATACGGCCATAAGAGCCAGGGCGTGGGATCCGTGGCAGGTCATCCTGTGGAACCCTGCATGTCTCCAACATGCTATCTCCATCTCTCTCACCTAGTATGCTTGGCTTTATGGGTGCTGGTGGGTATGCCAGCTTCTGGGCCCGGATAACTTAGCCTCTTCTCCATTTTTCATTTTTCAAAGTGGATTATAACCAGAGCAGGTAAAGTAGAGAGGAGGGAAAGAGATGAGAAAGAAGATGAAGAGGAAGGATAGAAGAAGAGGGGGGGGTAGGGGGGGGGAATTTGCACGAGCATGGATACATCCAAACGCCCCGGAGGGGCGCAAACTACCGTGATGGGTATCTCAAGGTTTAATCGCATGTGAGCAGTTACTATATAGGTATGTTTGGGGGTCTCTCATCGACTGTCCCTCCTCCGAGTACCTAAAAAGGTCCCACATCTGCCAGGTGTTGGTATACTCCTCCTGCCTCTGCTGGCTAGAAAGGACCAAGTTCTCCATGCGGCCTATCTCGTCGACCTTCCTAAGCCAGAGCGCAATCGCCGGCGGCTGAGGGGACTTCCAGTGAAGAGGCACGCAGGCCTTAGCCGCGTCCAAGAGATGACGCATCTGTCGCGTGGAGCAAAAGTAAATGTCTGGGAAATGCGGCGCACCTCTTCCCAGAAGCCCCTGAATGAATGAATGAATGAATGAATGAAAACTTATATAGCGCGGCACCTGCGAACTGAATCGCCTCTTGTTGTTCCTGTCTCCTTTGATATCAAAAGAGAAAAGTCTTGACCTTTTTCCTAAATGCTAGGTGGTTCTCCTCCAACCGAATGCTGGTTGGTAAAGCGTTCCATAGTCTGAGACCCTGGATCGCAAATCTTCTCTCTCCTTTGGACTTGAAGTTGGCTTTTGGAACCTGGAGCAGGTTCTGATTCGTGGATCGCAAAATGCGATTTGGATTATGCGCTTTTATTAATTCGCATAAGTAAAGCGGGGCACTCTCATGGACACATCTATGCGTAAGACAGAGAGCTTTAAAAGCAATTCTGTCTTTTACTGGCAGCCAAAGAAGGGATCTCAGTGAAGGTGAGATGGATTCCCAGGGCTTTTTCCCAGTCACAAGTCTGACGGCCGTATTCTGAACGACTTGCAGACGAGCGATTTGGTACTTAGGGAGGCCGAGGTAAAGGGCATTTGCATAATCCAGCCTGGAGTTTACAATAGCTCCCACCACGATCGCTAGGTCTTCTTTAGGGATGAACGGAGTGAGTCTGCGTAGTAGGCGCAGTAGATGGTGAGATCCGCTGACCACTGACCCTATTTGTGCGTCCATTGTCATAAAGGAGTCAAAAATGACCCCTAGGCTTTTGACTTTGGCGCTAGGGGTGATGAGTTTGCCCAAAATAGGCGGGGGGGTCCACGCTGTTGCAAGTTGATTCCTACGCTTGGCGTGAAACAGAAGAAGTTCTGTTTTCGCTCCATTGAGTTTAAGATAACTCTTTGTCATCCAATCCTCTATCAAAGAGAGACATGTCTCTAGATTGAGGTGGTGATCCTGTCTGTTGCAGATGCGGAAATACAGTTGTGTGTCATCTGCATAAGAGTGATAAAGCAGTTTTTGGCTGCTAATAATCTCAAAAAGAGGACGAAGGTAGATGTTAAATAGCACTGGTGACAGAGGCGATCCTTGAGGGACTCCGCATGTTACTGTGCGTTTTTCAGACGTAAACGGTCCTAGCTTCACTGTTTGCGATCGGTTTTCCAAAAAAGAGGAGAACCAAGATAAATCGCCTTCTGCGACCCTGGCTACTTCAGTAAGCCGAGTCAGTAACAGATTGTGGTCTACAGTGTCAAAAGCTGCACTTAGGTCCAACAGAACCAGGAGACAAGATTCTCCTTCGTCTGCGGCCTTGAGAACATCGTCCCATACTTTCAGCAATGCTGTTTCCGTCCCATGTCCGGGACGGAAGCCTGATTGCAATGGATCAAGTAGCTTGTGGGTATCTAGATGCTGTTGCAGCTGTTGTACCACTACTTTTTCCATTATCTTAGAGAATACGTTGAGGCTTGTTATGGGACGGCGGTGGAGTGGGTCCTTGGGGTCCAGGGAGGGTTTCTTCAGGATGGGTTGGATTATACCCTCTTTCAACTGTGAGGGCACTATGCCCTCCAAGAAAGACTGGTTGATAAGCTGCGTAATGGGAGGAGCCAGGATGTCGGCGCATTCCTTCAGCAGTTTTGTGGGGATAATGTCATTTGGCGCTGCGCCATTGCGCAGAGTACAAATGACATTTTTAGTAGACTCAACGGAGATGAGGACATGACCAAAGAACATGCAAGAGTGTACCCCTGGCCTGTCGACATCTCCAACAGTCGGCTGAGGAGGTGGGAAAGATTTTGTTCAGGAGATCCGGTGTTCTGTACCACCGTACGAGAATCTTATAATTCGTCTCCTGCGTTTTGGAACAGAGAGAGGATTTGTGGGTGAACCTGAGTATGTTTAGTTTCTTGGCAGTGGAAAATTGAGTGTTCAGTTCCCTTTCCCACTTAGTAAGAGACGGTATGTGATAGTCGTCAGAGGGGCAGATCAACATGGAGTACATCAGAGAGAGTCCATGAGGAAGTGCTCCGGTTTCAACACATAGGGTCTCTAGAGTCGTGATGGGAGTTTGTGGCCCTGCAGGGGGCGGGAGGTCATGTAAAAAGTGGTTTAATTGATTCGCCCTCAAGAAGTCAAGTGTATATGCTCCAGCGGGATCCGCCAGCTCAGAGGCAGACTTCCATCGGCCTCCATCACTGAAATGGGAGGCTTGAAAAAATCCAGCACCCTTGAGGTCTATGAAACATCTATCTCTCAGCCCGGGTTCAAATTTGGGGTGTCCGATGATAGGGCGGAGGGGGGAGTCGTGACCAGATAAGGAGAACTGCGAAAAAAATCGTGCACAGGTTCCAATCGTGGTTCCCAACAGCGGGTGTTTCGTGACTCGCGTCGGCAAAGCCGACAGGCACCAGGGGGCCCTCTGCAGTGGAACCTCTGACTGTTCCTGTTCCACCTGAGTCCAGAGCTTGGAGTCGCTATGGCGACACCGGTCAAGGAGGGGCACCAGGTGGGCCGCCCAGTAGTATGTCCTGATCTCCGGTAGTGCCAGACCGCCATGATGTTTCGGCAATGAGAGTACCTTTCTTTGTATGCGCGGCTTCTTCCCGGCCCATAGGAAGCGGAAAAACGCTGCGTGTACCTGTTTAAAATAGCTGCCAGGTATGCGGATCGGGAGGGCCTGCATCAGATACAGAAACTTGGGTAGAATTGTCATCTTAAGAATGTTGCTTCGGCCTACCCAAGAGTGAAGGCTGTTGGTCCACTGCTGGAGTAGCTTTTGGACCTCCCTCAGAAGAGGGGGAAAATTTAGCTTGAACACTTGCGAGAGGGAAGGGGGTATGTGTGTCCCCAGGTATTTCAGTGCTACGTCTGTCCAGCTAAAGCGGAAGTTGTCCTTGAGGTGAGATAGTTGTGTCTGCGGAATCCCTATCCCCATGGCCTCAGATTTACTGTGATTCATTTTTAAATTAGACAGCTGTCCGTAAGTGTCAAATTCTCGCATGAGGTTTGGCAGGGAGATGTCTTGGTTGGTGAGGGTAAATAGAAGGTCATCTGCGTAAGCGGATACTTTATACTGCCTGTCTTTGGTCCGAATTCCAATGATGTCGGGGTTCAGCCGAATATGGCAAAGAAAGGGTTCTAGGGAGAGCGCGAATAGAAGCGGGGATAAAGGACACCCCTGCCTCGTCCCATTGGTAATGGGGAACAGGTCAGAAAGCACCCCATTGGCCTTGACCCTCACCGTTGGGCTCCTATATATCGCCGAAATCCAGCACTGCATTCTGTCTCCCAGTCCTATATGTCTCAGGGTCGACTGCATAAATTGCCAGTCCACCCTGTAGAAAGCCTTTTCGGCGTCCGTTTCCAAAAACAGGCTGGGCGCTTTACTGTCGGTTGCTATGTGCAGCAGGTTAAGGACCTTGCTGGTGTTATCGCGGGCTTCCTTGGAAGGCACGAACCCAACCTGGTCTAGATGGATCAGTCCCGGGAGATGTTTCTGCAACCGGTTCGCCAAGATTTTGGTAAATAATTTAAGATCTGTGTTCAGGAGGGAGATCGGGCGATAACTCCCACAGTGGGTTGGGTCCTTGCCCTCCTTGTGGATTACCGAGATTTGGGCCTGTAACGTGGCAGCATGGAAGGGTTCCCCAGTCCCCAGGTCATTAAATAGCCTCACCATATGTGGGCCAAGAGAGGGAAGCAGGGTCCTGTAATAGGTGATAGTTAGGCCATCCGGTCCAGGGGCCTTACCCGGCTTGGCGTTCTTTAAGGCCATTTGTAACTCGGGTAGGGTAATCGGGTCCTCTAAGCTCTCCCTAGCCTCAACTGGCAGGGAAGGCATTAGGGATGTAGAGATATAGTCTAGGACTGAGTCTAGGTCTGTCTGGGCTTTGTCAAGATTATAAAGGGAGCCGTAGAAAAATCAAAATTCCTGCGTAATCTGCTGGGGCATGGAATGTTTTTTCCCTGACTTAGACATAACACAGGGTATATAGGACGCCAGTCGTTGCGTTCGGAGGGCATTAGCCAAAAGCTTGCCACATTTATTACCGGAAACATAAGCTTTTTGTCTGCAGATCTGGAGCGCCGACTTAGCCTTATAAAGTAATATGTCTTTCATCTGTGAGCGTACCGTGTCTAGTAGCACTCTTTTTTAACTGCAGACTAATTAGCAGATGTATTTTGATGCAGATGTTTGTTTTAGAACTGTAAAGTACATGGTGATTCCATAATATTTTCCTCAGAATTAAGTGATTCCATATTTGTTTCCTTTCCTTAATCTGCAAAAACAGTTGCAATTGACTACATTTTTCTTTCTTTCTTTTATTTTTTTAAGTGTCCCTTAAAGCCAGAAGGTTGGATGTTAAATGAAAATAGTTTTAAAGCATGTCTGTGATTAGTTTTCTACACAATTAAACAACTGAATGAACATTTTCCAAGAGCGGTGATTCTATACTTTTGGCCAGGGGTTGTAGGGCAGCCGATTCATTTCAAGTCCCTAGTAGTGATGAGCGGAATACGCCATATTCGATTTCGCGATATTTTGCGAATATTTCAAAGAATATTTGCGAATATTCGTTAATATCGAATATTCGTGATATTTTATTAAAAAAAAAAAAAAATTGCGAAATTTCGCTATTTTTTTTTGTGTGACTTTTAATATCGAATATTCGTGATATTTTATAAAAAAAAAAATGTGAAATTTCGCCAATGCGAAATTTCGCTTGTTTTTGGGATAAAATATCACGAATATTCGATATTTACGAATATTCGCTATATTTTATAAAAAAAAATAGAAATTTTGCCGCGATATTCGTGAGCAACACTAGTCCCTAGCCCTTTTTTTTAGTTTGCGTCTCACCAAACTGCTTGGTGTTGCAGCACGATGTAGTTTGGTCTGTGCAAAACAATCTGTAGTTGCTGATGTGTGGGGTTCCACTAAGACAGTGGTTATCAACCTTTCTAGTGTCGTGACCCCTTGATAAAATTTCCAAAGTTGTGGGGACCCCTAACAAAAAAATTATTTTCGTAAGATGGGTTGTCAATACCCAAGGTAAGACAAGTAGTTTGCACCCCTAACCCAGGGACATTTAGCGCTCCCCGAGTCTCATTCACCCGTACAGTATTAAAACCCCTTGTGATACATTTTACTATGTACCACTCTTTTTCTTTGTTCGCCTTTATTTCCCTTTTATCTCTCTCTATCCAAATGTCTTGTTTTTCCCCCATCCCTCTCTAGCCACCTTTCTTGTTCTTTCTCTTATTCTTTCTTTCCCTTTTTCTTTGTTCCTCCCCTTCTATTCCTCTCCCTTCCATGTATTCTATATTTTTCTTCCTTCTCTTACTTCCAATTAGGGGGGGGGGGTTGGGATCAGTGGCAGCACTGGGGGGAGTTCTGATCAGCCAACTTAGGTGCTCTTGATAAAGGTCATCTGCTGATCTGAGTAGCGGGGACTTTTAATGGCAACTTTAATCACAGGTAGTGTTATTCACTGTGTCTCTGGCTTCACTGTGTCTCTGGCTTCACTGTGTCTCTGACTTTGCGGTGTCTCGCAGCAGTGACACCTATGAAAAAGGAGATGGGGTTTCCTCCAGCCCCTCCCACTTCACATTTCATACCAGTCAACTGACCTCTAGTCTCTGCCTCCCAGCCATGCCATGAACTTAATAGGCGGCTGCGAAGAGGCCGAGTAGGTGGCCGTGGGCTCTAGGTATAGCCCTGCTGTGCGGCCGTGTGAAGCCTGGGAGAGCGGTGCAAGCTTCATGAACAGCCATGGATTCGGGGACCCCTTGCAAATTGTCATTCGACCCCAAGGGGATCCCGACCCCCAGGTTGAGAACGATCGCACTTACTTTCAGTACAGGCACTACGCTAAAGTTAGCGGGCGAATGGGAGAGTTATTTTGCTCTCATTCATAATTTATCAAATTGCAGGCTGCTGCTATTTCAGAACTGTCCTGTAGGTCGGTCTGCGACCCAGGGGTGTGATTACACCCCTGGGCGGCAGTTGGCGCTAGAGGGGTTCTGACAGAGCCACTTTTTCCCAGCAGCCAATTAGAGGAGTTCTTCCCTCGCTGGGCATGCTGGGGAGGGGTATATCTTGGCAGCTGCCGAGTGTTCTGAGTTGGCAGTTCTTCTTCTCTGTGCGGGGTCTACATTCCAGGTGTGGCACCCACCTTCAGGGTGCGCGCATCCACGGACCCCGCTCTCATGGCCCACCTGGCCGGAGCTGCCTGCTCCATGGAGACCCATCCAGATGTTGATAGGGGCCCCAGTGACTTACTGGGTCCCCGACCTTACTGAGAAGATCCCAGGCTGTGTGCCATTTGGTGGGGGATCGGCTTGAGGAGAACCTGGAGGCAGGTTTACTCAAAAGGGCTTGAACGAACCATCGGGGATCTGGTTACCGGAATTGACAGGTACATGTCAGCTGTCAACCGGTGACCCCTTTCATTGCATTTACTGGGAGGATTCGCTCAATCCGAATTGTTCTCTTGAGTACTAAAGTACTAAGCCTGTGGCAGAGGCCCGAGCCAGGTCTGCAATAGAGACCTGTTCCTCCCAGCAACCTAAAAGTGACATTCCGGCTGCCAGGCTTATAACAAGGGTCTGTCCGGAGGCACTTCACCCACTCTGGCGAGAGTGGCGACAAACTCTATCTACTACTACTGAGAGCAGGACTGTTCTACTTCTTATCCAGGCCTGATACCGCACTGTTCTCTATTGCTTCATTAACCTTTCCTATCTCCTGTTGATGTTGGCCGTTGTTGGGCCCTGGAATAAAGCATTTGAAAATCCATTTGGTGACTGGACATTTGCTCACTGCTACTACTCACTGCTACTACCCCTAGACACACTACAAGGTAACTTAATATGCCGATCCCAAACAACAACCAGCGGCTGAATTAAGAATTAATAGCATTCCATGTCTGCTAAAGTGCAGAGCAGTTCTCTTTGAGTCGGGAGATGCGTACAATTTTGCGCACGTTCCCCACTCCACAGATATGAGAAGCTAGCCTTAGGCCCAATCTCCTGTTTAAAGTTGATGCTTAAATGTTTAAACAACACCCTCAAGGGATGTTTAACATTACATTGTCTTACAGGTTATACTGTCAATAAGGAAATATACACACAAAGGCAAACACATACTGCAGTCTCTGGACAGTCATACTTTTTTCGCACTTGCTTAACAGGCATCCAGGTTGGGTGAGCTGTCCCAAACACAAACATTATACGGTCAGGATCCTAAGGCTGCATTCACACCTAGGCGTAGGCGGTATGAAGTGTATTGCAGCGACATGAATTTGGCGTTTTGTCCCCGCGATTTGCGGCGACAAGTCGCTCCTTGTTTTTCGCTGGAGGGGTGATTTTATCATTGTCGGCTATGCCCGAACGCCTAATACGTCTGAAAAAAGGGTCCGGGACTTGTTTTGAGCTTCAGGCGTACGGCGTTTCGGCATTCGGCGTGGAGATGTGAACCATCTCCATAGCCGACAATGTTAATTCGCCCCTCCAGCGTATCTCAGGCTGCTACAGCGTCGGGCGTAGGGCGACAAAACGCCTAGATGTGAATGGAGCCTTAACCACATGCCTGCCAAATTAGGACAAGCTGCTGTGTCCATGCTGCCTCTACGACCCCATAGACTTACCTAGGCTGCCTGCTCACAGCACCTGACGGCCCCAGGTCACATAAACATGTAGCGCTCTCCTAGTTAGGCTGCTAGGTACAGTAAATTTCGTTTTTGACTCCTTCTATTTTCAGGGGAGCAGCAATTGTTTGGTCTGGTCTGTTCAGCGCTTCATAGGCTGGGAGTTTAATTGCTTCCCCCTGCCTCTAATAGAGGTTTCTGGAGCATAGAGAGGGAGAATTCAAATGAGTCTGAATACTGAGCAGGTCTCCCTGGGGAAAGTGTGCCCGGTTGGTTGCCTTTGGAGCATCTTTTTCTGGGTGCTTGACTACTCTACAAAAGGTTGCACCTATGGACTGATCTTGTGCCAGGATCCTGTGAGTAGAGGCTAATTTCTGCAGCGTACCTCAATTCATGGTCCCCATCTGTGCTCAAATCTACTTCATATCCCCAGGGCTGGACTGGGACAAAAATTTGGCCCTGGACTTAATTCAGACTGGCCCACTTTGACAGGTCTCTCCCATGGTGACCGGACAACTGCCGCACCTCCTCCCACAGCCACCCATGCCCTCTCTCCCCCTTCACTAGCCACTAGCCGTTCTACTTTATTAGAGTAGGACGGCTGGTACTGGTACTAGGCAGTACCAGTGGGGAAGCTAGACCTTATTTCACCCGAGGCAAAGAATCAGTTCGCCCCCCCCCCCCTATGGGACAAGATTAGGCAAAAGTGAAAAACTCCCAGGCCATAGCTGTTGAGTCAGATGTCTGTATCCCCCCCCCCCCCCCATGCTCCTCTGTCGTTGTCTCTGCTCCTCTGGTCCTCCCCCTGCTTCTTTGTTCCCCCGGATGAGTGCTATGGGAAGGGAGAGGAGGTGAGCGCTGCGGGAAGGGAGAGACAGAGGAGCGGAGGGGGCGGCGGTCCGCTGTCACTGAAGCCGGCCCACTAAGCCACTGGCCCACCGGGAAACTCCCTGTATTCCCAATGGCCAGTCCATCCCTGCATATCCCCAGCGGTGAACCTATAGACTGTTCCAGTCTGCCTGTAACTTGTACTGCTACTGAGCAAGAAGAGTCCTTTGCTAACAATTCCTAATGTTTTTGTGTATCCCATACCCCAAACCCCTTTCCTGTTACTAGTTCTACAAGCAAATAAAATGTAAAAAGATATCCGATATCTTTACCCAAGCGACTGCTATCAAATCATGCCCTGCAGCTATTACCTTTTGTACCACCACCCCCTCCCTTTAGAATGTAAGCTCTACGAGCAGGGCCCTCCTGTCCCTTCTCTATTAAACTGTACTGTAATTGTGCTGCCCCCCCTCTACATTGTAAAGTGCTGCATAAACTGTTGGTTCTATATAAATCGTGTATAATAATAATATCCCCTAGACCAGTGGTCTCCAAACTGCGCCCTAGGGGATGGATGTGGCCTTTTGCCTGCCTTTATCCGGCCCTCGAGGCACTATTCCTCCCACTGATACGAGACTCTATTCTGCCAACTGACATCAACAATGGGGCAACATTTCTCCTCACTAACACCAACAATGGGGCACTATTCCTCCCACTGATACAACAACCACTATTAAGTTTGGAGTTTGGAGACCCCTGCCCTAGACTATTCAATGAGCCAGAGCATATGGGCTGTTGCTGTGTGCCTGGCTGCCTGTTGGGGAAAGAACCTGTAAACTACAGTGGCTCCTGTGGGGAAGCGCTGCAAACATAAAATAAGTTCATGGTATATGGGCCTCAAGTCAGCACCCATGTGAATGAGGCCTTAATAAAGTATGAGTGTCCAGAGACATTAGTATGTGTTTGCCTTTGTGTGTATGTTTCTTTAGTGTCAGTATAACCTGTTAAGGATAATGTAATGCTAATCATCCCTTGAGGGTGTTTTTAAAGTAAGCATAAACTTTAAAGAGCAGATAAAATTGGTGAACACTGGAAAAACTGGAATGTAATAGCCATGCCAAAATTTTCTCTGGTCACCTAAACAAAGCTGAGACCATTGCTAATGTGTTTACAGCCACCTTTCTAACACAGAGGAATCCCTGAAATAACTTCTAAGGCTCAGGTCTCCTTATTATATCTACACCTTATTGTACATTAGTATGAACAGTAGGTTGTAGAGATAAGAACTTAAAAAAGAATAAAAAGTTTGATGTACTTTATGTATTTTACACCCAGTGCTGCTCTACAGTATATGACAAAATAAATAAATCCTCAATGAGTCGTAAAGGAAACATTTTTTTTTGTTGCTGAAATTACTGTTTGAAGGGTATAGAGACATAAAGTTAACTGATTCCTTTTAAAAATTATTAAAAATGGATAAAAATCAATCATATAATGTGCCTGCAGTTTCAGTTTTGTTTTTCATCTAGTTTCATGCTTCTGTGAAGTACAGAGACACGGAGCCAATACAGGGCAGTGTTTGTTTTTAAAATAAAAATGATTGGTTCTGAGGGGTTTTAGACACACAGTAATCACACCTCCTTGATTAGAGACCACAGAGAGAAGCTCCCATGACTTTTTTCATCAGGAAACAGACAACCAGAAAGTCTCCAGAACAGAGAAGGATTACAGCAAAAATGAACAATGAGGACATGAAACCAGGACTGCAGTAAGGTAAAGGAAGCTATTTAGCGAAAAAAAATGTTTCCTTTAGTGACCCTTTAACATTCCAGTCAATGTTAACAGGCATCTTTCAACTACTCAACCTAACCTCCTCTTTTAACACAATGGACAAAAACTACCACTCACTCCAACCAGCACCCACGACCTTGTATTCTCCAACCTCTACACTCCCTGCAACCTCTCTTACTCCCCTTTTCCTCTCCCAGATCACCACCTTATAAGTTTCGCACTCTCCCTTTCTCCAACCAGGAAACAGTTACCTGTATAAACCCTCACCACCTAAACCCTTCCCTTCTTCACTCTGCTACTGTCTTTATGACAAAATCACACCCCTTTTCTGCCCAGACTTGGCCACTTCTGTCTACAACAACTTAAGGCGGCTAACATGGATCAGAAGTTGGCCAGTTCAGCAGGGACTGGATGAATTTCAATCCATATATGGGCAGGCTGGTTTCTACCGATCGACTTCTGTCTGTAGCCTGTTGAGTGATCATTGATTGTATTTTGATGGTGGGAAGGCTCCCCGCTGTCAGATTACAAAAATTCAATAGGGGAATCAGGTCTTTTTTTTTTTTGCCCCTGACCAGGACACCTAAACAGACCTACACGGTCAATCACTGTTCCATTCACTACAGTGGAGGCAAAAACTAAATTTGCATAGCTACCTAACCAGAAGTGGATGCTACATCGATAAAGTGGAGAGGGATTAGAACACCTCAAGTTTTTTTGTTGTTTGTGCCCCCATTAGGGGGATTCACCCTCTCTTTTTGTCATCTTTACTGTTATCTCCGAAAGTGAAAGTGAAAGAAGATCCCAAATTTTGGGTTGACCCCCATAACAGTAATAGAAGTGGAATCTTCCAATGGGGACACTAGTTCTGGTGACCCTGGTAGCAATCATGGATTCCCTAGCTTTTTATTTTGGCTATGGGATAGGAAGTCGGGGGGAAATCTCCCCAATGGGACAGGGGTTAACCCCCCCCCCCCCCCTTAATCTATTCACAATAAAAAAAGAAAGGTATGTTGTTAGTTATACTTAAAATACCAAACTGATAGTAAACATATTACATATAGTCATCTACAATTCTTATTTCAAAATTTCCATAGCACAAGGTATTCTGTCCAAGAGGACTGCCAATGGCAGTCATATGTGTGTCTGAATTTTAATATGGACCTGCTTCTAACAGTACATATAGAACACCATCAGAGAGTCTTTCTAGCCCTCTAAGTAACTCCAATATTGAAATGAGTAACCTGGATTTACTGCAATAATCGTTTTTATTATTATTAAAGTGGAGTTCCACCCAAAAATGGAACTTCCGCTTATCCCACTCCTCACCCCCTTACATACCACATTTGGCATGTAATTTTTTTTGGGGGGGGGGAGTGGGGGCTTCAGGAGGAGTGGGACTTCCTGTCCCACTTCCTCCTTCCGCCGAGGGGCTGATAAGGCGAATAAGCTTAATCACCTTATTGCAGCCCCTCCCTGTAGGCGATGGCCTAGGACACTGACAGGTCCTAGGCGATCGCCTGTCCAATAGGACGCTGCAGCGCCGGGCCGCGCGCGCATGCGCAGTGCCGCTCGCGCATGCGCAGTGGGTGCCTGGCCGTGTACCTGAAAGCTGTCACGGCCGGGTGCCCACAGTAGCAATGAGGATGCCGGTCGGGGAGGGGGGGAGCGGAGCGGAGCCCCGACCGGCGCGTCGCTGGAACGCTGGAGCAGGTAAGTGTATGTTTATTAAAAGCCAGCAGCTACACTTTTTGTAGCTGCTGACTTTTAATAAACATAAAATTTGTCTGGAACACCCCTTTAAAGGGGCTGTAAGGGTTATTATTATTATTTTTTTTTAAAATAACAAACATACCATACAGTAAAACCTTGGTTTGCAAGCATAATTCGTTCCAGAAACATGCTTGTAATCCAAAGCACTTGTATATTCAAAGCATTTTTTTACAGGGTATAAAAGAGAAGAGAGACACCTCTAAGGCCGCGTACACACGATCGAATTTGTCCGATGGACCGTTTCAGCAGACAAATCCGATCGTGTGTATGGGCTAGCGGACATGTTTGTCCAGCGGACAAATTTCAAAGCATGCTTTAAAATTTCTCCGCCGGAGACATGTCCGTCGGATATGTCCACTGGTTAGTACACTAACCAGCAGACATATCTGCACGCACATGCGTCGCATGGATTCGACGCATGCGTGGAAGTTTTTCACTTCCTGGTTCGGTGACGTGGCGGCGTCAACGTCACCGCCACGTCACCGCGCTGTCTGCCGGCGGGGATTTTGATCCGATGGTGTGTACACGCCATCGGACCAAAATCCGATGAGACATGTCAGCCGCAAACGGTCCGTCGGACATGTCTCATCGTGTGTCTAAGTGTAGCAATAAGTTGCTAAATGTTGTACCTTCATTAAATGTAATCATATTGCTACACTTGGAGGCTCCTTTCTTCTTTTTTATACTCAGTTGTGACATGACGCTACTCTTATATCAAGACATCGCATGTATATCAAGGAAAAATGTATTCAAATATTTTGCTTGTCTTGCAAAACGCTCTCAAACCACGTTACTCTCAAACCAAGGATTTACTGTACTTACCTCCACTGTGCAGTTCATTTTGCACAGAGCGGCCCCGATCCTGGTCTTCTGGGGTCTCTCGGCTCCTCCCCGCAAGAGCTAACCCCTGTTCTGGAAAGCGCTCTCCCAAGATGGTTAGCTTGCTGGCGCGCTCCCGTGTGATACAGTGGCGGCCATAGCAGCCAAATGTATCACTTAGCCCTGCCCCTGGCGCGCTGCATCATTCATTAGATTGACAGCAGCGGGAGCCAATGGCTGCGCTGCTATTAATCACCAATAGAGAGCCGAGAACAGCCGAGAAGGCCGTGCCAAGAATCTAGCACATTGAGAACGCGGGACTTTCGAGGGCTCAGGTAAGTAAACGCATAGAATGCATTAAGGTGAAAAAACACGAAGCTTTACAGCCCCTTTAAAGTCCTCCCTTTTATCATTCTTTTTGTATACTTTTGCAGCAAAAATAACACAAATTAAAAAAGAAACAGCAATTGACGTGTACAATGTTTGTGTCACAGGTGGCTATAGAAAGCATTCTACAGCGTCTTGCATTCAGTGCACATAAATGTAACTAGGAGACCATACAGGCTTGGCTGGCCACAGTTTTTGCTACTAATATTTCTAATAGCAGATTAGCTCCCAGGGAGAAAGCTCATTGTGTGCTGAAAACCGAGCTTGGTGTGCTGCTATGGATAATAATGGACGTCATCACCATCTAACTATGTGGTATCAGATGTGCCTGCTTATTAACATAGGGCCAGATTCAGGTAGATGGGAGCATCTTTGCTCCAGAGTAACGCTTCTCATTTGCGTTACGCTGCAGAAATTTTAGGAGCAAGTGCTGTCATTCACGAAGCACTTGCTCCTAAAGTTGCAGCAGGGCATCGGAAATGAGCCGGCGGAATTCAAATAGCGTGTAGTATTAAAACGAAGCGCGTTCCCGCCGCGAACGTACTGCGCAGCGTCGAGTGTCAAAACATCCCCGTGCGCATGCTCCAAATTCTGTGAATGAACGTCAATGACGTCACATTCCCATTCATGAACGTTTTACGCAAGCGACGTTTTTTATTTTTTTTCCGACGCGATGACGACGCCTATACCTAACATAGGATATTCCAACCCCATGTAGGTATAACTATGCGCCGCGTATCCCGTCCGGAAACGTCGTAACGTCACTGCGTCGCGCCGGAATGCGATCGTGAATTGCCGATTTCCGCTCATTAACATATTTTTTGAGCGGAAATCGGCGGGAACGCCCCCGGCGCCATTTTTAAGTTGAAGTAACGATGCGATGGCGAAACTCAGTTACGCTGCTCGCATCGGAGCTTCAACCCGGCGTTTCTTGTTTTCTGGTTACAGAAAACAGAAACGCCGGCTTAAAGTCACAGTTAGGCTGGCGGATCACTGGATCCGCCAGCCTAACTGTTCCTGAATCTGGCCCATAGTATGGAGAATGACGTGTCATCTTATTTTGCAACATATATATATATATTCATATATATATTCATACTGTATATATAAAGCTTTCCAAGAACAGCTTTCAATGAAACATCTAACGACATACAGACAATGTAGGATCACATCAGTCAGATGTTTAAGCACACTTTTGGGTGAAGGTCAAAACACACAGGAAATTCACATGAAGAATACAGAACCCAATGGAGCTAGCTTTCCTGGTGCAAACTGAACCGAAGTGTAACAGAATGGCCCGTGACACCCAGAGACTTTGGATGGATGGGGGGTACTCCTGTGCCAGCGTCACTGATGACTCTTGGGTCTAGGGTCACCCTGTGCCCCTTTTGGGCATAGGGTGACTGAGAAATGACAATTCATGTATTGCAGGATAGCTTGAAATCGTTTTTTTTTTTTCACTGGCACAGGAGTACCCCCCATCCTTCCAAAGTCTCTGGGTGTCACAGGCCATTCTGTTACACCAAGTGAACCCAAGAACTTGTCACTTTTATTAAAAATGTCCTCTTTCATGAATAGTTACCTTCCCCATGCTCCTGCTGCCAGAGTTCTGATAAGAAGCCCTCAATGTTAAGTAAGCTCAGTGTTAGTCTGTTTTAGAGCATAAATCAAAAAGAATAAAGGCAAAGCCCCCTAGTCGGACTTTAAAGGCACTGTGGTGTGTCAAATGTAGTTAGAGAAAACATAGTATTACAATATAATTTATTGAAGAAGTATCAGATAAAAGTTGATTACATGATCTATAACAAATACAAAAAATACAAAATAAAGGATAATGATTAAAGTGGATGTAAACCCCAAAAAATATATTTTTTTTTGATGTCACAATGTAGAGTATAAGATTTCCTATCATCTGTGCCCAGTCTTGCCACACAGAGTTAATCCAGCGCCTGAGTAATCCTCTTTTAAAGTCCAGTGCAAATTAACCGGACTTCAGATAAAAACCTGCCAAATTAGGTTAAGTCCGTTTCTCTGTTATTGCTTTCAGTAACAGGTTATTTACAAATATAGCGTGGACATGTTTATCATAACAAGAGGTGATCCAAAGTTCATTGTATATTACTAGGATGTGTTATGATGTTATATCACCTCATGTTATGATAAACAAAACATAACATATGATAAACATGTCCTAGCTATATTTGTAAATAACCTCTCACTCAAAGCAAGAAGAGACATTCCAGACTTTTTGATTTAGGCAGGGTTTTATCTGGAAGGCTGTTCGTTTTCACTGAACATAAAAGAGGATTACTCAGCGCTGTATTAACTCTGTGTGGCAAGACTGGGCACAATTGATAGGAAATATTATACTCTACATTGTGACATCAAAAAAAAAAAAATGTTTTTTTGGGTTTACATCCACTTTAAGGGCACCTGAAGTGTGTGAAACGCGTCCAGCCGGCATTCTGTTTCTGTAGTGTTTTTTGGATGTCCTAATAAAGGATTTTGGATTATTCTAGTGGTATGCGACCTTCTCTTATTTGTATTGCAAACGGAGGTGAGCCGGGGTGGGCACCCACTGAATCCATTAGACTTCTCTTTCCTTACCTGAAGCAGCGCATTCTCCTTGTTCTGGTTTAACCCCTTCCCTACCAGCCCATAGGGGAATCACGTCATGACGTGATTCCCCTATGGGCTGGTAGGGAAGGGGTTAAACCAGAACAAGGAGAATGCGCTGCTTCAGGTAAGGAAGAGAAGTCTAATGGCACCACCCGCGATCCCGCGCGCATGCCCGACGGCCGTGATTGCCGCCGGGCACCCGCGATTTCCGGCAATCACGGCAGGAGTGTGGATCTGTGTGTGTAAGCACACAGATCCACCTCCTGTCAGCTGTGAGGAGACTGATGTGTGTTCCCAGTACAGAGGAACACACATCGATCTCCTCCCCCTGTGAGTCCCCCTCCCCCTACAGTTAGAACACACTTTAGGACACATTTTAACCCCTTCAGCGCCCCCTAGTGTTAACCCCTTCCCTGCCAGTCACATTTACACAGTAATTAGTGCAGTTTTATAGCACTAATCGCTGTGTAAATGTGAACGGTCCCAAAAACGTGTCAAAAGTGTCCGATATGTCCGCCGCGACGTCACGGTCACAAAAAAAAAAAAAAAACGCAGATCCCCACCATTACTAGTAAAAAAATAAAAATAAAAATGCCATAAATCTATCACCTATTTTGTAGACGCTATAACTTTTGCGCAAACCAATCAATATACGATTATTGCGTTTTTTTTTTTACCAAAAATACGTAGAATATGTATCGGTCTAAACTGAGGGGAAAAAACGTTTTTTTTTAAAAAATATTGTGAGATGTATTAAATAAAAAGGAAAAAATATTGTGTTTTTTTTAAAATTGTCGCTCTTCTTTTGTTTATAGCGCAAAAAATAAAAACCGCAGAGATGATCAAATACCACCAAACGAAAGCTCTATTTGTGTGGGGAAAAAAACATAATGATTTAATTTGGGTACAGTATTGCCTGACCGCGCAATTGTCATTCAAAGTGCAACAGCGCTGAAAACTAAAAATTGGTCTGGGCAGGAAGGGGGTGAAAATGCCCTGTATGGAAGGGGTTAAAGAATACTCATGACTAGGTATCTTTTCCCAAACCTAAGATGAAAGTGCTTAACGCCTTAGCATCAAAAGACCAGAGCACTGTCACGTGGGTTGAGGGAAGGTGTGGAAACAGGGGGGAAACGTCCCATACGCTGAAGTACCATGTATTTGTACTCCTGTTGGGGTTAGTTGCATCCAGCTTTCTGTGGGGATGTCTGATCAAATAAGGCCTTCTGAAGAGAGCATTGGTGTCCCTGTTTAAGACTACAGGGCTATACTTCAGGCTGAATCGTAACCCAGAGAGAGCAACCAACCACCGGTGCATGGTAGCATCTAGCTTGGCCGTGGTGAGTACATAGGTGAGTGGGTTTTTGTTGGTATTGACTACTAAGTCTGCACCGTACAGGGAGTCCTTTAGCTTGTCTATCACCACCCACTTTAAGGCCAGAAATTTTAACTTGTGAGTGGGGCATTGTCAGGGTTGGGCTCTCAGCCCTCCCTTCTCATTGCTCAGGTTACTCAGCTGTCGTTTAAGTGCCAGTACTTGTCGTTCCACAGTCGCTCACCTGGTGATCATTTCCTGTTCTTCAGTCCAGCCTATAGCAAGTCCCTTCTGGCTATTAAAACTGCCTGGTTCATTTCTTCTGTGCTTTTGCCTTGGTCAAACATATCTGGAGACTCTCTGTTGTGTTCCTGTTAAAGACTTGCCTGGCTGTCTCCGACTACGCTGATCTCTGGCTTCCTGATTTACTGGCTTTTTCTGACTACCTGCTCTGGCTACTGTACCCTGACTATGTTTTGACTATGTTTACTATTCATACCATTTTTACCATTATATTAAAAGTTATGATTTTTACTGCATTTTCTGTCCCCGTCTGATTCATGGTTCCTGACAGGCAGTTTCTTTCATCAAGGGTCAGATTTCTGCTCACATATGTGACTGTTTGCAAATGTCCATCGTGCTCTTGGTATAGTACCCCGCCAAGCTCATCTCTGCTAACATCGATGTGTAGCTCATTTGGTTTTCGAGGGGTCAGCATAAGTCAGTGCCGGAGTATTGGTTAAACTCCTCTTCAGCTGGGGAAATGCATGCTCACATTGATTCAACGGTGGATCCAGGGGGGGGGGGGGGCTGGCAACAGGGCAATTGTCCCCCCCCCCCCCCCCCGAGGCAATCATGTCACATTGGCTTTAAAAAAAAAATTACCATTTTTTTTAAAACTGCTTTGCGGTGCCTGCAGCCAGGCCGGACTGGCCATAGGGCAAACCTAGCAAATGCCTGTGGGCCACTCTCTCTTCACCTTTCTTTCTGTCTCTCTCTCTCTTTTTTTCTCTTTTTTTTTTCGTTTGCACTCCCCCACCAGCTGCCACTGTAGATAGATGGATAATAATCTATCTAGCTATCTATCTACAGTGGCGGCTGGTGCTCAAAATTTTTGGTGGGCACAAATGAAAAAAAACAAAACAATTGCAGCCTCACTGTGCCCATCAAACGCAGCCACTGGGCCCATCAATTGTCACCACTGTGCAATGCCATCAAACGCAGCCACTGTGCCATCAAACACAGCCACTGTGCCATCAAACGCAGCCACTGTGCCTTCAATTGTCACCACTGTGCCATGCCATCAAACACAGCCACTGTGCCATGCCATCAAACACAACCACTGTGCCATCAATTGTCACCTCTGTGCCATGCCATCAAACACAGCCACTGTGCCATCAATTGTCACCACTGTGCCATGCCATCAAACGCAGCCACTGTACCATCAATTGTCACCACTGTGCCATGCCATCAAATGCAGCCACTGTGCCATCAATTGTCACCACTGTGCCATGGCATCAAACACAGACACTGTGCCATCAAGTTTCACCACTGTGCCATGCCATCAAACGCAGCTACTGTGCCCTTCAATTGTCGCCACTGTGCCAATTGATGCCTATGCCCTGTTGCCACTGTGCCCATTGTCGCCATGCCCCTATGCCCTTTGCCCATCGTCGCCACTGTGCCCATCGTTGCCACTGTGCCCATCGTCGCCACTGTGCCCATCGTCGCCACTGTGCCCATCACTGTCGCCACTGTGCCCATCGTCGGCGGCCTGATGCCCAGGTCGTCGCAGGGCGGATGACGCCAGATGGGGAGGCGCCCGTTCAGAGGTCCCCAGGGCATGTGGCCCTCTATATGGACGTCCAGACCGCCACTCCCCAGATCTATTTTTATTATATGGCTATCTATCTGAATCTATTCCTATCTTTATCTATCTTCCTTACCTTCTTCTTCTTTCTTTCTATCTTTATCTAGAATGTGATTTTATAACACTTTCTTTCTTTATCTATCTATCTATCTTCCCTTATTACTTTCTATCTATCTATCTATCAATCGATCTATCTTCCCGTATTGCTTTCTATCTATCTTCCTTCCTTCCCTTCTTTCTTTTTATCTTTATCTATCTTATCTGCAGTTTGTCTTGCCCCCCCCCCCCCCGGGCTGCTCAGTCTCAAAAATGCCCAGGCCTATTTTTTGTCCCAGTCTGGGCCTGCCTGCAGCTGCCGTGTCTCTCACTCTCTCTCTCTCTCATCACCAGGGCCGGTAGGCTGCCTGTCCTGAGGCTGCTTTGATCTGTAGCTGACTGCAGCGCTCCCCTCTCTCCTGCGTGTATGACATTGGGCATCTCTGGCTGTGTGTGAGAGCTGGATCTGTGTTCGGCTGTGCTGCCTGTGCTAGACCTGCTCGTGTGATAGTAGATGGAGATGGAACACTGATTGAATCATTGTTTTGTCTATCACACGAGCCGTCTAGGGGGGACCTTGCTAGAGCACACTGCCCTGCCGAACACAGACCTACAGCTCCTGTTTGTTCCATGACACACGTGGGGAGAGGAGATACCTGCTGTGTGTGATCGAGGTAATGCCATGGTGAGTGCCATGCACAGTGTGGCTGCATTAATAGACAAAAGTGGGGATGCATTAATAGACAAAAGTGGGACTGGATTCATAGACAAAAGTGGGACTGGATTCATAGACAAAAGTGGGACTGGATTCATAGACAAAAGTGGGACTGGATTCATAGACAAAAGTGGGACTGGATTTATATACTGTACAAAGGTGGGACTGGATTTATATACAAAGGTGGGACTGGATTTATATACAAAGGTGAAACTGCATTCATATACAAAGGTGGGACTGTATTCATATACAAAGGTGGGACTGCATTCATATACAAAGGTGGGGCTGCATTCATATACAAAGGTGTGGCTGCATTCATATACAAAAGTGGGACTGCATTAATATACAAAAGTGGTAGTGCATTAATAAACAAAAGTGCTCTCTCCCCAGACGTTTCCCGACGTATGGCACGATACCTGGAACAGAGCGGTGTCTCTAGGCTCCAACCCTCTGACCTGACTTCCCTGAATATGCGTATCACTGAGGAGGAGATTGAGCAGACCATTAAATCTCTGCCCTCCCGCAAGTCCCCAGGTCCGGATGGCCTGCCTTATGAATATTATAAAGCTTTCCTGCCCCTCCTGCTTCCCCATATGTGTAAACTCTTTAATGCCTTCCTCCGAGACAGCCCCGTCCCGTCAGACATGCAGCGCTCTTTTATCACCTTGATCCCTAAGCCGGATAGGGACCCTGTCCTTTGCGCCAACTATAGGCCGATCGCCCTGTTGAACTCAGATCTAAAAAATTTTACGAAATTGCTTTCGATTCGTTTGAACATGGTCCTTCCTTCCCTCATTCAAAATGATCAGGTGGGCTTCGTGCCCCTTAGGCAGGCAGGCGATAACACCCGAAAAGTAATAGACCTGGTGGATGTGGCGAACAGAGATAACACGGCGTCCTTGCTACTTAGCTTAGACGCCGAGAAGGCCTTTGACCGGCTTGGATGGCCCTTCATGTTCGCCACGTTGCACCATGTGGGAATCCGGGGCCCATTTATGACAGCCATCCGCCACCTATACTCAAACCCCACTACCCAGGTCAAAACACCCTTCGCCCTCTCTTCCTCCTTCCCCATCAATAATGGTACTCGGCAGGGGTGTCCACTTTCACCCTTGCTATTCGCTCTATGTGTTGAACCCTTGGCGGCCACTATCCGGAACAACCCGTCTATCCGGGGGATCCCTGTTAGGGGCAGGGAATTTAAAATTTCCCTGTTCGCGGATGACATCATCCTTTCCCTGACCCAACCCAGAATCTCCCTCCCGAACCTTCACGCTGAACTGGCCCGGTATGGGGCCCTGTCAGGCTATAAAATTAACATGTCTAAGTCGGAGGCCCTACCAATTAATATTGCTGGGACGGAGGTAGCTCACCTACAGGCCAACTTCTCATACCACTGGAAAACCACCTCCCTGAAATATCTGGGAATACACATTACCCCAAGCTTTACCACTCTGTACCAGGAGAATTTCCCCCCCCCTGTTCCGCTCGGTAAGATCCCTATTGACACAATGGAAGAAACATCACATCTCCCTGCTCGGCCGGATCGCCTCAGTCAAAATGACGATACTCCCGAAGCTCCTCTATCTTTTCCAAATGTTACCCATCCCTGTCCCCTACAAACATCTAAGAAAGCTCCAGTCTGACCTAATTAAATTCACCTGGAACTACAAGAGACATAGGATACCTCAGACAGTATTGATGGCGGCGCGCTCAGATGGGGGCTTAGCATTTCCTAACCTTGTCAAATACTACCAAGCCGCTCAACTCAGGGCGGTAGCCTCTTGGTTTACGCAACGGTCCTACAATAAATGGACAGAGATCAAAAAACTATGGTTAGCCCCGACTCACCCAAATAATTTGCTTTGGAGCGCGGACGCGGAGGTTCCCCCTGAGCGTTTGTTGGGATCTATGTCACAACTCAGGCGTCTTTGGTGTCGGCTGTCGAGACCGCTCGGGTTGTCCTCGGAGCTCATGACTTCATTTATGTGTAACCCCAAGGTGCCAGATAGCCTCACACACCATATGTCCCACCCGTGGACATCTCGGAATCTGTTCCACTTCGGGACCCTAGTAGATCCTATATCCCGCAAGCTATTACCCTTCGCTAACTTCCAATCCAAGTTTGGCCTCCCTCGACAGGTATTCTATAGCTATTTGCAAATTCGCCATTACGCCCAATCCATCGCACCTGACCTGCAATTTTCCCCCCCAGTGCCCTTTGAGACTGTGATCCTAGCTGGATCGGCCCAGAAAGGCCTAATTTCCGACATATACAGGATACTAAACGCTTATCGACCGGAATCCCAAGGTAAACACTCCTATATGACCCGTTGGGAAAAAGCCCTTAATGAGGTAATTCCGATAGAGCAATGGCAGATAATATGGTCCCAGGCGGCAAAGAATTCACTTTGTACACTGTACAAGGAGAACACATATAAAGTACTTCTCTTTTGGTATATGACCCCCGACGTACTGCACGCCATATACCCCTCTAGCTCGGACCGCTGTTGGCGCTGTCTAGCAGATAGGGGCTCCCTCTTTCATATTTACTGGAGTTGCCCGGTGATCTCCCCCTACTGGGCTGAAGTCCAACAACTTCTGGGCCGTCTCCTAGGTACGCAGGTCCCCCTGTGCCCCAAATTCTTTCTGTTAGGCCTGCCATCCCCGAGAATGTCCAAGCCATATAAAAAGCTGACGCGTCATGTTCTCACAGCTGCACGCTGCCTCATAGCCCTCAGCTGGAAAAACCGCTCTCCCCCCACCCCTGAGGCTTTATACGCTAGAGTTAAAGATGTGGAGTTGATGGAGAGAATGACCGCCAGGATACAGGACAGGCTGGAAGCCCATGACGTCGTCTGGGAGCCGTGGCGCCTCCGGGAGGACCCATCATAACCAGGTGAACGAGCTGATCCGATGACACCTCTCCCCCCCCCTTTTTTTTTTCCTTTTCCTCCCTACCCCCCCCCTCCCTCTCTCTCTCTGTTTCCTATCTTTCCTATCCCTTTCTTTTCTCCCTCTTTCTTTCTCACTTTCTTCTGTGAGCACTCCTGTGACTCACCCCAGGCTTATCGTTTTGCAAAGTCCTACTGCATGCTTCAATGAGTTAGTAAATTTGACTTTGGTTATGTGCTTACTATTGCTTAACAGTGTACTGACAAGCCATATTCTTTTGCTTTTATTTTTCTTTTATTGCTGGAAGGTTTGTAACTTATGCAGGCTGTGTCCTATTTTATACATCTTCCTCGAATGCTATATCCCACGCTCTGGTATGTTGTAAGCAATTATTTTCAATAAAAAGTTATTTGAGAAAAAAAAACAAAAGTGGGACTGCATTAATGTACAAAAGTGGGACTGCAAATTTTGAGGCTGCATGACAAAGGTGTATCATGCCTGCAGTCTCTGACCATCCCTTGTACCATGCCTGCAGTCTCTGACCATCCCTTGTACCATGCCTGCAGTCTCTGACCATTCCTTGTACCACGCTGCAGTCTCTGACCATCTCCTGTGTCTACAGTCTCTGACCATCCGTTGTACCACGTCTAGTCTCTGACCATCTCTTGTACCATGTCTGCAGTCTCTGACCATCTCTTGTACCATGTCTGCAGTCTCTGACCATCTCTTGTACCATGTCTGCAGTCTCTGACCATCTCTTGTACCATGTCTGCAGTCACTGACCATCTCTTGTACCATATCTGCAGTCTCTGACCATCTCTTGACCATCCAGTCTTGACCATCTCTTGCACCATGTCTGCTCTGACCATCATTGTACCATGTCTGATTCTCCATCCCTTGTCTCTACCATCTCTTGTACCATGTCTGCATTCTCTGTCTCTGTACTATGTCTGCAGTCTCTGACCATCTCTTGTACCATGTCTGCAGTCCCTGCATCGTCTAGAAACTATGGGATAGATTTATGGCATTTATATTTAAATATTTTTTACTAGTAATCATTGATTTTTTAGCGGTACTGCAACATTGCAGCGGACACATCGGACACCTAATTGAGTTCTGTAAGCAACACCTTATTTTCTGGCAGTGCCCCTCCCGAGACTAGACTCTGGATCCGCCCTTGCATTGATTTGTCCACTGGTTTCTTTACTAGGCTTACTCATTGAGGGGTCTGGCTATTTTAGCTAACCCTTTGACAAATCTTTGGTGGTAAAAGCAGAATCTTCAGAATGACCTTAGTTTAGTGACGTTATTTGATCTAGGCCAGGAAATTATAGCTTCTACCTGTTTTGGGTTGATGGTGACTCCCTTACAGAGGCAACATGCCCTAGATAGGTGACTAAGGGTTGATGGAATTGCCATTTCTCCAATGACAACTTTAACCCTTCTTCATCGAGTCTCTGCAGTACCTTTTCCAGTCCCTCCTCATGCTCCTCAGGTCTTTCTGAAGACAATGATATCATCAAGATACAACAGTACCTCAGTTGGCTTCATGTCTCCTACAGTACATTCCATTAGCCATTGAAAGTTTGAGGGGCATCTGACAATCCTTGGGACATTATGTTAAATTAATAAAAACTTCAGATGAAGGCAATCTTTTCCCTCTCTTCTGTGTGCATGGGGACTTAGTAATACCTGCTTTTTAGATCTGAGGCCTCGTACACACGAGAGGATATGTCCGCTGAAAACGGTCCGATGGACCGTTTCAGCAGACATCTCCGATCGTGTGTATGGGCTAGCGGACAGATTTGTCCACCCGACAGATTTCAAAGCATGCTTTGAAATCTATCGGGTGGGAATGTGTCCGCCCGACATGTCTGCTGGTTAGTACACTTACCAGCAGACATGTCGTCCCGCACCGCCGCCGCGCCGCCGCCGAATGGATTCGGCGCATGCGCGGAAGTGTTTTACTTCCTGGTGCGGTGACGTGGCGGCGTCAACGTCACCGCCACGTCACCGCGCCGTCCGCCGGCGGGGAATTTGATCCGATGGTGTGTACACGCCATCGGACCAAACTCCAGATCGGACATATCCGATGGAAACGGTCCGCGGACCGTTTTCATCGGATATGTCCGATCGTGTGTACAAGGCCTAAGACTGAATCGCTTTGCTCTGGCACTTCAGGGTGTCCTCTATGCATAGAGTGGTGTAATGGTCAGGAATTGACAAAGATTTGGGACACACACCCTAAAAGATGCATTAAAGATGGTGCAGCCGTAAGACCATACAAACAGAACACAATATTACAGCACACACATGCAAAAATACATTTACCTCCTGCAAGGCTATTTAAAACAGTTTAACATTTTCCAAAAATATGGGGATTTAATCACACCATATGACAATCGATGCCCTAAGTAAAGCAAGTGTGCTCTACCAGAGGCATAAAAATAACATAATTAGAGGGTTTGTCCAATAGCGCTCTGAAAGGAGCCATAATTTGTACCAAGGAAATAAAAGAAAATTTACTATGGAGACATAGTGACAGAAGCCACTGTCTGCTTAGATTCAGTCCAGATGTCCCAAACCTTGGAGAATTTGGTAGGACATCCTCTAGATTCATGTGTGTATTTATAGAGTGGTACCATTATGTGAACTATGGATTTCTATAAATCGGATGTAGGAGCCTGTGGGAATTTCCAGTGTAGGAGAACTGTGTTGAGAACTTTTAGCACAGCCCACATCATAGTCATTTTATGAGAACATCTTCTGCCATTTTAGGAGCTGTCCCGTGACTCTCTCCTTCCACTCAGACGATAATGGGGAGTTTAGAAGGTAGAACTTCTGATATTTTGTCTGTGCTTGTGTGTTGACTCCATTGAGTTTCTCGGATTAGATGTGGTTGGCTGTTAAAATTCTAACTCCATCTACTGATTCTAACTCCATCATTGACTCATCATCTTCATCCGACAGGTAACCGCTCTTTGAGCCACCTGTGCAGAGGTTTCCTCTTTCTTAAGTGGTGCCTACCTCTAAGTAGCTTGTTCCTAATCTTTCTTGTCCAACAAAGTCTCTTCCTCTCTAATTTCCCTCTATAATTCTGCATAAGTGAGAGCAAATCTGGGTCCTTTGAGAAGAATCTTCAGCACTGTAGGGTGATTTGGGCAAGCTCCTAGTAAGTCTTGATCTAGTGGGACGTTGTCAGCCTCTCGTGGATCTATACCTTTTTTATGGGGGGATGTAGGATCTTATCCACTTGAATTATGAAATCAGAAAGCTTCTCCCTTCTTTACTGGTGAGTAGGGATGAGCTCCGCCTTCAATTTGAACGTATGTTCGACTCGAACATTGTCTTTTCGTACGTTCGACGAAATTCGGAAAAAAACGGGTCGTTCGCGCCAAATTCGAGTGACGCGCAACGGCCCATAATTCACTGCGGCATTGTGCACTGATGATTGGCCAAGCATGCTGTATGTCCCGCATGCTTGGCCAATCACAGTGCGCAAAAAACAAAGAGCCATAATTGGCCAAAGCCTGGGTGGCTTTGGCCAATTATGGCTCAGGGCTTTAGCACACGCCCCACACTATAAAAGGCCGCCTGCTGGGCAGCCTTGTGTAGTGTGTTGCGGCGTTGTTAATAAGAGAAGTCTTATAGAGAGAGATAGAGAGACAGTGTCTTTTCTACCAGATAGATATATAGAGCAGGCAGGCTAGTCAGTTTAGCTTATTTACAGTGTGTAGAGGATATATATACATCCCTAGGAGTTGTACATATATTTATACACTGTATAGCTTAGCTAAATCATCTATTCCTATTTGTCAGGCAGGAGATTGTGCTAGCTGCAGTGTTCTAACATGTTGTATTGCCTGTGTGCTGTTTAGTTTACACCTAAACGTACTCAGTGTTACTGCACTTGTCCTGTTTATTTGCAACTAAACGAATTTGGTGTTACTGCACGTGTGTTGTTTAATAGCACCTAAACGCAGTTGCTGTTACTGCACGTTTGCTGTTTAATAGCACCTAAACGCATTTGCTGTTACTGCACATGTGCTGTTTAATAGCACCTAAACGCAGTTGCTGTTACTGCACGTTTGCTGTTTAATAGCACCTAAACGCATTTGCTGTTACTGCACGTGTGCTGTTTAATAGCACCTAAACGCAATTGCTATTACTGCACGTTTGCTGTTTAATAGCACCTAAACGCATTTGCTGTTACTGCACGTGTGCTGTTTAATAGCACCTAAAAGCAGTTGCTGTTACTGCACGTTTGCTGTTTAATAGCACCTAAATGCATTTGCTGTTACTACACGTGTGCTGTTTAATAGCACCTAAACCCAATTGCTGTTACTGCACGTTTGCTGTTTAATAGCACCTAAACGCATTTGCTGTTACTGCACGTGTGCTGTTTAATAGCACCTAAACACAGTTGCTGTTACTGCACGTTCACTGTTAAATAGCACCTAAACGCATTTGCTGTTACTGCACGTGTGCTGTTTAATAGCACCTAAACGCAGTTACTGCACGTTTGCTGTTTAATAGCACCTAAACGCATTTGCTGTTACTGCACGTGTGCTGTTTAATAGCACCTAAATGCAGTTGCTGTTACTGCACGTTTGCTGTTTAATAGCACCTAAACGCATTTGCTGTTACTGCACGTGTGCTGTTTAATAGCACCTAAATGCAGTTGCTGCTACTGAACGTGTGCTGTTTAATAGCACCTAAACGCAGTTGCTGTTACTGCACGTTTGCTGTTTAATAGCACCTAAACGCATTTGATGTTACTGCACGTGTGCTGTTTAATAGCACCTAAACGCAGTTGCTGTTACTGAACGTGTGCTGTTTAATAGCACCTAAACGCAGTTGCTGTTACTGAACGTGTGCTGTTTAATAGCATCTAAAGCATTTGCTGTTACTGCACGTGTGCTGTTTAATAGCACCTAAACGCAATTGCTATTACTGCACGTTTGCTGTTTAATAGCACCTAAACGCATTTGCTGTTACTGCACGTGTGCTGTTTAATAGCACCTAAATGCAGTTACTGCACGTTTGCTGTTTAATAGCACCTAAACGCATTTGCTGTTACTGCACGTGTGCTGTTTAATAGCACCTAAACGCAGTTGCTGTTACTGCACGTTTGCTGTTTAACCACTTCAGTCCCCCCTCATCGTCAATTGACGGCAGCTTAGGGGATCTGAATATCCAAGCTGCCGTCAATTGACGGCATAGTTTTCTCCGGCCACTGGGGGGCACGCGCGCCGATGGCGGTGCGCACCCGGCACGTCCCCGAGATGCCGATGTGCGTGCCTGGCGGTCGCGATGTCCGCCAGGTACCCGCTGATCGGCAGTTTTAGAGCAGGGACGTGGAGCTCTGTGTGTAAACACAGAGCTCCACGTCCTGTCAGTGAGAGGAGACAGATGCTGTTTCTCTTGTACATAGGGAGACAGCATCGGTCACCTCCCCCAGTCACCCCCCTCCCCCCACACAGTTAGAACACACCCAGGACTCACATTTAACCCCTTCCTCACCCCCTAGTGTTAACCCCTTCACTGCCAGTCACATTTATACAGTAATTAGTGCGTTTTATAGCACTGATCGCTGTATAAATGTGAATGGTCCCAAAAATGTGTCAAAAGTGTCCGATGTGTCCGTCGCAATATCGCAGTCCTGACAAAATTCGCAGATCGCCGTATTACTAGTAAAAAAAAAAAAATTGTCAGAATTCTATCCCTTATTTCCTAGCCACTATAACCTTTGTGCAAACCAATTACTATACGCTTATTGCGATTGTTTTTTTTTACCAAAAATATGTAGAATACATATCGACCTAAACTGAGGAAAAAAAATATATTTTTTTAAAAAAAATTGGATTTTTATTATAGCAAAAAGTAAAAAATATTCTGTTTTTTTCAAAATTGTCGCTCTTTTTTGTTTATAGCGCAAAAAAAACGCAGAGGCGATCAAATACCACCAAAAGAAAGCTCTATTTGTGGGGAAAAAAAGGACGTAAATTTTGTTTGTAAGGCACGTCGCACGACCGCGCAATTTTAATTTAAAGCGACGCAGTGCTGAAAGCTGAAATTTTGCCTGGGCAGGAAGGGGGTGTATGTGCCCAGTAAGCAAGTGGTTAATAGCACCTAAACGCATTTGCTGTTACTGCACGTGTGCTGTTTAATAGCACCTAAATGCAATTGCTGTTACTGAACGTGTGCTGTTTAATAGCACCTAAACACAGTTGCTGTTACTGCACGTTTGCTGTTTAATAGCACCTAAACGCATTTGCTGTTACTGCACGTGTGCTGTTTAAGAGCACCTAAACGCAGTTGCTGTTACTGAACGTGTGCTGTTTAATAGCACCTAAACGTACTATTTGTTACTGCACTTCTGCTGTTTATTTGCACCTAAACATAGTTGGTGTTACTGCACTTGTGCTGTTTATTAGCACCTAACTGTACTTGGTGTTACTGCACTTGTGCTGTTCAGTTGCACCTAAACGTCCTTTGTGTTACTGCACTTGTGCTGTTTATTAGCACCTAAACGTAGTTGGTGTTACTGCACTTGTGCTGTATAGTTTTCACTTAAACCTACTTGGAGTTTACTGCACTTGTCCTCTCCAGTTTGTACCTAAAGGTACGAGGTGTGTGTACTGATTTTGTCCTGTGCAGGCCATTAAAATGTCTGGAAGGACAACACAGAGAGGCAGAGAGTCACGAGGGCAAGCAGGCTCTGCATCTAGAGGCAACGCTGGTGGTG
Organism: Rana kukunoris; assembly: GCA_029574335.1. Taxonomy (NCBI): domain Eukaryota; kingdom Metazoa; phylum Chordata; class Amphibia; order Anura; family Ranidae; genus Rana; species Rana kukunoris. The sequence continues at coordinate 67,189,458 of CM056053.1, read as the reverse complement.
GACACAGTGCATCCTCTTCAGCACGTGGCCGTTTGACACGCTTGTCCTTCTTTTCGGGAGCTGGGCGCGTTGAGCCTCAACATGCAGAGAAATTAGTAGAGTGGATGACCAAGCCGTCCTCATCCTCCTCATCCTCTCTCACCCAGGCTGAGCTTACTTTGTCTGGCAAAGCAGCTGCCAAGGCTTCCTCTTCCCTCTGCACAATGGCATCACACAATCCTTCCCTAGTCCCACCATGTCCTCCTGAGGAGTCCCCCGAACTGTTTCAACACAGTGTTGGGTACATGCTGCATGAAGATGCGCAGCGTTTTGAAGGCTCCGATGATGGAACACAGATAGAGGAAGGCATTGATGTGAGCCCAGAGAGAGGGGGTGGCCGAGAGGGACAGCAATCTGGCAGTGATGTTCCCCCAGCTGGAGCATACTGCCAGGTTTTCGACAGTGATGAGGAGGGAGGGGATGATGAGGTCACTGACTCTACGTGGGTGCCTAATAGGAGAGAGGAGGAGGAAGAGGAGGAGGAGGACAAGGCACAGGCACATCTCCAAAGAGGCAGGATGCCCTCCAGGGGCCAGATTAAGGGCAGCACACCAACTGCATTACATCGCAGAGCTACTTCTGTGCAGGGCACTGCTGTGTCTCAACGTTACTGCAAAAGTTCTTTGGTGTGGGCCTTTTTTGAGACATGTGCATCAGATCGCACCGTTGCTATTTGCAACATATGTTTCAAGCGTATCTCGCGTGGCCAAAACATCACCCGCTTGGGCACCACATGCTTGACCAGACATATGTCGACCTGCCATGCAGTTCGTTGGCAAGCATACCAGAAAGACCCACACCAAAGAACAAAGCGGACCTCCCCTTGTCCCTCATCAGCTGGGACCTCCAACCCCACTAGACCCTCAGTCCTCTCTGAAGCCTGCACTGATAGGACTGAAGGTGTAGAAATAGGTGTGTCACAACCTAGTAGTACATGCGGGCAATCTACTGATAGTACCAGACAAATTTCGATGCCCCAGCTTCTGCAGCGCCGAAATAAGTACTCTCCCAGCCATCCACATGCCCAGCGGTTAAATGCTAGCTTAGTGAAATTGCTAGCACCTCAACTGCTACCTTTTCAGTTGGTAGATTCTGCCCCCTTCCGTGAGTTTGTGGAATGTGCGGTACCTCAGTGGCAAGTACCCAAAAGCCACTTTTTCTCACGGAAGGCGATTCCGACTCTCTACCGACATGTGGAAGGCAATGTCAATGCCTCGCTGGACAGGGCGGTCAGTGGTAAGGTGCATCTTACCGCTGACTCATGGTCCAGCAGGCATGGACAGGGACGTTACCTCTCTTTCACGGCGCATTGGGTGACTCTGCTGGCAGCTGGGAAGGACGCAGGGCAAGGTACAGTAGTGTTGGAGGTTGTTCCGCCACCACGCCTCCAAAACACTACTGCTGGTTGTGACACACCTCTCTCCTCCACCCCTTCCTCTTCTTCTTCCTCTGTGGCCTCTTCCTGTGCTGATGTCTCCTCGGAACCAGCCGTGCTCCGTAGGCGTACGAGGGGCTACGCAGGAATGCAGGCCAAGAGATGCCATGCGGTGCTAGAGCTGGTGTGTTTGGGAGACAGGAGCAACACTGGGGCCGAGGTTCTGTCAGCTCTGCAGGGGCAGGCTCAGAGGTGGTTGACGCCATGCCAGCTTAAGCCTGGAATGGTGGTTAGCGACAATGGCACCAACCTCCTCTCTGCCCTGCGACAGGGAAAACTGACCCATGTGCCCTGTTTTGCTTATGTCCTGAATTTGGTGGTGTAGCGGTTCTTGGGCAGGTAACCAGGCTTACAGGATGTCCTGAAGCAGGCCAGGAAAGTCTGTGTGCATTTCTGGAGGTCATATTGTGCCACTGCTCAGCTGACAGACCTCCAAGGGGAATACACCCTGCCCAAGAACCACCTAATCTGTGACATGTCCACCAGATGGAACTCTACATTGGCCATGCTGCAGCGGCTGCACATGCAGCAGAGGGCCATCAATGAGTACCTGTGCCAATATGGCAGCAGAACTGGGTCAGGGGAGCTTGGTTTTTTTCCCCCACGCTAGTGGACCTTGATCAGGGATGCATGCACTGTCCTGTCACCATTTGAGGAGGCCACAAGGATGGTGAGCAGTGACAGTGCATGCATCAGTGAGACTGTCCCTCTTATTCACATGTTGGAGCACACGCTACATGGAATAATGGACAGGGCCCTTGAGGCAGAACAGAGGGAGAAAGAGGAGGACTTCCTTACCTCTCAAGGCCCCCTTTATCCAGACAGTGGTCCTGCTTGACCACCTAGCACACAGGAAGAGGAGGAGGAGGAGGAGGAGGAGGATGATTGTATCAGCAGCATGGAGGGGGAGCCTAGCACTCAGCATCAGCAGTCTTCAAGGGATCACTTACAGTCCCAAGGAACCCATGTACTTTTACGTGGCTGGGATGAGGTGGCTGCGGATCCTGTCGTCCTCAGTGACCCAGAGGACTGTGCCCCGAATGCCTCAGAAAACCTATGCTGCATGGCCTCCCTGATCCTGCAAAGCCTGCGTAAGAATCCTTGTGTTCGTGGTATCAAGGAGAGGGGTCATTACTGGCTGGCAACTCTCCTTGATCCACGTTACAAGAGTAAGGTTGCAGAGCCTATCTTGCCGTCGCAGAGGAAGCAGAAGATGAAACTTCTGCGGGAGGCCTTGCAGAAGGGTCTGTGCAATGCGTTCCCAGAACCTGGGGGATTACCAAATCCTGGTCCTGGACAATGTGTTGCTGAGGCTTCGGTGAGTCACAGAAGGCGTGGTGGAGAAGGTGGCCGTCTGACCGATGCGTTCAGACAATTTTTTAGTCTGCAGCCCCAAGATCTGACCGATTCCAACAACCATCGCCAGCGTCTGGTTTACATGGTGTGGGAATACCTAGGGGCAATATCCGACTTGGACACCCTCCCCACCGAAAATCCTCTGGCTTACTGGGTCTTGAGGATGGATCACTGGCCAGAGCTTGCACAGTACGCAATTGAGCTACTGGCTTGCCCTGCATCCAGCATTCTTTCAGAACGCACATTCAGTGCTGCTGGAGGCTTTGTGACCGATCACAGGGTGCGCCTCTCCACCGACTCCGTCGATCGACTGACCTTCATCAAAATTAATCAGGCTTGGATCAACACCAGCTACCAAGCACCTGATGCTGATGTAACTGAATAATTTTTTTGAAATGTCAGATCCCTTTGAGACTGCCTATGCTGATGCTGAGTGACTGATATTTTTGTTTCTGGGCTCCGCCACCAGTGCCTAAGGCCCAATTTTTCTGCCCCTGTCTAACAGGGGCGCCTAATAACAATTTTTGATGCAATACTTTGCATGTGGCTCTTTGTTGCGCTCCAATTACAGTATCTGTGAGGGGTTGCAGTGTTGTGTTGTGCCTAAGGCCCAATTTTTCTGCCCCTGTTTAACAGGGGCGTCTAATAACAATTTTTGATGCAATACTTTGCATGTGGCTCTTTTTTGCGCTCCAATTACAGTATGGCATGGTTCAGATTCTACTAAACAAACCTATAGTCCTTGTCTTGTTTGCACCGCCTGTATACTGCTGTTCAAAGTATATAGGGCCAAAGGGTCTTGTCAGGGCCGATCCTCGCTATAGGCTCACTATGCAAGCCACTTAGGGCCCTGCAAAGCTGCAAAGGGCCCCCCAAATTACTAGAGGCCCTGCCTGGTGAGAAGTCATTTTCGCCCCCTCACCCCGCTTCTAAACTCAATGGCTAAGTCATTTACGACAGCAGAACACTCCCTCCCCCCGCTTCTCAACTTTCTTTAATGTGACATGTCACTGTCGTCAGCGCTCCCCCGCTTCTCATTTTTAATGTGCCATGTCATTTTGCTTATGCCCCCAGGGAGGTCAGGATTGGCACTGGGTCTTGTAATGACCTGGGGGGAGTGGTGGCGGGGAAACTCATGCTATTTTTTTCAATGGTGTGTATCCATATTGCAGGGACCAAACATTACATTAACCACTTGCTTACTGGGCACATAAACCCCCTTCGTGCCCAGGTGAAATTTCAGCTTCCGGCACTGCGTCGCTTTAACTGCCATTTGCGTGGTCGTACGACGTGGCTCCCAAACAAAATTTACGTCCTTTTTTTCCCACAAATAGAGCTTTATTATGGTGGTATTTGATCACCTCTGCGGTTTTTATTTTTTGTGCTATAAACAAAAAAAGAGGGACAATTTCCAAAAAATATATATATTTTTTTACTTGTTGCTATAATAAATATCCCAATTTTTAAAAAAAGTTAAGGCCAATACGTATTTTTCGACGTATTTTTGTAAAAAAAAAAAATCGCAATAAGCGACTGGTTTGCGCAAAAGTTATAGCGCCTACAAAATGGGAAACAGAATTATGATTTTTTTTTGTTATTATTTTTTTTACTAGTAATGGCGGCGATCTGCAATTTTTATTGGGACTGCAATATTGCCGCGGACATATCAGACACTTTTGACACAAATTTGGGACCATTCACAATTATACAGCGATCAGTGCTATAAAAATGCACTAATTACTGTATAAATGTGACTGGCAGAGAAGGGGTTAACATTAGGGGGTGAGGAAGGGGTTAAATGTGTATCCTGGGTGTGTTCTAACTGTGTGGGGGGAGGGGTCTGACTGGGGGAGGTAACCGATGCTGTGTCCCTATGTACAAGGGACACAGATCGGTCTCCTCTCCTCTGACAGCACGTGGAGCTCTGTGTTCACACACAGAGCTCCACGTCCCTGCTGTCATCTGCTTGTGTTCCCGCCGATCGCATGTACCCGGCGGACATCGCGGCCGCCAGGTACATGCATCGGCTCTTTAGTGATGCGGCGGGACAGTGTTTACTAGTGGTAATACACTATAAATGACGTCCAAAGACGTCAATTTGGCACCTCAGGTCCGCGCTGTTGAAGTATTTTGTCAATAGCGTGGGTCTGAAGTGGTTAAAGCCGCAAGTAGTATTACATTTCTTTTTTCTTATAGTAATCTCATGTTGTGCAGGGACATTTCTAAACACGTGCCACTACTATAGACACCCAGCAGGTACGATATTTAAAGGAATTTTTCTTTTTTTTTTTTTTTTTTACTTAAAGCATCATTAAAATCGCTGCTCCAGAAAAAACGACAGTTTTTAAAACTTTTTTTTCCATACACAGCAAACACATCAATATAGTCTGAGGCACATAGTCCTGCTTTCCTAGCTTGAAAGTGGAAATTTACACATAACAACTTGATAAAAAAATAATGTTCTTTAGCAAGGAACATACCCTCTATATCAGGGATCCTCAAACTACGGCTCTCCAGCTGTTGTGGAACTACACATCCCATGAGGCATTGCAAAACTCTGACATTCACAGACATGACTAAGCATGATGGGAATTGTAGTTCCTGAACAGCTGGAGGGCCGTAGTTTGAGGACCCATGCTCTATATTAATAATTATGTTACCAAAATTTGTGTGTGCTCTAAATTGCCTCCAACATTGCTCCTGTTTTCTTCTTGCTTCTTTCTTTTGCTGAAGCCCAAGTGTGTTGTAGGGGGATGAGAGGGAAGAACATTTGCACTAGGAGGGGGGATTAAAGGGGTGTTCCAGCCAAATGTTGTGTTTATTAAAAGTCAGCAGCTACAAAAAGTGTAGCTGCTGGCTTTTAATAAACACTCACTTACCTTCTCCACGTTCCAGCGACGCGCCGGCCGGGGCTCCGCTCCTCTCCCCCCCTTCCTGGCTGGCATCTTCATTCTAACTGTGGGCACCCAGCCGTGACAGCCTTTGGCTTCACGGCCGGGCACCCACTGCGCATGCGCGAGTGGCACTGCCCATGCGCACGCGGCGCGGCCCCCCGCTGATTGGACAGACGATAGCATGGGACCTGTCAGTGTCCTAGGCGGTCGCCTACAGGGAGGGGCTGCTGTAGGCGATTAAGCTTAATCGCCTAAACAGCCCCTCGGCGGAAGGAGGAAGTGGGACAGGAAGTCCCACTCCTCCTGAAGCCCCCACTCCCCCCCCAAAAAAAATTACATGCCAAATGTGGCATGTAAGGGGGAGGGGATTAAGCGGAAGTTTAAGGGGATATTTGTGCTGGGTGGGAGATTTTCTGCTGTCAGAAATGACATCTTAAATCAGGGGTCTCAAACTCAAATTATCTGGGGGCCACTGGAGGTATAAGCTGGGTGAGGCTGGGCCGCATCAAGTATTGGACCAAAATTTTAAACACTCACTCTTCTCCATTCTTCTTTCGGCACTGCCAGCCAATCACATAGATTAGCGCTCAGTCTATTAGGGCAGTGAGCCAATATTTGCTCAGCCCTGATAGGCTGAGCTCTTGTTCCACCCACAGAAATTTCCTATCAGGGCTGAGCGAATATGGTTTCACATACATATAATGCCCCCATCATGTGCCCCTCACATATAATGCCCCATCATGCGCCCCTCACCATCCACCAATAACACCCCCCACCAGCAGTAGCACCGCCATCATCCACCAGTAACACTCCCATTCCCCCTACCCCCTGTGGTAATAGCATGAGCTGACAGATGTTGGGGGGTGCTACTGCTGAAGGGGGGTTTGGATGATTGCGATCCACCAGCAACACTCCCCCCCCATCCACCCTACCCCCCTGTGGTAATAGAATGAGCTGACGGATGATGGGGGTACTACTGCTGGGGTAGGGGGGGGTGTTGTTGGATGATTGGGATGCTATTGCCAGGGCAGTAGCACTGCCACCATCCACCAATTGCCCTACCCCCCTGTGGTAATAGCATGAGCTGACGGATGATGGGGGTGCTACTGCTGGGGGGGGGTGTTGGATGATTGGGATGCTACTGCAAGGGCAGTAGCACCCTCATGTTATTACCACAGGGGGGGGGTGTTTCTGGTGAATGATTAGGGTGCTACTGTTCATCAACACCCCCCAACCCCCCAGAAGTAGCACCCCCATCATCCACAAGCAACACCCCCCATTCCCCCTACCACCCTGTGATAATAGCATCAGCTGAAAGATTATGGGGGTACTACTGCTGGGGGGTTGGGGGGTGTTGATTAACAGTAGCACCCTAATCATTCACCAGCAACACCCCCCCCTGTGGTAATAACATGAGGGTGCTAGCCTCCCAATCATCCAACAACAACCGCCCCCCCCCCCCAGCAGTAGCACCCCCTATTCCCCCTACCACCCTGTGATAGCATCTGCTAACCATCTCCCCCCCAGCACCCCTTTTTAGCATCAGCTTTTGTCATTACACATCTGGCATTACAGTAGCAGCAGCTTACTTTGAAGGACGCTGCTGGCGAGGGCGCTCAGCGCTTCTGAGCAACTTTGCTTCAGTGCGGACGGGCGCGTGACGGCAGCGCCGCCCTACGCTGCTGACGTCACATGACGCACACCCCTGCTTTGCCGGAACAAAGATGAGTACGGTGGGGGGCTGCAGGGAAAGAGTACCGCGCTGCGCTGCAAAGTATGACACTGTCCGGGGGGAGGGCTTGTCAGCGGGCCGCAAAATCTCGGTCTGCGGGCCGCAACTGGCCCGCGGGCCGGGAGTTTGAGACCCCTGTCTTAAATTAAAGTGAGAAGTGGGGGGTAATGACTTCTTACCTCTTCTCCCATGCAGCCAGAGAGTTGAGGGGACGAAAATGACTTCTTACCAGGCGGGGCCTCTAGTAATTTGGGGGGCCGTTCACAACTTTGCGGGGCCCTAAGCGGCTTGCATAGTGAGCCTATAAGGTGAATCGGCCCTGGTTGAGAGCTATGTATTGGGGTGTGATTGGGTGTCATGGGTTGTATATTAAGGTGTCCATAGTCAGGATAGCTTCAATTACCGGGGTCCCCCATTCCCTTACAATTCAGGGGTAGGCAACCTGGGGCCCTACACCTGTTGGGGAACTACATTTCCCATGAGGCATTACAAGGCTGACTGTTACAGTTACTCCCAGAGGCATGATGGGACTTGTAGTTCTGCAACAGCTGGAGAGCCCCAGGTTGCCTACCCCTGCATGTACAGAGCAGGCTCCTTCCCCATTTCTGCTCAGTCTGACATTTCTGCACATCTCAGCTGAGATCTCACCCTCCTCCCTGACACCCTACTACAGCTGACTACAAGGAGCCTCCGGGGACTACAAGCCCCGCCTACTGCTCACTTCCCGGTATAGGTGCCAATCACTTCCCTGGCACCGCCCCCTGCATTTCACAGACACCGGCTGGCAGTGACAAAAGGGGTGTGCCTGTAGGTGGCGGGGGCGTGGTTTGGTGGCACTGTTGCTAAGCTTTAGGAGTGTCAGTGAGCCGGAGAGATCAGAGCAGTGCCGGCCTCCTCCTCCTCTCTTCTTCTTCATCATCATCATCAGCGCTCAGTGTTCAGTCTATGGAGGAGGAGAGGACAGGGAGACACTGAGCCGTACACCGCATAGTGACCACAGTCTGTCCGTCCGTCTGTCCGTCTGTGTGTACTGACTGATCGCCCAGAACAAGAGGGAGCCGCGATCATGGCTCAGCCACAGAAGTTCTTTGAAAACCTGTCCGGGGTCGGGAAAGCCATCGGGGTGCTGACCAGCGGAGGAGATGCCCAAGGTAAGAAATGGACCCTGGGGGTGCTGGGTTCTGCATGACGCTCCATAGCTGGAATGTCACCCTGGGTTGTCACCCTGCACCCCCCATACCTGGCCTGATCACCTGATCCCTGGGTTGTCACCCTGCACCCCCCATACCTGGCCTGATCACCTGATCCCTGGGTTGTCACCCTGCACCCCCATACCTGGCCTGATCACCTGATCCCTGGGTTGTCACCCTGCACCCCCATACCTGGCCTGATCACCTGATCCCTGGGTTGTCACCCTCACCTGGCCTGATCACCTGATCCCTGGGTTGTCACCCTGCAAAACCACCCCCCCCCCCCATACCTGGCCTGATCCCTGGGTTGTCACCCTACACCCCCCCATACCTGGCCTGACCACCTGATCCCTGGGTTGTCACCCTGCATACCTGACCTGATCCCTGGGTTGTCACCCTACACCCCCCATACCTGGCCTGATCCCTGGGTTGTCACCCTACACCCCTTATACCTGGCCTGACCACCTGATCCCTGGGTTGTCACCCTACACCCCTTATACCTGGCCTGACCACCTGATCCCTGGGTTGTCACCCTGCATACCTGATCTGATACCTGGGCTCTGCATTGCTATAAACCTCCATCTCCAGGGGGAAATGACATTCCATACCCATCATCCTGCCCTGAGGCTGCCAATGTGTTCTGCCATCTATGCCAAGGACAGTCCTGGATATTCCCCACACCTTCCACCCCGCATTCCTAGCATCATCTATATATATATAGGGGTGACCATAGGTGTGCGCAGGGGGTGTGTCGGGTGTGCCTGGGCACACCTTAATTACTCTGTGCGGTGCAGATTCCTCCTGACGCAATATTTCACCAAAGCCCCCCAATGGGGCTCCTAAAATAAAAAATAATAATAATAAAAAAAAAAAAAAGACTTATACCGTCCACTGCCCTACTGACACCAACCTCTGCCTTACTGACATATTCACTGCCCTACTGACACATCTATGTTTTAATACAGTTGGGGTGCACACCCTAATGCAATACGCTGCGCACACCTATAGGGGTGACCATAGACTCTACAATCTCCTTCAGATCCACCATCAGCTCTGTAATGCAAAGGCACGTCGGATTGGATACATTGTTAGGTCTGCCCCCCCCCCCCCCGTATGAAGATGTTTTGGTAGATCTGAGTTACCCCCCTTCACACCCAGAAAGGCACCAAAATGTGCTTGTGATGCCATTATTTCTTAGCGACCCTCTAAACACAGCTTGGAGACGTGCGTTTTGTCGGGAAAAAAAGAGGCATTACAAAAACGCACAAGGCTCACTGACAAAAAAAGGTGCAGGAGCTACAAGTGAATGGGCTGCCCTATGATGTCACGTGACAAACATGCAAAAAATAAATAAATACAAATAAAAAAATAAACGCAAAAGCCCATTGCGCAGGTGTGAATGGGGCCTAAAGGAGATTGTACAGAGATTGCGCAGTTTGGTTGTAAAATGTATGCCCAGCTTTATAGTACACTGGGAGAGAATTGACTAAAACTGGAGCAGACAGAATCTGGGGCAGCTGTGCATAACAGCCAATCAGCTTCTAGCTCCAGGTTGTTCAGAAATGAAATATAGAAGCTGATTGGCTGCAATGCCCAGGTGCTCTGGGTTCTGTTTGCCCCAGGTTTGATAAATCCCCCCAGTAGGTGGCATGTCCTATACTCTCTGTACAACTAATGCACAGCTGATTGGCCCGCATTCCACCTCTACCTACTTGGCACTTGGCAGGATGCTTCTCTTTCCTAGTGGCAGCAGCATTGGCATCTGTCCTTTGCCCGGGGCAGTGACAGCGGCAGTGGCTTTATGCTGGACATTCACTTATCAATTCCATCAATATTCTAAAGAAATCTAAACAAATATTGATTTTTTAATATTTTTTTAATATGATTGCTATTGCTTTCCACCAATTTTAGTGAATCAATGAAAGCGATTTGATGAAAATTGTACAATTCTGATCAGTACGATCCAACTGATTGATCTGGAATTTTTTTTTTGGAATTAACTTTTGATAGAAAAAGCAATTGAATCGATGTTGGTAAATGTATCTTTCGTGCCACCTTTACACTTTCGTACAATTCAGACTGTTGAATCAAAATGTCAATGGCATGAAAAAGCGATGGGCATATATATGGCCGGCATTACAATAGATGAAATCCTTTAGGTACTGGGGAAGCATGGGCAGGTCTATAAGACATTTATGACAATTTTATATATATAGCTGCATTCACACCTGAGCGGCAAGTAACGCCGCATACGCGGCTTTACTTGCCGCGCTTCGATTTATTTATTTTTTTTTTTTTTTTTTTTACAAATCTTCCCATTCATGTCTATGGGCGAACGCCAATGTCGCTTGAAAAAAAGGGTCCGGGACTTTTTTTCAGGCGACAGGCGTTCGGCGTCTCAGAGATGTGAACCATCTCTATAGACATGAATGGGAAATTTCCCCTCCAGCGGCACGAGCGTCGCGCGACAGGCGTTTTGCCGCTCAGGTGTGAATGGGCTCTAAGTAGTACAAGGACCACCAGCATATCCAGCTTTGACCACCATATACAGACAGATGACCTTTTGAGCAGCCTAATCAGAGAAATGCCAGTCATGCATGGCAGCTCGTTGGTTATCAGGTGTATAAGATGTCATTCTTGTGCCCATTGACCACCAGGGGAAAATAATGCAGAATTGGGAAGGTGCCCAGACATCTGATTGGCATGCATGAGAGCTATGACCATCAGGTTCCAGATCCTGGCACCATCCTATCAGTGGCAGCTTTCCAATCCCCCTTTCTTAGAGGAGCTTTAGAAGTGGGGAGCCTCATTGGTATTAGTATGAGATATGACAGCATTAGGGGGGTCCTTATTAATCATGAAGTCCATGTGAAGATGGTAGTAGTGGAGACAGGTCACCTATGACAGGAGGAAGAGGCGGATCCCAGGCAGAGCTGTGCTATCTCCATGCTGCTGCATTGCGGGCTTTTCATGCAGTGACTAATCCAGCCATTCCTCCTTTCCTCCTCACCTCCCACTCACGGCCTATGTCTGCCTCAATATCACAAGCCTACAATTACCACCAACTATTACTACTACTATTACTACTGCTTCTGCCAGGCAACATGCAGATCTCTATTCTGCCCAGTACTACAAGTCTCAGCATGTCTGCCAGGAGAAGACAAAGTACTGCAGATGAAGAGAATCCATATTAAACACACACTGATCAGCTTCCTGAATTATCTTCCTTTGCTTCTAGATTGATAACCTTGAGGGACCATTTAGATCTGTGTGTTTTTTTTTTGTTTGTTTTTTAGCATTATGTAGGTGCGTTGTCATGCATCAAAGTGTGTTTTCGCTGTTTGTTGACATGCACAATAATGCGTGGTTTCAGTGCGTTTTATAAATTAAAAATTTGGAGCGGATAGGGTTAACAGCCATTGCTCTAGACTTGTTAAGTCCCAGTACCAGTGCATAAAAATGGCTGTTAACTGCGTTTTGATGTTCTGCCATTGACTTCTATGGGCTTTCCAATGCACGAAAACACTGTAACTATTTATCACTAATACTTCTACACCATGCAAAAAAAAAAAGATGTATATTTAAAAAAGCAATATATTAATGTTGTTTTCTTTTTTGTTTTATTTGTAAACTTTAATAAAAATATTGAAAACGAAAAAAGCAATATATATATATATATTTATTTATTATATTATTATATTATATTATATAGCAATATTATATATTTACTGCAGCACTGAAATGGGAGCAAACACTATGACCAACCATGACACGTGTTGGAACGTGTGTGTGTGTTAAAATGCAACATTGTAAATGAACCCTGACTCATGAATTCCTTGAAGAAAATAAATGTACATTAAAGTATCGCTTGTGAAAAATATTCATTTTTCATAACTGCATGCATTTCATACATGTAATGACAGTGATCAGTATAGGGGTTCCTTACTGTCATTTCACATTCCATTATATTTACATGCCAGGCCAAGCTGGCCAGAAAAAGAGTGACAGTGACAAAGTTAGGACACGTTGTCACACTGCCTGGGTCACTTTCATAATTGCAGCAAGTTTTTTTTTTTTATTTAAATGATGTGACTGTTGTAAAAGTCTCGGACTTTCTCAGTCACTGTCACTTTTCCTGGACGCTGTGGTTCAGATATGTAAATATTGATTAAAAAAAAAAAACATCTATATACATAGTGATAAAAAAATATAAAATAAAAAATATAAAAATAAACAAATGAACATTTAAAATGAACCCTGACTCATGAATTCCCTGAAAGAAATAAATGTACATTAAAGGAATGCTTGTGAAAAATATTAATTTCTGATAACTGCATATGCATTTTATACATGTAATGACTGTGATCAGTATAGGGGTTCCTTACTGTCATTTCACATTCCATTATATTTACATCTCGGGCCAAGCTGGCCAGAAAAAGTGACAGTCACAAAGTTAGGACAAGTTATCACACTGCCTGGATCACTTTCATAATTGCAGCTAGTTTTTTTTTTAGTTTAAATGATGTGATGTGATGAGACTGTTGTAAAAGAGTCTCGGACTTTCTCAGTCACTGTCACTTTTCCTGGATGCTGTGGTCAGATATATAAATATTAAAAAATGATGTGATGTGATGAGACTGTTGTAAAAGAGTCTCGGACTTTCTCAGTCACTGTCACTTTTCCTGGATGCTGTGGTCAGATATATAAATAATAAAAAATGATGTGATGTGATGAGACTGTTGTAAAAGAGTCTCGGACTTTCTCAGTCACTGTCACTTTTCCTGGATGCTGTGGTCAGATATGTAAATATTGAAAAAAAAAAAAAAAAACAGCTATATAAATAATGATAAAAAAACAGCTATATAAATAGTGATAAAAAAATAGAAAATAAAAAATAGAAAAAACAAATATGTAGATATTATCAAAATAAAAAATAGATATCTAAATATTGATAAAATTATAGATAAAAAATATTTAACCACTAGCCGCACCATCATGTACATACTGTATATATCACTGTATTCAAGCAGCTATGCCAGGGCCATGGCTGCAGCTGTCAGCTAGGTATCGTTGTTTTTTTTTTTTTTTAAACCAGCAATGCCCTACAAAGTAAAAGTGATCCTAGCAGCTAATTAGCCGCCGGATCACTTTTACAAGTGACGGGAATGGGTGTTTTTTTCAGCTGCCTCTGAACTCTCCTCTATGTTATCTTATCAGTACATGTACACAGGGTCATTTATAGTCGTTAAAATCGTTAAAATCCTGTAGATGCGTCTAAACACGGTAACTTGTATTGAGCCACATTTCGTTTACAGGCGTTTTTATTGGAGATTAGGGATGAGCCAAACCTTGAACGGACCGAACGTTCGCGCGAACATTTAGAACCCCATTGACGTCAATGGGACTCGAACGTTCAAATTCAAAAGTGCTCATTTTAAAGCCCCATATGCAAGTTATTGTCGGAAAACGTCTTTGAGAACCCGGGTCTTGCCCCAGGGAACATGTATCAATGTAAAAAAGTTTTAAAAACGGTTGTTTTTTTCTGGAGCAGTGATTTTAATGATGCAGCATCATTAAAAACATTGCTCCAGAAAAAAACGACCATTTTTAAAAAAAAATTCCATTGATACATGTTCCCTGGGGCAAGACCTGGGTTCTCAAAGACGTTTTCACAGGCATACTATAGACACCCAGCAGGTACAATATTTGTAGGATTTTTAAATTTTATTTATTTAAGCATCATGATGCTTAAATTAAAAAAAATGAAAAATTCCTTTAAATATTGTACCTGCTGGGTGTCTATAGTATGCCTGTGTACCTTTGTGGTGCACACTGCAGAGGACACAGGCAATACACCACGTGAGAATACTGCAGCTAGCACAATCAACTACCTGCCAGTAAATTAGGAAGAACTGATCTAGCTAAGCTATACAGTGTATAAATATATGTACAATACATGGGATGTATATATATCCTCTACACACTGTAACATTAACTGACTAACCTGTCTGCCTGCTCTATCTACCTAGAAAGAATGACACTCTCTCTCTCTGACTGATCTCTAACCAGCGCTGGAACACACTACACAAGGCCACCCTGCAGGTGGCTTTTTATAGTGTGGGGCGTGTACTAAACCCCCTGAGCCATAATTGGCCAAAGCCACCCTGGCTTTTGGCCAATTACAGCTCTCTGTACTGATGGCACTGTGATTGGCCAAGCATGCGGTTCATAGTGCATGCTTGGGTAATCATCAGCGCGCAATGCCGCAGTGAATTATGGGCCGTGGCGCATCACTCGAATTTGGCGCAAACGACCCGTTTTGTTTGTAGTTCGTCGAACGATCGAACATACGATGTTCGACTCGAACATACGTTCGACTCGAACACGAAGCTCTTCCCTATTGCAGATACATTTTTGACTATTTGCAAAAAAAAAAAAAAACGCTTCTAAATGCAAATTTGCCATGTAAACGCAGCAAAACTGAAGTTTTTAAACGTTGGTTACCATCTGTCAAGTTAAGTCGTTCAGGAGAAAACATCCCGTGTACATGAAGCCTAAGGAGGACCTGTCATGCTTTGCTGCGATCACAAGAGATGTTTACATGTCTTGTTAAGCAATAAAAGTGAAAATAAATAAATAAATAGAGTGACAGTGTAAAAATAATTAATTTTTAATAAAATAAAAAGGTTTAATGTGCCCCCAGCCCCTATGCCCGTAGGCAGAGGCGAACGCATCTGTAGGTTGCGTACGCATATTTAAATGGCATTTCATTTAGTGCTATCAACTGCAGTGACATTGCAACACGCTATGCTGAAAAAAAGTACTGCATGCAAGGCGGTGGTGTGAACTGACTTCATAGCAGACTTTCCCTGCAGCAGATGAGATGAATGAGATGGGATGAGGAAGCTATGGGATGAGTCAGCCTACTAAGGGTACCTTTTGGGTGGTAAATCCTTTAATCAGACTTGTGATGCTACTATAAAGGTGCTGTGTCTTTGTTGTAGTGGTTAGATCTTTGCATGGTATAGAAGTATTAGTGATGAATAGTTGCAGTGTCATAGTGTATGGCTGTCAGGACACTCCAGGTGCTGGTCAGCGTGTCTCATATGCAGCCTGTGTGTCTTCTATCCTGTATGTGTCTCCTGTAAACCTCTCTCAGCCCTCATCCTCCTCCTCCCAGCCCTCCTCCTCCCAGCTCAGCTGGCTTTTGGTGTGTGTACGTGCGTGGATGGGAGTCCTTGCAGGGCTTCCTCTGACTCATACAGTATGGGAGGAAGCTGTATTGGGTAGCAGCATCACCATCCTCATCTTCACCTCTAATTACATTTCAAGGTCTCAGAGTGTGCTGCCATCCGCCATCACACCCCCCAGTGATTGTATAATACCCACCATGCCTCACTATAGGAAAAAATTATTCATAACATAAATGTGACATGAATGTAGACCAGTATGAGTGATTGTAAGTCTATGATAATAAATGTGATTGAATGTGAGACATTGATAATAAATAGGATAATACTGTTTATGCAAATATAAGTACAGTATAATATACATGTAATAATATATAATATTAATAATTATTATAATAATCTAAATATACTATAAAAAAATATCTATATATATATACAGTATATAGATCTATATTCATATATATATATATATATATATATATATATATATATATATATATATATATATATAGATAGATAGATATATATGTATATATCTATATATTTATATATATATATATATACATATATAGAGAGAGAGAGAGAGAGAAATATATATATATATATATATATATATATATATATATATATATATATATATATAGATCTATTCTATCCTTTCATGTGAACACTGAAGAAACTACAATGTAAAGTAGTGAGTGTACAGCTTGTATAACAGTGTAAATTTTCTGTTTCCTCGAAATAACTCAACACACAGCCATTAAAGGAACACTAAAGGTTTGTTTTTTATTAGATCAACTGATTGCTGTAAGCTAGAGCATTTAAATATCACTTACCTCGTTTTTCCTTTTGACCTCCAAAATACAGTAATCCAGGTTTGAAAATGCCATTTCCTGTCTCTCCTCTTCTTGCTTTCCACCAGCATCTGAGCCGTTTTGCATGGCTGTGAAGATGCTTTCTTATCCCTCACAGGCATGGAGGCTAAGCCTAATGGGAACTGTAGTTCCCATTAGGCCGTGATGTAGCAAGAATGAATGCGCACCGCAAACCAGGAAGTCAGTGAGACTAACGATTCAGGAGTGCTGGAGGTGAATAAAACTGCTCGATTTCAACAGGTATCAAACTAGTTATAATGCAAAACATTACTTTTTACTTTATCAGCTACTGTCAGACTTTAATTTAAGAGGAAAATATTTTTGTCTTTACAACCCCTTTAATGTCTAAACTGCTGGCAACAAAAGTGATTGCACCCCAAAGTGAAAATTTCCATATTGGGCCCAATTAACCATTTTCCCTCCCCGGTGTCATGTGACTTGTTAGTGTTACAAGGTCTCAGGTGTGAATGGGGAGCAGGTGTGTTAATTTGGTGTTATTACTCTCACTCTCTCATACTGGTCACTGGAAGTTCAACATGGCACCTCATGGCAAAGAACTCTCTGAGGATCTAAAAAAAAAATATTGTTGCCCTACATAAAGATGGCCTAGGTCAGTGACAAGCAGACTAAGGACATGGATTACTGGAACCATGTCCTGTGGTCTGATGAGACCAAGATAAACTTATTTGGTTCAGAAGGTGTCAAGCATGGGTGGCAACCAGGTGAGGAGTACAAAGACAAGTGTGTCTTGTCTACAGTCAAGCATGGTGGTGGGAGTGTCATGGTCTGGTGCTGCATGAGTACTGTCGATACTGGGGAGCTACTGTACAGTTTCTTGAGGGAACCATGAATTCCAACATGTACTGTGACATACTGAAGTAGAACATGATGGCAGTATTCCAACATGATAACGACCCCAAACACCTCCAAGACAACCACTGCCTTGCTAAATAGGTTGAGGGTAAAGGTGATAGACTGGCCAAGCAAGTCTCCAGACCTAAACCCATAATGAGCACCTGTGGGGCATCCTCAAATGGAAGGTGGAGGAGCACAAGGTCTCTAACATCCACCAGCTCTGTGATGTCATCATCATGGAGAAGTGGAAGAGGACTCCAGTGGCAACCTGTGAAGCTCTGGTGAACTCCATGCCCAAGAGGGTTAAGGCAGTGCTGGAAAATAATGGTGACCACACAAAATATTGACACTTTGGGCCCAATTTGGACAAAGGGGTGTACTCAATTTTTTTAGCCAGTGGTTTAGACATTAATGGCTGTGTGTTGAGTTATTTTGAGAGGACAGCAAATGTACACTGTTATACAAGCTGTACACTCACTACTTTACATTGTAGCAAAGTGTCATTTGTTCAGTGTTGTCACATGAAAATATATAATAAAATATTTACAAAAATGTGAGGGGTGTACTGTACTCACTTTGTGAGATACTGTGTGTGTCTATATATATATATATATATATATATATATATATATATATATATATATATATATATATATAAAATAGAAAACCTATCTGGAGAGTAGACTTATTTTTAGATATTAGATTACGGCTTCATAGATTGTCTTCCCTTCAATTTTGGTCATGGAACACATCCCTGAATTTCTATTGGTGTGTTGCAACTCTCGCTGAAGGGACACATTGGAAATCTTTTTCTCGATCAGCCATTTAGCTGCATCGTCTGATGATTGTTTGGCCGGTGTATGACCAGCTAGAAGTAAAAAGTATGCACCTGTGGGAGGGGTGAGGGGGTAGATTAGGTCAGAGGGACTTTGGGGTTGATTTACTAAAACTGGAGCATTCAAAATCTGGTGAAGCTCTACTTAGAAACCAGTCAGCTTCCATATTTTTTTGTCAAAGCTTAAGGCCCCTTTCACATTGGGGTGGGAGCCCTGCTGGCGGTATAACGCCGCTAAAAATAGCGCTAGCGGCCGTGCACCTCTATAGAGGTGCATTGCGGGCGGTATTGCCGCGATTTCCCATTGTTTTCAATGGGAAGGAGCGGTATACACGCCGCTCCTCTCACCACTCCAAAGATGCTGCTGACAGAAGATTTTTTTTTCTCCCGCCAGCGGTATCGCCTCAGTGTGAAAGCCCTCGGGCATAAACTTTAAGGTTGCTTGGCAGGAGTTTTTCAGGCGGTATAGCAGCGCTATTTTTAGCGCTGTACCGCCTGAAAAACTCCTCAATGTGAAAGGGGCCTAACTGAGCAAGCTGAAGTTAGAAGCTGATTAGCTACCATGCACAGCTGCACCAGATTCTGAATGCACCAGCTTTAGTAGGCGACTTGTCATGCAACTACTTTTATGTGATTGAGTGCCATAGAACTTAATATAAAATCTCAAGTGTCATTAAAGTGGATGTAAACCCCAAAAAAAAAATTTTTTTTTTGATGTCACAATGTAGAGTATAAGATTTTCCATCATCTGTGCCCAGTCTTGCCACACAGAGTTAATGCAGCTCCGATCAATCCTCTTTTAATGTTCAGTGCAAATTAACAGAATTCCAGATAAAAACTTGCCAAATTATAAAGTCTGTTTCTCTCTTCTTGCTTTCAGTGACAGGTTATTTAAATATCTAGCTTTGACATGTTTATCATAACATGAGGTGATCCAAAGTTCATTGTTTATTACCAGGATGTGTTATGTGGGGAAGGGGGGGATTTCTCACTTTTTATACCTCATGCTATGATAAACATAACATAACATGTGATAAACATGTCCAAGCTAGATATGTAAATAACCTGTCACTCAAAGCAAGAAGAGAGAAAACTGACTTTTTATTTAGGCAGGTTTTTATCTGGAAGGCTGTTCATTTTCACTGAACATTAAAAAAGGATTTCTCAGATCTGGATTAGCTCTGTGTGGCAAGACTGGGCACAGATGATAGGAAATCTTATACTCTACATTGTGAAATCTTAATGTTATCAATTCCACAGTTGTGCAACATTCAAAGTTGCATCCAAGTCGCACCTATCCAAAGTTGCAATGTAAAGTTGCATTATTCGAATTTGCACAAGTGTGAATGGAGACCTAGGCTAGGTTCACACTTGTGTGGGTGGTTGCAGGTGTGGGAATCGCACCTGTTTCCTCGCCTGCACTGTCACCCGCAGCCAAAACACGTTGCTCCTTTACAGACTCATGGGGCTGCCATTCATTCTTATTGGCACCCCCATGTATCTAACCACGCAGTGCGTTGTGGGTGCAGAAAATTACGTGCAAAAGCGCCAATGTGATTTCCCTGCAGCTGTAGTTTTAAAAAGGTGTAGGGACCATTTTCCTACATTTCCCACAGGTACAGCAGCACTTTCAAGTGAATGGACTGCTTTGCTTGCGCAAACATGGGGCTCACCGAATGCATATGTGTGAACTAAGCCATAAAGGAGTTGTAAAGGTACATTTTTTTTCCCTAAATAACTTCCTTTACCTTAGTACAGTCCTCCTTCACTTACCTCATCCTTCGATTTTGCTTATAAATGTCCTTATTTCTTCTGAGAAATCCTCAGTTCCTGTTCTTCTGTCTGTAACTCCACACAGTAATGCAAGGCTTTCTCCCTGGTGTGGAGTCTCGTACTCGCCCCCTCCCTTGGACTACAGGAGAGTCAGGACGCTCACTTTGTTGCAGATAGAGAAAGTAGCTGTGTGTTAGTGGGTGTCCTGACTCTCCAATAGTCCAAAGGAGGGTGTGAGCACAGCACTCCACACCAGGGAGAAATCTTTGCATTACTGTGTGTAGTTACAGACAGAAGAACGGGAAGTGGGGATTTCTCAGAAGAAATAAGGACATTTAAAAGCAAAATAGAAGGATCAGGTAAGTGAAGGAGGACTGCGCTAAGGTAAAGGAAGCTATTTAGGAAAAAAAAAATGTACCTTTACAACCCCTTTAAAGGGGAGTTCCACCCAAAATTTCACTTTTTAAATATAAATACCCCTGTAATACACAAGCTTAATATATTCTAATAAAGTTAGTCTGTAAACTAAGGTCTGTTTTGTTAGGTTGTTACAGCATTTAGTTTATAATCTAGAAATAGACCGTGGCCATCTTAAATTTGGGCATCATGAAGCCAGACTGTATGACTTCCTGGATTTCAGCTTTGCATATCTCGCACATGCTCAGTGCTGCACCAGCAATGTAATAGGTTTCAGTCAGGTTTGCAAGGACTACTGGGAAACATGATGCCTATCCCAGAAACCCTTGCAAATAGCCTTGTGACTTAATAGCCTAGGCTAATAAGGAGGAGGAAGTAATGAAGGACTACAAAATAAAGGTATTTACAAGCAACAAAATAAATAAAAATTGTCCATTCTGAACACTGTGAGATTAGGGCAAGCAGCACAGACAAACATAAAAAAATTGGTGGAACTCCACTTTAAGGTTCACAATCTGGAACTGCTGAAGAGGTGGGCAGTGACGCCACAATCTCCACCTCGTTCAATCAGAGAACTCTATGCACAGTGAAATTGGGACCTTTCACTTCTGAAAAATGCACGGTGTCATGTGGAGTCCCTCAAGGATCCCCCCTGTCACCGGTGCTCTTCAACATCTATCATCGCCCTCTCTTTGAAATCATCAGTAGCCAACAACTACTCTATCATTCATATGCAGACGACATGCAACTGTATTTTCGCATTTGCAACAAAAAGGATCATCATCTCAGTTTAGAGAAATGTCTCTCTTTGGTAGAAATCTGGATGACTAATGCCGCGTACACACGATCACTTTTTGTGATGAAAAAAAATGACATTTTTAAAAATGTAATTTAAAATGATCGTGTGTGGGCAAAACGTCATTTTATGTCTTCTGAAAAACGAACAAAAAAAAAATTCGAACATGCTCAAATTTTTTATGTCATTTTTCAAAATGTCATTTTTTGTGTCATAAAAAATGATCGAGTGTGGGCAAAACGACGTAAAAAATGACATTTTAAACCCGCACATGCCCAGAAGCAAGTTAGGAGACGGGAGGTAAAACTACCATTCATAATAGAGTAAGCACATTCATCACGCTGTAACAGCCAAAAAAGCAGGAATTGTCTTTTACTAACAAGTAACCAGCTAAAAGCAGCCTCAAGGCAAATAGAACTTCCCCTTTAGAGTGCCGTTGTTTTGTTCATCATTTTCCAAAAATGATGGTGTGTACGCAACGTCATTTTTGAAAATGAAGTTTGAAAAATTTTGTTTTTTTCTAATGAAGAAAAATGACATTTTTTTTCATCACAAAAAGTGATCATGGTACGAGGCATTAGGCGCCGTACACACGGCCGAGGTTCTCGCTGAAAACCAGCGAGAACCTCGCTGAAATGCACATTCCAGCTAAGACCTCGGCCGTGTGTACGGTCTCGGCGAGCTTCCCGTCGGGAAGCCCGTCGAGCCGAAATAGAGAGCACGCTCTCTATTTCCTCGACGGCCCGCCTGGAAGAATGGCTGGTTGCCATTCCCGACGGGCGGGTCGCCGATTTCGACGGCCGGCAGAGAACCTCGACGGGCGGAACGATGTGTTCTGCCCGTCGAGGTTCTCTGCCGTGTGTACGCGGCCTTAGAGTTATCCTAAACTCAACAGTTCCAAAACAGAACTTCTTCTGTTTCACTCCAGTCGTAAGAATCAACTGGCAACAACCTGGACACCTCCGCCCATTCTGGGCCAAATCATCACCCCTGGGCCAAAGTGAAGAGTCTTGGGGTCATCTTTGACTCCTACATGACAATGGATGCACAAATAGGGTCAGTAGTCAGCGGATCTCACCATCTGCTGCGCCTACTACGCAGACTTATTCCATTTATTCCCAAAGAAGACGTAGCAGCCGTGGTGGGAACAATTGTGAACTCCAGACTGGACTATACAAATGCCCTTTACCTCGGACTCCCTAAGTACCAAATCGCTCGTCGGACTGCCAGACTGGTGACTGGGAAAAAAACATGAGAATCAATCTCACCTTGGTTGAGAACCCTTCACTGGTTGCCAGTAAAGGACAGAATTGCTTTTAAAGCACTCTGTCTGACGCATAAATGCATCCATGGGAATGCTCCGCAATATCTATGCGAAAAGATAGAAGTCCACGATTCCAATCGCGTTCTGCGATCCACCAACCAAAATCTGGTCAAGGTACCCAAAGTCAGATACAAGTCCAAAGGAGAAAGAAGGTTTGCAGTCCAAGGTCCTAGACTATGGAACGCTTTACAAACCAGCATTCGGTTGGAGGAAAACCACCTGACCTTCAGAAGACGGATTAAAACTCTGCTCTTTTGATGTCAAGAGACAGGAACAACGAGCGCCCAGAGGCAATTTAGTTCTCATGTGCCGCGCTATATACATTTTTCATTCATTCATTCATTAATGCTGGGTTCAGCACAATTGGATCCATGTTTTATATGCGGTTCCCATGGACTTTTATTAGACTGTGTGTTTTTGGAAAGCATATCAAAGATGCAGCATGCACGACTTTGATGTGCTTTCATGAAAACGCACAATATAATAGAAGTAAATCGGAGAACAATTAAAACCATGTGTAAAATGCAGGTAAAGCATTCAGCACCCAAACCATAGCACACTGGAGTGAACCCACTCTTATTGAGAAAAATGCAAGCCGTTCTTTAAATGATTTCTATGCCAAGCAGACGACCCCTGTGTTCATTATGCCCAGCACAGAACATGGAAGACTGCGGCAATCACTGTAGTAGCAGCAACTTCCACAGCAGTCTTACTGGTATGGCATATGGAAATGATCCAAGAATATCCACAATGCTAATCTCCTTGGAAGAATGTTCCTGAAGGCCCCTTTCACATGGGGCAGTGGAGGTGCGGTGGCGGAATAGCAGCGCGATTTTTAGAGCCGCTTTATCGTCGTATTTACCGCAATATTCGGTCGCTAGTGGTTAAATAGGGGTTAATACCCATTGATTTCAATAGGAAGGAGCGGTATAGGAGCGATAATCACCCCGCTCCTATACCGCTCGAAAGATACGGCTAGCAGGACTTTTGGAGCGGTCCTGCTAGCGCACCGCTTCAGTGTGAAAGCCTTCGGGCTTTCACATTGAAGACTACAGGGCACGATTTTTTCAGGCGGTATAGCAGTGCTATTTTTAGCGCTGTACCGCCTACAAAAAGGCCCCAGTGTGAAAGCACTCGAAGAACTAAGCCAAATCAGTGCGGCGCCGCAAAATCTGTGTCGCACCGTTTGGAACAGTGTCATTGCCTCCAATATGCTGCGACTTGTCATGCGATTTGATCTCTCAAATCGCTCCAATGTGAACCTAGGCTCAGTGTGAACCTAGGCTAAGGGTCCATGCACACTTGGTGCAGAAAAAATGTCAGAACCTGTGGCAGAAAAAAGTGTCATAAAATCTGCTCATATTGAACCTTACCCAATCTAGTAACAGCAGGCATAATAAATAAGTATTTACAGAACTGCATGCATTGATAAAAGTCCTCTCCGGAACATCCGTTAACTTATGAAACAAGTATGATGAAACCACACGTATGTACTTTCATTTTTACTACAGGAAGCTCTCTTACTACTCATATCTTACGTGAACTGAGACTGCAATTACTGAACTGAAACCCTTTATGAGAAATGCATAGAGTGTACAGAAAGACTATAGTGAAATCAGGAGGCTGAAATCAATTCAGTATTGAACTGTCAAAATGGAGAAAGAAATGCATCTGATTGCAGGGCTGGGAGTATGTAAGCGCGGTGATGTGAAGGTGAATTGATCGGTGGAGGAAGGGCAGCTCCGGGGACACCGGGATGACAGTCATGGAGCATCAGGTGCTTGTCCTCTGTGTAACCACGCAAGGTCACCCGGACTGCAGGCTTACATATTTAGAAATGAGATTGCATTGTGGGGGTGGTGCATGCTTTGTCATCGGAGCCTGTAAGGAAAAATAAATCAGCAGGCCCGAGTTTAAAAATAGACCTTTTATGCTCTACATGTAGAAGAGGATTCTTCCTCTGTCCTTGTAGCGCTTGGAATGGGAGAAGAGCTCTCCGCCCTTATGCCTGCTGCCAGTATAGAGTACGTTGAACATGGCTCTGTATATCAACACAACATGGCTTGACCAGTGTAATGGACTGTTATGCAAAGTGCTGAAACCCATAGTGACCCATCATATTTTATTATAGGCTCCTTTCACCCAGACAGTCCGAATAGGTCAACCTGTCAGTTTTTCAGGAGGACCTGAACAGAATCTCCAAATTAGGTTGGCCATAGCATAGACAATGTATGGGAAGGCTCGATGTACCATGTTGATCGATCAATCAACTTTGGAACAACCAGCTTGTGGGATTTTACTTATGATTATCTCTAGCAGCTGCTATAGGCGCTAGAAAGAATCACTGTCTTCTCCCAGCGGGAACGGATTTCTACACCCCCCCCCCCTGTCAGCACTGACTGTGTTGATGGAGGGATTGTGCGATTTTTTTTTCAGACAATCTGTGCCTTTAGAAAAGAAATTTGCACCATCTATGGCAGTGGCGGCCCGTCCATAAGGGGCACAGGGGTGCCGCCCCACAAATCCATGCACTCAGCCCCTAATCTACATGCAGGGCACCAGACGGATGGATTTCAATGTTTTTAGTTTTTTTCTAGAAGCACATGATCAGAGACAGAGGCTATAATTGGCTTCATAAATGTGTGGGCTCGGGGGGCACAGAGCACTGCGACCTAAGCCCACCCAGCTGTGTGACAATAATTAATATTCACTATTGTCTTCCTGATTCTCCTCCCGGACAATCAGGAATCGGGTCCTGAGACCCGATTGGCCGAGAGGAGAAATTATCGTATTGGCCACCAAGGAGGAGGAGACAAGGGGAGGCCGCCGTGAAGCCGAGGAGGAGGAGGAGATGCAGGGTGAAGCTGCCGAGGAGAAAGCACTGCCGCGACCTAGATAGGGTAAGTACTTCCCCAAAATGGAGCACCATCCGCCACTAATCTATGGCCTGCTTAAGTCTATGGATGGGCTTGTATAAATGGACTTACATTTACATTCAATTATCTCCAAGTAATTCCAGGTCTGGAACAAAAACTGGATAAGGTCTGCATCCTTTTCCATTTCTTTACACTTAAATGTGACAGATCGGAGATAGTCTGATGAAAACGGATGTACATACATCTGGTCACCCATATTCTACAGCAAAAAACTAGACCCCTCACTGTCAGAATACAATGCCTTGGCAGGAAGGTTTCCCCTATCCACCTTAAATGTGTGGATTGGGGAATTAGGTCTTGTTTTCTATTCAACCCTCTGGAGTTGTCAGGACCTGTTCAGCAAGTCGAAAAATGTCTGTCCATGATGATAAGGTGTTTCCAAGCTATCTGCACTTCACCCTAAATAGTATTGAGTTGACCACCATTAATGCAAATTAGGATTACCCTTTGAGATGTCTAAAAAAGGAGTTGTAAAGTTAGAAGGTTTTTTTTATCTTAATGCATACTAAGCATTAAGATAAAAAAAAACTTCTGTGTCAAGCACCCCCCCAATTATCCAGTACACTCCTCCTAATTGGCTGAGACAGAGCAGCAGCACTATTGGCTGTCAATCAAAGTCAGGCAGCCAATCAGGTCGGGGCTAAATGAATACACAGAGCTCTGACTTGGGTGCCCCCTGTAGCAAGCTGCTGGCTGAGGGGCACTTAAAGGAGGCAGGGCTGTCTTAATAGCATCATGGGCCACTGGTCAAATTAATGTACTGGGACCCTCACCAGCCTGCTCCAATTTACACACCTGGGGCCAGATTCTCAGCGGCGCTACGACGGAGTATCTCAGATACCCCGTCGTATCGCCGTTTTTTTTTGCCTCGTATCTATGCGAGTGATTCCTAGAATCACTTTGGCATAGATACGCCTGAACATCCGACAAGTGTAATACCATTACACTTGCGGATCGTAGTTGTAATGACAACTCCGGCCACTAGGTGGCCTTTACGTTGTTTTCTCATTTGCCTATGCAAATGAGGCTACTACGCCGATTCCCGATCGCTTTTACGCCGCGCCGCCGTCGCGTACGTCATTTTCGCTCGCGTAAGGTTACCCCAGCTTCTATGAGGAGTAACCTTACGAAGTACCGTCGGATGCCGTCAGGTGCCGTCGGATGCCATGTTAAGTATTGCGTCGGGTCAGGTCGGCTTTTTCCGTCGCTTTTGTCGTTTTACTAACTCGTTCGCGAATAGGGCTTTGCGTAGTGAAGATCAAGTCGTTTTGACGTCGGTTTCAACGGCGCTTTTCGACGTGAGCTGGAGCAGGCGCACTGGGCTTTTTCCCCGGCCGGCGCATGCGCAGTTCATTCGACGCGGGGGCGCACTTCATTTAAATAGAAGCCGCCCCCTTTGAATTACGTGGGCTTACGCTGGGCCATTTTCGCTACACCAACGCAAACTACGGAGCAAATGCTTAGAGAATACGGCACTTGCTCTAGTACGATGCGGCGGCGGCGTAGTGTAAATGGCTTACGCTACGCGGTCGGATTTCTTAGAAAATCTGGCCCCTGCTCTCAAGAATTAAACCATAAATAGTTGAGAGAATTAAACTTATATATATTAGTACATTTAATAACATTGATTTTACGATATGAAAACATGTCATGAATCAAAGACTAATCAACACAAAGGGCACAGTGGGGAGGAGCAGAAGGACACAATACAGGTTCTGAGATGTGGCCATTCCGGGACAGCTTAGTAAAAAGTGTGACTGTCCCAGCAAATTCGGTATAGTTCGCAAGTATGATGTTAAACACCACTATCATGGGGCCCCCATGCACCTGGGGCCCCTGGGCAGTGCCCAAGGGTGCCCATGCATTAAGACAGCCCTGAAAGTAGGGAGTGGCTAGGAGCAGCAAAGAGGGACCAGAGAGGAGGAGGATCTGGGCTGCTCTGTGCAAAACCAACTGCACACTCACAGAGGAGGTAGTTATAACATGTTTGATATTTAAAAAAAAAAGAAGCCTTTACAATTCACTTTAACCTTTACATTCTTTGTGAAATTACTGTAGAAATGTTCATTAGGCATTAATATAGACCCTCAATTATAATCGGTCTTGCAGTGCTGCCAAATGTATTAAATCGGGCGAACCCTAACTCTATTAGCAATACAAACATTTTAACACTAATTAGTGCTTGTTGTTCGGTTGACTATCTAGAAGGAAGAATGACTGCTCTAAAAATATTTCAGCCTGTACAGGAAATGCAGTCTGTTTCTAATGACATTGTTTCCACATGTTTTCCAGACAACAAACCAGCTATTACACAGACAGTGCAGTCCCGTTAAGGCCTTGTACACACGATTAAATGTGTCTGTTCAAATCGGTCGGACCGACCGATTTGAACAGATCTGTCTGCTGGGATTTTGGTTTGCTCGCGTGTACACACGAGCAAACCAAAATTCCCGCCAGCAGACAGCGCGGTGACGTGGCGGTGACGTTGACGCCGCCACGTCACCGCACCAGGAAGTAAAACACTTCCGCGCATGCGTCGAAACCATTCGGCGCGTGTGCGAGAAGACATGTCTGCTGGTTAGCGTACTAACCAGCAGACATGTCGGGCGGACGGGTTCCCAGCGACAGATTTCAAAGCATGCTTTGAAATCTGTCGGGTGGCCAAATCCGTCTGTTTGCCCGTACACACGATCGAATCTGTCTGCTGAAACGGTCTAGACCGTTTCCAGCAGACAGATTTGATTGTGTGTACGAGGCCTAAGGCCTCTGCTAGACGGTTTCAGCAGACAGATTCGATCGTGTGTAGGGGCAAACAGACGGATTTGGCCACCCGACAGATTTCAAAGCATGCTTTGAAATCTGTCGGCTGGGAATCGTCCGCCCGACATGTCTGCTGGTTAGTACGCTAACCAGCTGACATGTCTTCTCGCACAATCGCCGAATGGTTTCGACGCATGCGCGGAAGTGTTTTACTTCCTGGTGCGGTGACGTGGCGGCGTCAACGTCGCCGCCACGTCAGCGCGCTGTCTGCTGGCGGGGATTTTGGTTTGCTCGTGTGTACACGCGAGCAAACCAAAATGCCAGCAGACAGATTTGTTCAAATCGGTCGGACAGACCGTTTTGAACAAATCTATTTACTCGTGTTTACGAGGCCTAAGAGTTATCGACCTAAGTGGCCATACTTCATATCAATTTAGGGTTGATCCAGGAGTGAGTGCAAACAAGCAATTCATCCTCGATTCAATATTAAAAATGCAACGCATTAACCCTTTTTCGGCCGCTAGCGGGAGTTAAAACCGCAGTGCTAGTGGCCGAATATCGCTTTAAATACGATGGTATAGTGCCGCTAAAAATCGTGCCGCTATACCGTCACCGCACCTCCACTGCTACGTGTGAAAGGGGCCGAAGGGACAATAGTGGTCAGAAGGATGGTCTATGTGTACATCTTTTCCCCCGGATGCCTGCGTACTTAGATGTGCCTGTTTTAATCAACCATGTGAGTTTCTAAATGTTGTACCTTCATTAAACGTAACTGTATTGCTACACTTAAGCCGCGTACACACGATGGGCCAGATTCAGATACAAATGTAGTGTAAGTAGTAGTGTTAATGTGTCGGCGTAAGCCCGCGCAATTCAAATGTGGAAGATGGTTGATTTATGTAAAATCATTGTGACCCCACGTAAATGACGTTTTTTTTGAACGGCGCATGCGCCGTCCGTAGACGTGTCTCAGTGCGCATGCGCGAAAATCACGTCGGAAATACTTATTGATAACGACGTGAACGTAACTTACACCAAGCCCCATTCTGAATCGGCTTACGCAAACGACGTAAACGACATACAATACGACGCTGTCCCGACGTCCATACTTAACATTGGCTGCGCCTCATATAGCAGGGGTAACTTTACGCCGGTCCGACGCCTTACGTAAACGACGCAAATAGATACGCCGGCCGCAACTACGTTCGACGGAGGCGCCACCTAGCGGCCAGCGTAAATATGCAACTAAGATACGACGGCGTAAGAGACTTACGCAGCACGTATCTTAGCTAAATTCCAGCGTATCTTGTTTTCTGAATACAGAAAAAAGATACGCTGCCGCATCTTAGAAGTTACGCAGCGTATCTCGAGATACGCCGACGTATCTTGTTTCTGAATCTGGCCGATAGGTAACCAGATGACAACGGTCTGAAGGACCGTTTTCATCGGTCAAAACCAATCGTGTGTAGGCCCCATAGGTTATTTAACCATTGGTTAAAAAAAAGCAAACTTGCTTTAAAGTTTAACAAATGGATTGATAACCGATAGGTCAAAACCGATCGTTAGTATGCAAAACCATCGGTTAAAAATCCACGCATGCTCAGAATCAAGTCGACGCATGCTTGGAAGCATTGAACTTCATTTTTTTCAGCACGTCGTTGTGTTTTACGTCACCACGTTCTGATACGATCGTTTTTTTAACTGATGGTGTGTAGGCACATCAGACCATCAGTCAGCTTCATCGGTTAACCTAAGACAACGGTCCTTCAGACAGTTCTCATCGGTTTGACCGATCGTGTGTACGCGACTTTAGAGGCGCCTCTCTTCTCCTTTATACTCAGTTGTGACTTGATGCTACTTGTATACCAAGACATCGCTTGTATATCAAGTCAAAATTTCTTAAAAACCTTTTATTGTTTTGCAAAATGCTCTCAAACCAAGTTACTCTCAAACTAAGGTTTTACTGTAATTTAATCCTTGTGTATTGTGGTCAGTTTGCATGGAACACATCAAATATTCATTCTATCGATAAGAAAGGATCAATGAAATTCTGCCATAGCCGATCAACTTGTCAGTGTCGAAACAGATGAAAAGGTCACTAAATTGATCAAATGATGGGTCTGTAGTCAACAATTTGTATTCATGTTTATCACTTTAGCTAAATGATTGATTAGACTATGATGTGGTTACGTGGATGACCGCCCACTTTACACCTGTGAGGAGCTGGTTTGGATTCCAGAAAGTAGCGTAAATAGGGTGCATGCACAAAAATCCTCGGGAAGTGGGCAGACATGCCACAGGTCTGTGCCATGAGCTAAATACTTGGCAAAAAACTTGTGCATGCGCTGGATTTTGAAAAATGGCGGTGCAGAAGAGTAGCGGTAGTTAAGGTAATGAAGCCGGGGAAAAGGGACATTTTAGGTTCTTATATGACACCACATGGATCAACCCCTTCGTTGCACTTACCGTATATGCTCGAGTATAAGTCGACTCGAAAATAAGCCGAGGCACCTAATTTTACCACAAAAAATGGGAAAACTTATTGACGTGTGTATAAGCCTAGGACGTCCATCTGCATGCCTCACTGTGTTCATGTGCATGCCTCACTGTGTCCATGCCTCACTGTGCCCATGCCTCACTGTGCCCATGCCTCACTGTGCCCATGCCTCACTGTGCTCATGCCTCACTGTGCCCATGCCTCACTGTGCCCATGCCTCACTGTGCTCATGCCTCACTGTGTCCATGCCTCACTGTGCCTCCCTGTGCCCATGCCTCACTGTGCCCATGCCTCACTGTGTCCATGCCTCACTGTGCCCATGACTAGACTTACGTTTTACATGGGAGTATATAGAAGGGCTGCCGGCTTTGAAAAATCAGTTCTTCCAGGCCGTAGGTCCCCCAGACAACTTTGCACACTTGTAGAGGAGAACTAACGCTACATGTGTGCCTAGATTGGGGACCAGGAGACCTATGGCCGGCCGGTACTGGGTCCCCAAAATCCGGGAGATTAGGTGCAAAAAGGTGTTTTGAGTATAAGCCTAGGGTGGCATTTTTTTAGCACAAAAATATGTGCTGATAAACTCGGCTTATACTCGAGTATATACGGTGCCTTTATTACTTTGAGAAAAGTTTAAAGAAAGCTGATCATTTATAATTTATCCATGCTCAGTATTATTGAAATACTATTATATATCAGGACACTTGATAGATCTAAAGGAAGAACAGCTTTTACTTTAGGGCCCATTCACACCTGAGCGGCAAAACGCCTGTCGCGCGACGCTCGTGCCGCTGGAGGGGAAATTTCCCATTCATGTCTATAGAGATGGTTCACATCTCTGGACGCCGAACGCCTGTCGCCTGAAAAAAAGTCCCGGACCCTTTTTTTCAAGCGACATTGGCGTTCGATCTGAATGGGAAGATTTGTAAAAAAAATAAATAAATAAATAAATAAATCGAAGCGCGGCAAGTAAAGCCGCGTATGCGGCGTTACTTGCCGCTCAGGTGTGAATGCAGCCTTAATAGCGGCCCATTACACCTGAGCGGCAAAACGCCTGTCGCGCGACGCTCGTGCCTGGAGGGGAAATTTCCCATTCATGTCTATAGAGATGGTTCACATCTCATGAGACGCCGAACGCCTGTCGCCTGAAAAAAAGTCCCGGACCCTTTTTTTCAAGCGACATTGGCGTTCGAGATAAATAAATATCAAATAAATTGTAAGGTAAAGCCATGCGGCGTTACTTGCCGCTGTGTGAATGCAGCCTTAATAGCGGATTAGGTTCTCCTTCTCGTTCTTTCATGCAGAGACACCGGCATGTTTCATATGGTGCACACCAGAGAAATTCTATCAGTTGTAAGGGGTCAGCCATGTTGTTGTGAATGAGGCAAATGGCTTTTTGCAAATCCCATAATCTTATTATGAAGGTCTAAACCTTTGTGCCATAGTTACCTACGATACACAAAACTCATTGCTTTGCCTTGATATTTTCTACTCATGCTTATGAAGGCAAACATCAATTTACACAAAGTGCAGTAACCCACAGCAATTAATTCATCTTTCACTGCTCTAACTACAGTAAACTGAAATCTGATTGGTTGCCTGAGTTACCATCCTTTATGCATCATCTTTATCGCTGCTTATCAAATAGTTACAGAACTCAGAAAACCAAGATGTCCTGATAGCATAATAACTGCTGCATGTCATTTCCAAGAAGAACATGTCTTGAGATGACTTATAAGTACACAGAGGAAAAAAAATAGGTTACTAAAACAAACCGCAAGGTGAGCGTCATTCTATACTTATTCAGTATGACATCTTGGATTACCTTAAAGATTATAGGGCCTGTGAGCTGGTTGCATACTAGAAGTAGATCTGTGGTTCTACTACAGAGCAGACTTCATTTATGAAACTGTCTAACATGAGATCCGTCTGTATTGCATTACCATCAACCAATCAGGTTCCAGGTCATCATACCTTGCCACTTCTGATTGGTTGCTAAGGGTCTTAACCAGCACACCTTGATATAGCGATAATCTTGTCCTTTATTCACATAAAGGAACAGCATCACAAACCAATATTTTGGTGCCCCGCAGGATCCATGTTTCGAGGCAGAAAAAGGGAATCCTGTGAGGCCTCGTACACACGACCGTTTTCCTCCACAGAATCCATCAAGAAACTTGGTGGCAGAGCTTTTGTGCCCAGGAAAACGGTTGTGTGTATGGCTTCGTAAACATGACCGAGGAACTTGTCGGAAAAGACACATCGTTTTCCTCTACGAGTTCCTTGTTCGGCTTGTCGAGAAACTTGCGTACACACAGTCAAGACCAAATCTCCTCGTTCTCAAACACGGTGACGTACGTGTTGTACACAACGGCAGTGGAAGTTCGATTTAACTGGCGCCACCCTTGGGACTGCTTTTGCTAATCTCATGTTACTGCGTGTTAACTAAAAGTTTGGTGAGAGACGATTTGCACTTTTCAGTCTGTTACAGCGTGACAAATGTGCTATCTCCATTACAAACGCTACTTTTACTACGTGTTGAGTGCTTGCTGGCGCGCTCCCGTGATACAGTTGGCAGCCATAGCCACTCACTGTATCACTCGGTCCTGCCACCCGGCGCGCCGCATCTTTGGATGTGATTGACAGCAGTGCAAGCCAATGGCTGCTTTTTTTTTTTTTAATCAACCCATGAATGAGCCAGGAAGACGTCCAAGAAGCTTGCTCGTTCACGGCATGGAACTTTCGAGTGGTTGGGTAAGTAATCGGGGGGGCTGGGGGGCCGCTAATACTTGGATGTTAAGAACAATCACTATACGGTACCAATTGGTCATCAAATGTACTTTATATGGCATTGGCATAATATATAATTTTTTTATTTGGAACATGGAACCACTCACATTAGTCTCTGGCACAGGAAAAAACTCAGCAGATTCTTTACCATAGTTAGGCAAGCAAACTTTTTGGTTAAATGGCGGGGAGCCTACTGGTATGTTTTTGGACCACAGGAGGAATTGGAAACCAGTGACAACATGGAGGAGCAACATACAATTCCATAATCACCATCATTTAAATCCTCCTCTGTGTGACTATACAGCTTCTTAATCCTGCTCGTGGTTTAGTTGGGGTTAGAAATTAACTGTTTCTATTAGCTAAATGAGAAAGAGGGAAAACATTTGAATAATAGTCATTACCATTGGAATAAATGACTTCTAACGTTGGGTGTCCTACATGTGCGCATGTTGCTATATACTGTAAAGCTTTTAGTATAGTTTTTTACATTTTAGAACGTGATGCCTTAAGATTGTCCATAATTTTAAAAGGTTCCGCGACTGAAAAAAAGTTCAGAAACACTGTTCTAGATGTTAGGTCTACTTTAAGGAGAAAAAAAGTGAAATAAGTTTGCTGCTATTGATTTTTTTTTCCTCAAAATAATTCTGTGGCCATCATATTGATCGCCTGGTGGCTGCATCTAGTGAGTGCCTGACACTGCACACGTTAACTTGGACCCTGGACAGATATTTGTACTGGGTCAGGGTCTGCTCACATGTAAAGCTCAACTTAAAATGAAGAATAAGGTAAGTATTCCTCAGCTTTAAATCTCTCCTTTTTTACGCTATGAGGAGCCTCTGTTCCCTTTTTCTTTTCTATTTTTGAGCTTGAGAGTTACTGCTGTGCACTACCTAGTGTGAAATTCCAAACCTGCGGATACAGACGCACCCTGGGAAACCACTCACACCTGGGACCACAAACTTGGTGTTATCCGGATCAGACAATCGGTCTGTGCAAGCTCTAAAGACCCCCCGCCATATGGTGTGATGAGGGTCCACCCTATCCGGTAAGGTTACCCATCTATATTTGTGCGAAGTGTGGAGAATATTGTTTGAACTCTATACTACATCCAAGTGTATCTTGAAGGAAGACCTGCGTGTCACCCATATTAGATGCTGGGATTAAAATCCCTATGATTGGTGACCCCGCAATATACACAGAGGACTTTTGATGCCACAGGCACTCTCTTGCTATATGACTTTCCTTTGATAGTCATATGTTTGATATATGTTTGTTTATCTGCTGACTTATATCTTTGTTATTTGCTTATAGGAAGTCACTCATCATTGTTTATCACTTACCTTGTGATTGCTTTTTTTTCCTATTATGGGTCCGGACTGATTGATTTGATTATCTATTTAGTCTTAAGGATACACATAGGGACCACCCTAAGGTTGATATAATTCACAATTATAATAATTTTTTAGTGTGATAGCTTTCACATCCTCACAAGGAAAAGTATTTTCTAACTGGCATGGTTTTGATTATTTTTTCTTATCATATGGGGTACTTCTTGTGAGTGACCCCCTTATATTTATAGGAATTCACCTATCACTGATTTACTACTTACCTTTTGGTCCGATTTTTTTTCCCTAAAGGTTGGTCTGGACTGTTTGATTTGATTATCCATCAGTCCTAAGGACTTACAAGGGGATCACCCTAAGGTTGACACTAATTTTCACTAATTATTTATATTTTTTAGTGCGAATGTTTTCACATTCTCAGAAGGAGAAAAATAGCGCTACACTCTTCCACTCATTTTTCCCACAAATTATCCAATTTTGTTGTGTTGGCGGCTTGCTTTTTACCTTTTCACCTTTTGGTTCATTTTCTGGTTAGCGCAATATATCACGATACTATTTAAATCTCTCCTACATTAAAGCGGAGTTCCGCCCACCACTGTAGGAATTAAAAGCCAGCGGCTGCACATAGAGCAGCTGCTGACTTTTATTAATCGGACACTTGAAGTCCAGCGATGTCAGTACCGCAGCTGATGTTTCCATCAGCTGTGGGGTGCATGCCGTGATTGCAAGTAAGGGATCCCTACTGTGCATGCACGAGGCTCCGCTCCTCTCTCTTACTGGCCCATCGGCCGGGGAAGGAGAAGGGAGCCCTGGGCGGTGATGTCAATACCCAAGGCTGAGGCTCCCGGAAGTGGCAACAGGATACCCGTGAAAGACAGGTATCCTGTCCCCCCTCCACCCCGAAAAGGTGCCAAATGTGGCACCGGATGGAGGGAGGAGTACAACGAGCGGAAGTTCCATTTTTGGGTGGAACTCTGCTTTAAATGAGCACATGCTACTAATATTTTACAGCTGACCAGAGTACTGGAATACAGCATTAAAACAAAAATCAATCTCTTAGGCCTCAGTTCATTTAGATCCACTGGTTTATAGCATGAATCTGTGAAGTATGCAATATACAAAACAGTATTTTACGTTTATTATGACATCACTAACAGACATTTTTTCCTTCCCCCAGGTATGAATGCAGCTGTCCGTGCTGTCGTTCGCATGGGAATTTATGTAGAAGCCAAAGTTTACTTTGTCCATGAGGTAGGCATGAATAATATCTTTCTATTTGATATTGGTATGGTGATATTCAAGCAAACTGATAAATACAATATGTATGAAATATTTTACTTGCCATTTGTGAGTAGCTCCAGTCAGAATGGCTACACCACCATTTCCTGTTGCAGCTTTCTACTTCCTGTCTCTCCTGCTTTCTTGAGCATCATCACATTACTAAAAATTCTCCCTAAACAAAGAATAGAAAATAATCAGTAGTTCAACAAGAAAGGAAGCCTGGGAACGTATAGGGAATCGGCAACGCACACCCCCTGCGCACACCTATGATGCAGACACAGCCAGTAGTGGCACATAAAAGCATAATAAATCAGTCATTGATAAATTGGTGGGAAGAACCAGTACTAGTGATGTCATGATTGCATGCGCAGAAAGGTTGCACTCAATAGTCTATTTTAAGAGTGCGCATAGGAGAAAGGCCACCTTCCTACATACTGTGGTGCAATTTTATAGGTGTTGGCCTTACTTATCATTATCAGCAATATATTAAGTCCATCAGTTATCATGAATAATACTTTTTATTGGGAATAGTTGGCTTTGTGAAACATGAGTAAGCGTTTTACGCCATTAAAAGAAGGCTAAAGGTTGCCTTTATTGGAAGATTGTGCTGTTTGACTGTACTCAGACTACAGTAAATATCATAACTGAATACACACGCATGCACAAATATAAGAGCACCTAGAATGAACTCTAGAACAGCCTTTTTCAACCAGGGTGCCCAGGCACCCTGGGTGTCTTTGGGTTTCTTTATGGATGCCTTATGAAAGTCCCTAAAAATTGGCCAAAAATTGTTTACAAGGCAGCAGGTAGATGAAGCTGCCTTTTAGTTACACAGAGCCACAGGTTTTCATTGCGCACCGTTACAACCTTCCAGCCACTGGCTTCCTAACAACCATTGACGTCATTGGTTGATAGTTGGACGTTGGGCACCTGCATGACATACTTTTTTGTCCCTTCCCCGTCCCTCTTCATCAGCAATGAGGTCACATTAACTGAATGAGGGATAAAAGCTGAGGGAGAGGATAAACAATGGAATACTAGTCCACACCAGTTTATTGAAGTTACATAAAAATCAGGAACATGATGAGCACACACTACTCCTGTGGCTTCAGAAAATGCATTTCACACAACTGTGCTTAGTCATTTGAGCAATGACTAAGCACAGATGTGTGAATCGGTTTGCTGAAGCCACAGGAGTAGTGTGTCGTCATCATGTTCCTT
Organism: Rana kukunoris; assembly: GCA_029574335.1. Taxonomy (NCBI): domain Eukaryota; kingdom Metazoa; phylum Chordata; class Amphibia; order Anura; family Ranidae; genus Rana; species Rana kukunoris. Next base: position 67,151,919 of record CM056053.1, on the reverse strand, counting down.
ATTTTTATGTAACTTCAATAATCTACTATTTTTCTATGCCGATGGTGCCGCCACTCTCTTTCGTTTTTTGCTGTATATATCTTTTTTTTGCGCACCAAGGCTGGCACCTGGCTCTTTGTCACAGCAAGGGAAGATCTCAGATTTCACCTGGAGAAGTGAAACCTTTGTGCTATATCTTGACTAGTCCACACCAGTTTGCAAAGGTCTATTGGTGAAGAATAAATTATTTCTAATGCTGGATGTCCTACGTATGTGGATACTTCTGTGTCCTATAAAACTTTTTGTTTTGTTTAAAAAAAAAATTGGGGTGCCTCAAGGTTGTTCATAATTTTAAAGGGTGCTCGAGAAAACTCATATGATAACTGGAAAGATCATATGAAAATGGAAGGTATGATGTGGTTGTGTACAATCAGATATTCCATTTCTCTTGTAAGGTATCAAGGCAGATAATGTTTAGAGAGGAATTTGGAGGTAGTTTGTATATATACTAACTGTAGATAATTGGGGATAACATGTACTGTTTTTGAGGAAAACAACTGGAGCCTTTATGCCGCGTACACACGATCGGAAATTCCAACTAGAAAAGTTCAATGTGAGCTTTTGGTCGGAAATTCAGACCATGTGTAGGACAGGCTCCATCTGACTTTTTCTGTGGGAATTTCCGACAGCAAAAAAATTGAGAGCTGGTTTTCAAATTTTCCAACAGGAAAAGTCCTTGTCGGAAAATCCAATCGCCTGTATGCAATTCCAACGCACAAAAATCCTACGCATGCTCGGAATCGTTGAACTTAATTTTTCTCGGCTCGTCGTAGTGTTGTACGTCAGCGTGATCTTGAAGGTCGGAATTTGAGACAACATTTGTGTGACCGTGTGTATGCAACACAAGTTTGAGCCAAAATTCCATCTGAAAAAAATCCATGGTTTTCTTGTCGGAAATTTCTGATCGTGTGTAAGCAGCATTCGTTTAGTCCATCTAATGTGAATTTTAACCTAGCAGATGGTTATTGGAGTATACTTCTTCCAGGGTTATCAGCAGTACATTCTCCCTTGGTAATTCTGTAAAGACTTTTATCATCATAATTGACTTTAGGCTTACTTAAGTAGTTGTCCTGCCCTTGCTGGACTCCTTGGGGGGTTACCAGTGACTCCAACAGGAAAACTTGACCTTTTTTTTTTATCTTCATAAGTGCTCAAGAATCTCCGGAACTCGGAGGGGGCTCATAAATTTCCAGCTCCTAGCTTCATTCTCTGAGCTCTATAGCATGCCATACAGCAAGCCTAACTAACCAGTTGAAGGATGTCAAGAATGCCAACTTCAGAGCTAAAAGAACTTTTATATTTGGAGGCCTGGGTTTTGGGATTATTGGGTGGACATGTAGGCAATTTTTACTGACAGGTCAGAAGTGTAAAATAGTTTTTATATAAACCAGAATATAATTGTATATGGAATTCTGCTTATAGCTGCAGAAAGAATTATTATATATAATTGTATATAGTAATTGTAAATGGCATTCTGCTTATAGCTGCAGAAAGAATTATTACCGTATATATAATTGTATATAGTAATCTTTATGGAATGTCTGGCAGGTCTCTTTTATAGCCCCTGCAGACATTATTACCCGTGCAGCATTACTTCTATCCACTGATCATGCGCCTTCCTGTATTTATCACCCAAGTCTTTCCTATTCGTCGTCAAGTCATAGACAGTGTTTGCATTAGTGGGCTGTATGTAAATACGCTCGCTCACTGATGACAGTTGCTACCAACAGGTATGTTTGCATTCTGTATGCCCTACACTGTGTACCTATAGAGATCAATGTATGGAATACACAGCAGAAAAACAAAACCGTGGTGGCTTTGTGTATAAAGAAACAAGTTATCCATTTGCTTTGGAGAGAATAAACCTATACCCTGAAGATACTATACCTTTAGAAAAATGTACCTTTTTCCCAGAATCCTCGAAATTCTGTAACCCTTTGGAGTCATGTTGACCAGTAGACCTCTAAACTTAGTTATTAAGGAGGCCTTGGCATTGCTCATGTGACCAGTCACTGGTGGGGGGGGGGTAAAGAATTGCAAGAGGTCAACATTTTTTTTCTAGCTCCAACCTGTGACACTGGGCACATAAACCCCCTTCGTGCCCAGGCGAAATTTCAGCTTCCGGCACTGCGTCGCTTTAACTGACAATTGCGCGGTCGTGCGACGTGGCTCCCAAACAAAATTGGCGTCCTTTTTTTCCCACAAATAGAGCTTTCTTTTGGTGGTATTTGATCACCTCTGCGGTTTTTATTTTTTGCGTTATAAACAAAAAAAGAGCGACAATTTAAAAATATATATATTTTTTTTTACTTGTTGCTATAATAAATATCCCAATTTTTTTTTTAAAAAAAATATTTTTTTTTCTCAGTTAAGGCCGATACGTATTCTTCTACCTATTTTTGTAAAAAAAAATAAAAAAAATCACAATAAGTGACTGCTTTGCGCAAAAGTTATAGCGCCTACAAAATAGGGGACAGAATTATGTTTTTTTTTTTTATTGTTTTTTTTTACTAGTAATGGCGGCGATCTGCGATTTTTATTGGGACTGCGATATTGCGGCGGACACATCGGACACTTTTGACACATTTTTGGCGCCATTCACATTTATACAGCGACCAGTGCTATAAATATGCACTAATTACTGTATAAATGTGACTGGCATTGAAGGGGTTAACACTAGGGGGTGAGGAAGGGGTTAAATGTATTGCCTGGGTGTGTTCTAACTGTGTGGGGGGAGGGGGGTGACTGGGGGAGGTGACCGATGCTGTATCCCTATGTTCAAGGGAACAGCATCTGTCTCCTTTCCCTGACAGGACGTGGAGCTGTGTGTTTACACACACAGCTCCACGTCCCTGCTCTGTCACCGCCGATCGCGTGTACCTGATGGACATCGCGGCCGCCGGGTACACGCATCGAATCCTCGGTGATGTGTCGGGACTGTTTTTCCTCGCTGCGTGCCACCCTGTGGCGCGCGCGGGGAATTACAAATACATCACGTCCAAAGACGTGACCCCGGCGCCTCAGGTCTGCGCTGTTGACGTATTCTGTCAATAGCGCGGACCTCTAGTGGTTAAATAATAAGACATTAAAGGAGAAGTCCAGCCTGAGCTCTTTAGGCTGGGCTTCTCCTAAGGGTCATAGGAGTGCAATTCGTTTTGCCCTCCACTGACCCGTTTTCAGCAGAGAGCGGTCTGAAATCCGCTCTTCTCTGACGTCACTGCCATCAGTCAGGGGAACGCGTCATCACGACTTCCAAGTCGGGATCCGCCAGCTACCTTTATTGATGGCAGCCTCAGCGGCCTCTTCCCGCCCCTCCACAGCTCAGCGCTCTAATGAGCGTGGAGGATCAGAGAGGAAAGACGCTGAGTGACAGTCAGCAGCTTTCCTCTCCGGGAGGTGTGAGAACCGAGCCATCGACGGTGTTTGGTGACTCGGTTCTCAGTGCAGAGACGCCGGGGAACAGATCGAGCATCAGTCTGATGCTGCATCCACCCAGGGCCGTCTTTAATATGGTTTGGGCCCTGGGCAAACATTTTTTTTGGGCCCCCCTCCAGCCTATTTTGGGCCTGGCTGGTTCACATGTATATGTTTTGGCGGCCCTCATTTGTGCAGGCACAGCAGCCCATTGATTTGAATGGGCTGCCATGCCTTTGTTTCCTGCAGAAAAAAGGTGCATTCAGCATTTTAAAAATACAGTTGCCTTGAAATCCATTCTGCTTTTACACCATGCTACTTACCTGCAGTTCTTGCACACACAAACGCACTGTGTTTTTAAAAGCGTGACCTAAACGTCTAAAAATGCAGCAAGTTTGACAGTGCAGGAACTGCAGATAAGTCACAGCAGACAGCAGAATGGACAGACAGTGCTGTATTTCATTGCTTGATGGGCATAGGTGTGCCGTGTGCTCAGCCTATTACATGAGGCATGCGCTTTTCTTTGCAGGAAACGCAGGCATGGCGGCCCATTCAAATGAATGGGCTGCTGTGCCTGCGCAAATGTGGGCCGCCAAAACACATACATGTGAACCAGCCAGGCCCAAAATAAGCCCATGGACCAGTTAAATACAGACAGTAATGCCATGTGCTCTGAGGCCTTACTCAGCCTGGACTGCAGGCCTGGTCTGTGATTTAAAGAGTTCCTGTATTTTACACATGGCATGGCATGGGGTCCCATGGTGCTAAAGCAGAATGGACAGACGGTGCTGTGACCCCATGCCATGCCATGTGTAAAATACAGGAACTTTTTAAAACACTGACCAGGCCTGCAGTGAATCATCAAATATTATAAAGACTTTGGGCACACTCTACAGAAAACTTCTATTTACAATATAGTTTAGCAAACAGTGACAGCAACAGTGCTATAAAATCACATTCTAATTCACTTTTATATACAAGCAGCACCCAGTGGCAGGAAGGGAGAAGTGCACATCTAAAGAGAAGCCAGGGGTGCTGTACATATTAAAACACTGGGAAGGTAAGCAGTACTGCATGCCGCTGATGATTTTCAGCGCTGATTTGTGGGCAGCACAGGGGCTTAACAGGTGGCTCTGCTTTGGGCCCCCAACAGTGACAGGGCCCTGGGCAGTTGCCCCTGTTTGCCCTATGGTAAAGACGGCCCTGCATCCACCAATGTAAGTATGAATCAAATTTTTTTTTTACTGGAATTGATCACACATATTACCCACATATAGTCATCAGAATATATTTATTTGCTAGTACAGGTCCCAATTTAAGAACTGTGAATATGTTTGATGGACAGCTTGGTCTGCCTGTAAATGTGGAAAACATATTAACTAAAACAATTGAATTAAAAATGAATATACTGGAATTTATCACATATATTAACCACATACAGTTATCAGAAAATATAATTGTTTGTTAAAATGATCCTTTTTGTTGTGGTAGAATAAATATGCTTTTGAATTTTTGGTTTTCCTTCTACATACTGTACTGTGGCCAGGTTAAAATATGGTGTTCTAGTAGCTGGAGAGTTGGACTGCTGCTCTCATATACAATGATACAAACCATGGGCCAGATTCAGAGAGCGATTACGCCTGTCTAACTGGTGTTAGACAGGAGTACTTTCAAATTACGCGCGCCGTATCACTAGTTTGAATCCTCAAACCATGATACGGCGGCGTTGGGCTTCGATCTGACAGGGTTACGTCTTCGTACGCCTTCGGATCTACGCTGCAATATTTTTGCGGCCGCTGGGTGGAGTTCGCGTCGTTTTCAGCGTCGGGGTATGCAAATGAGCTTTTTCCCGCGATCCACGAAGTTACGAGCATCGTTCGCAATCGCGTACGTCATTTTTTTGCTAAGTAAAGTTAAACCAGCTATTAGCTGGTCTAACGTTACGCGGCCCATGTTAAGTATGGTCGTCGTTCCCGCGTCTCACGCCCCCTAATCGCGTAGTTTGATTCCGCCGGGAGAAATACACTACGCCGCCGTACCTTACGGGCCAAAATCTCTCTGAATTCCTCGTAGAGCCAGGTAAAGTACGGCGGCGTAGAGTATCTCTGATACCCTGCGGGAATCTAATTCTACCTGAATCTGGCCCCATGTCTCCAGCTATCCAGTGCCCCATGCACAGTGCTGCTATTAAAAGGACTCACATTCCATGAGCAGTGCTGTTAAGTGGAGCATTGTGCAAGGGGTGTTTTGGACCTCTGAAGACTTGGGTCCCTGCTGTAGCACATAGTATGTAAAAAAAAAAAAAAGACAACATCATATGCATAACTGTATATATTGTCTGATTGCATTGCAGTAATAAATGCAGATGGTTCTGTTGGGCTTTAGGCAAACCTGTGTGCAGAGTTTAAAGCTTGTAAGATACCAGCAAGACTCAAAGGCCCAGATTCAGAAAGCAATTACGCCTGTCTAACTGGTGTTAGACAGGAGTAATTTCAAATTTCGCGCGCCGTATTACTAGTTTGAATCCTCAAACCATGATACGGCGGCTTCGGGCTTCGATCCGAGAGGCTTACGTCTTCGTAAGCCTTCGGATCTACGCTGCGATATGTTTGCGGCCGCTGGGAGGAGTTCGCGTCGTTTTCATGCGTCGGGATATGCAAATGTGTTTTTTTTTTTTTCAAATTTTTTATTTGTAAACAGGGACAAGGCCGCGCAGGCCGACATGGTACAACTATACACACAGCACACGTAATAGATAAGGTATACAGCAACGAAAAGTAACAACTGTGTAAATTTATAGCAAAGTATCCGGATCACGCGACCGGTCCCCACATTTTCTCTTTATTTCAAGGATGACCCCCTAAAGGGGGGTGTGTACTATACAGAGGGTAGAAAGTCAGAACTAAGCGCAGAGAGAAGGAGAAGGAAAGAAGGGGCGGTCAGGGGTAGCAGAGGGGGGGGATGGGGGGGTAGGGGGGGGGCTCCGGGGGTCGAACTCCCCGAGCACAGGCTCCCCAGGGGGGAAGGGTTCCCTTACTTTGTGGTCTCCCTTAACGTTGTAGCAACGGTCTGAGACGTGCAGATAGATGCTGGGAAGAATACGTTCACACGTCAGCTGCGGGCTCCCTCAGTGCTTGGCCCTCAGCTGAGTATATGAAGATATTCCACAGTTGCCAGGTATCAGTGAATTTTTCCTGTCTGTTTTGCGCTGTGAGGATAAGATCTTCCATGCGTTTTATCTCTTCCACCTTCGCGATCCACTGGGGGATCGTCGGCGGCAGTGTGGCCTTCCAACGGAGAGGAATGCAGGCCTTGGCTGCATCCAAAAGGTGTCTAACCACGGATTTCTTGTATACTTTCTCTGGGGTATTAGATGCATGCAGGAGAAAGAACGCGGGGTCCGCTGGAACACTGCGGTCTGCAAATCTCTGAACTACCTCACGAACCACTCGCCAGAAGCGGCTCAGAGCCGGGCACGACCAGAAAATGTGCAGGAGTGTCCCCTTGTCGCCCCGGCAACGCCAACAAAGGTCAGACGTCTCCGGGAAGAACTTGTGAAGGAGCTCTGGGGTTCTATACCATCGTGACAAGATTTTATAGCTAGTCTCCTGGGCTTTGGCACAGATGGAAGACTTGTGCGTAAATCTCAGGATGCGCTGTCGTTTGGCCGAATCAAAATGACAGTGTAGTTCCTCCTCCCATTTAAGTATGCCCGGGGGTACAAAATCTGGGCACGGTGTGTTTAAAAGGCCATAGGCTAGGGAGAGCGTATGTGACGTTGTACCCGGGGTGTTACAGAGTTCCTCTAGTGTTGTAAGAGCTTGGGCATAGGAAGCCGGAGGCCTTAGTGAGCGAAGAAAGTGACCCAGCTGATGGGATCTCAGGAAGTCCAGGCGAAACGGGCCTGCGGGATCAGAGAGCTCCGCAACAGTGCTCCAGCGTCCCCCCAAACTAAAATGGGAGGCCTGATAGAGGCCCGCCTCGCTCAGCCCCCGAAAGACCGCATCCCGCACGCCCGGCGCAAATCGGGGGTTCCCCAGAATGGGGTACAACGGTGAGTCGGTTGAGGATACATGTGCCTGCGCGATAAGTCTGGCGCAGACACGTAGTGTATTGCAATCAGTGGGTGGCGTTTAGAGTCCGCCGGTAGGTCCGAGGAGCACCAAGGTGCTCTATTGAGGGGATCTCGCTCTGGTCTTGTTCCATCTGCGCCCAAAGCTTGTTTTCCTGATTACGGCAACCAATCCACCAGTCTACTTAGGTGAATTGCGTGGTGGTAGGTGCGGATATCTGGTACTGCAAGGCCTCCCTGGCATTTGGGTAAACTAAGAGTTTAGCTGAGAGTCTTGGGCTCTTCTTAGCCCAGATGAATTCGGTAAGCGTGGACTGTACTTGTTTAAAATATGATGCAGGGATATGGATCGGCAGTGCTTGCATGAGGTATAGAATCTTAGGGAGGATTGTCATCTTCACAATGTTGCAGCGGCCCACCCAGGAATGTAGTCCGTGTGCCATTTGTTCAGGAGTGCCCGAATCGTCCTCAGCAGGGGCGGGAAGTTAAGGTCGTATACCCGTGCGATTGTTTGGGGGATGTGTGTGCCTAAATATTTCAGGGCGGTCGTCGTCCACTTTAGTTTAAATCTGTCTTGCAGGTGTGTGAGTTGTGTTTGTGGTATCTCCACACCCATGGCTTCCGATTTGGTGTAATTGATTTTTAAAATTGGAGAGCGCACCGTATCGTTCAAATTCCCCCAGCAGGGTTGGAAGGGAGGTATTGGGGTTAGTGAGGGAAAACATGAGGTCATCGGCATAAGCCGACACCTCATGTTGTGCATGATTGATTGTCACTCCAGATATGTCAGGGTTTAACCGTACGTGGCAGAGAAATGGTTCTAACGAGAGGGCAAAAAGAAGGGGGGGCGAGAGAGCGCGGGCACCCCTGACGCGTTCCATTAGTGATCGGGAAAGGGTCAGAAGACACCCCATTAGCTCGAACTCTGGCCGTCGGCGACGCATAGGTCGCCGAGATCCAAGACATCATTTTGCCTCCTAGTCCTATATGTCTAAGCGTATAGCGAGCATAAAAGCCAGCCAACCCGATCGAAAGCCTTCTCCGCGTCGGTACTCAGGAAAATACTAGGTGTTTTGGCTCGGGTGGCGGGGAGTAGAGTAGAGAAGGTTCAGGACTTTAGTGGTGTTGTCCCTTGCCTCTCGTTGGGACGAAGCCCACCTGGTCCAGGTGAATAAGATGGGGGGGAGGTGGGATTGTAATCTGGTGGCAATAATTTTGGTAAACAATTTCAGGTCCGTATTAAGGAGCGATATGGGACGATAGCTTCCGCAGCACGACGGGTCCTTGCCCTCTTTAGGGATAACGGAAATCTGTGCTTGCAGCGTAGAGGCATGCAGCGTGCCACCCTCAGTAAGATCGTTAAGCATCCCCACCAGGTGATCACCCAGGGATGGAAGTAGTATTTTGTAATATAGTAGCGTAAGGCCGTCCGGACCAGGGGCTTTTCCTAATTTGGTATTACTCACCGCAAGCTGTATCTCGGCTAACGTGATGGGATCCTCTAAGAGGGCGCGTGTCTCAGGAGGAAGAGTGGGCATGCAAGAGGAGGTTATGTAATCTGTCATACGACTCGAGGGTGGGGCCGTCGTGGATAGATTATAAAGTGACTCGTAAAATGACTTGAATTCCTGCGATATATGCTGGGGTGTGGTTATTTTCTGGCCCGTCGAGGAGCGCACGTGTGGAATGTAGGATGCCAGCTTCTGGTCTCGCAGGGATTGTGCCAAGAGCCTACCACACTTGTTGCCCGATTCGTAGACTCTCCTGCGGGTTATTTGTAGCGCCGATTTAGCTTTAAAAGTGAGTAGATCTGTGACCTGCGTACGTATCGTATCAAGTTCCGCCTTCAATGGACCCGTCGGGGATTGTTTGTGACGAAGCTCCAGGGCCTGAAGTTTGTCAAGTAGGGGAGGTCAATTGAGCAGTTCCTCTGTCGTTTAAGTCTCGCACCGTGCTTTATGAGGGTCCCGCGAATCACCGCTTTGTGAGCTTCCAAATCAGGCCCGCCCCGCTGTCTGTAGTAGTATTAGTACGGAAATAATTGGAGATTTCTCTAGTCACGTCAGCCACTATCTCGGGGTCTTGGAGGAGACTCTCATTGAGCCTCCACGGCTTCCTTTGGCCTCTGTGGAATTCAGTCAGGGCATACCGCATCAAGGTTGGCGCATGGTCCGACCATGTGATGGAACCCAGAGAGACTCCTTTGACCGCCTGGCAGTTGGTTATGAGGGACGAAGATATAGTCGATGCGCGAGTACGCATTGTGAGGGCGGGAGAAGAAAGTGTAATCTCTCTCCCCTGGGTGAAAAAGGCGCCAGGTGTCAATAAGCTGTGATGTGTGCAGAGCTAAATGGATGGCCCTGCGCGCGCGCTCCGAGTGTGATCGAGGAGCGCCCGGAGGAGGTGTCCTCTTCAGGAAGGAGGGGGAATATTGAAGTCTCCCCCTACAATAAGCTGACCCTCAGAGAATTTCCTGAGGGCGGCTAAATGTTTTTTGATGAAAGTGTCTTTGTTGGCTGTTTGGAGCATATAGGCTGGCTATGGTAACCTTCGTGCCTCCGATCAGGCCCCGGAGGAAAAGGAATCTGCCCAGCGGATCCGTCCGGACTGCTGTCAGGGTCCATGGTAGTTTCGCTGAGATCAGAATCGAAACTCCTCTGGATTTAGCCTCCGAGTACGTGGGAATGATACACCGTTGGGTAGAATCTATTTTGAGGATTGGGAAGGTATTTTCTCTGAATGTGTCTCCTGCAGGAGAACTATATCAGCCTGCAGGCGTTCATGTCGCTGAGCAGCATCCGTCGCTTCTCAGGGACATTAAGTCCCTTTACATTCAGGGTGACCACATGAATCTCATCCATTTTCATGGAGGTGAAGGGTAGTTAACAAAAAGGGAAGGAGGGGGGGGAGAAGGGTGAGCCAGAGGAGAAGAGGGTGAGAGACTAGAAAAAGATTAGAAGTCCCCTGCGAGTGACCTGTCTTACAGGGGTTGAAGACGCGCCGCTGTAGGGGTAAGCCCCGCAGCGGGTGCTGACCAGCTAAGCTGGCTAACTAAAGTACGCAAATTATTTGCAAGAACGCTCCCCAGTGTGACCTGGGTAACGAGCGTCGTCCTACGTGGGGGGGTGTGTTCGGCAAGATCGCCTGGGATGCTCCCAAACCCTTACCGACCCCACCGGCCACCATATGGATGTAAGGCATGGAACCCGAATAGGGCTACCATAGCCAGAAAATGTGTGGGAACAGTAAGAACACAATAAACAAAAAATATACATGACTTTCAGGTTACCTATAAAAGTGCATTAAACTTCAACAGTAATACAGGCAAACATTTCAAACCCAGTAACCAGGCTGACCTCCAAACATAGCAACATTCCCGCAGTATCCGACCCCAGCCCCCGGCGCCAAAAAAACAACAAAAACAAAAAAAAACAAAACCATATCATCCACCCCCCAGGCACCGAGCAACCCCCCCCCCCCAGGCACCGAGCAACCCCCCCCCCCAGACCCGCAGCCACCCAGACAGCCGGTTATATGGAACACCCTCCTTCAGTTTATCAGGTCCCACCTCGGCCCATAGTACTCACGAGACCTGAATCAGAATGACGTGCGGTTTCCGTGTATCAAAGCAATTGGGGGTGGAGCAATCACCGCCATGGGGCCCTTTTAACATGAGGTCTCCGGTATGTCAAAAGTCAAAGAAGAAGAAAAACAAAACACAGGGATGGTGGTGTCCTTGATCCTGCCAAGTGTGGTCCAGTGGCATTTAGTGTCTAGTGTCATTTAGTGTCATCTGTGGCAATAGTGTCTGCAGGGGTATATTGTGCCTGAGGCCACATTCTGTTTCTATAAGCGTGGCCGCCCATCCGGGTAAGGAGGGAGAAGGGGGACATCCCCAAAGCGCCCTCAAACCCGGCCTGGGGGGGAGGGGACGCCGGGCCACCGGCACCCCCCCACGGTTCCAAGGACCCCCAATAGTCTTCCAGAACAACAGCGCCGCCAGGGCAAAAATAGAGCGGGGGACTCATAGCGCGGGCCATCTAGGGGTGGGACACCACAAACTCAGCCCGGCTCGGGGGGGGGAATCCCGCAAGGTCACAAACATTCCGGTTCAGGGGTCAGGACAGTCAAAGTGCAAATCTGTCAGCCTGGGTACAACTACATGGCAGGGTTGCCGAAGCACAATCAGAACTCACGTGTCTCCCGCGTTGGCTGGAGCCCGCACACGGCCCCTGGACCTCTGAGAGCGGGCAGGTTGGTTATGGCGTCCTGCGGGCCGGGCCCAAGCGGCCAGTCGGTTTAGGGATCTTCCGCAGCCAGTTTGGCACCGGAATCGGTTCCACTCCCAGGATGGTGAAAAGCTCAGGTAGGTCAGCCGGAGATCGTAGGGTAAAGGAGGACTGCTCCGTGCGGAAAGTGACCGCCAGCGGGTATCCCCAGCGGTAGGTGCAGCCGCGTCTCCTCGCCAACTCCAGCACCGGCTTCAACATCGCCCGTCGCTGGAGAGTGGCCCGGGACAAGTCCGGGAGGGAGGACCTGAATGCACGCCCCATCAAAGTCCAGGTCTCCTAGGTCCCAGGCTCGCCGCAGAATCTCCTCCCTCTGCGTATAGCGGTGCTGCAGGCGCACAGGACATCACGCGGCCTGGCGGGATCCGTGGATTTGGGGCCTAGTGTGCGGTGGACCCGGTCTATTTCCAGCAAGGGTGGCGGGTTCTCCAGCAGCCTGTGAAAAATGGCCGTGACCGTCACAGCAAGATCCTCTGGACCCGTGGCCTCAGGGATGCCCCGCAGCCGCAGGTTATTGCGGCGGCTGCGGTCCTCCATTTCTTCAAGGTGCAGCTGCAGCTGCATCTCCTGGGCCTCTGTTGTTTGGGATTCGCAGGCCCGCTCCAGGGCCTGTACTCGGGGACACCAGCGAGGCCACCACCGTCTCTCCAGATGCAACACGGTCCGCGACCGAGTGTATCTCCGTCCGCACCTCTTGAATGTCTCTGCTATGTGCCTCCTCAATCCTTAGGATCAGGCCTCTATATCTGATCTTGTGGGGAGAGCTTGAAGTATACTGCGGAGGTCTGCGTCCAGCCGGCTCTGGCTCAGGGCGGGATCAGCCATCTCCGTCCGGAAGGTTATCGGCGTGCCTGTAAGGGGGTCCGGCAGCTGTGAGCTTGTCGGCGTAGCCATGTGGGCTGTGGTAGAGGCCGGTAGTACTGTGCGGGGTCCACGCGGCGCGGCCACAATGGCGCCCGGCGATGGGTTCAGTGGGCTCCTGAAGTAGGTATGAATGCTGGATTGAGTGCTATGGGATCGGGCTCCCCGGGATGCCGATCGTGTTCTGTAACCACTAGGGGTGTTCATACCGTGTCCACATGTAGGAGAGGTGTGTTGGTGGCCGGTGAAAGCCGAGTCAGGCCGGGAGCTCCCCTAAAGCATGTCTCTACTCGGCCATCGGTATGGATCTGCTATGAATCTGCTTCTGCGGGTGTGTGGGGTCGTCAGGGGGTCCCAGTGGGCACATGCAGGGTGTTACCTGAGAGCAGGGGGCCCAGGAAGCAGCACAGGAGGCAGGCCGGGTGGAGCAAGATGGCCGCCGACTTCCAGGGCTAGGCCGAAGCCGCGGTCTTTCCTAAATGCGGCACCCGCGATAGGGACCGCGGCCTCGCGGAGGTCGCCGTACGAGCGGAAAACGGCAGATTTGTGGCCACGGGTGTTCAGGGTCCCCGGGGGGTCCCGCTGGGCTGGTGCAGGATTCTGCTGCAGATCAGGATGGTGTGTACCAGAGCATTTGACGGAGCTCAAAGCATGTGCGTCCTACTCCAAGCTATGTCAGGCCACCATGCAAATGTGTTTTTACGGCGATCCACGAAGATACGAGTGGTCTTCGCAATCGCTTTCGTCTATTTTTTTTTACGTACTGTTAGACCAGCTTTTTGCTGGTCTAACGGTACGTAGCCAATGTTAAGTATGGCCGTCGTTCACGCGTCGATTTTTTTTTTGTTTTTGACGTAACTCGTCCGGGACTAGGATTGTCCGTAAACGACGCTACTCAAACAACGAATGACGTAACGACGTGTTTTCGCGCAATGCACGGCGGGAAATTTGCGAACGGAGCATGCGCAGTTCGATCGCCGCGGGAACGCGCCTATTTCAAATGCTTCACGCCCCCTACTCGCGCAGATGGATTGCGACGGGAGAAATACACTACGCCGCCGTCGTTTACTGGACAAAATCTACCTGGATTCCACGTAGAGCCAGGTAAAATACGGCAGCGTAGTGTATTTCTGATACTCTACGAGAATCTAATTCTCTGTGAATCTGGGCCAAAGAGTCTCTGGGGTTGATTTACTAGAGGGAACTAGACTGTGCACTTTGGAAAGTGCAGTTTCCCTCTGCAAGTGCATTTGCTCCAGAGCTTAGTAAATGAAATAAAGATTTGCTTTGCAAAGAGTACCCAATCACCTGCAAGGAAAATAAAAAAAAAACAGCATTTTTGCTTGCACATGATTGGATGATGGAAGTCAGCAGAGCTTCTGCTCATTTACTAAGCTTTGGAGCAACTACATTCGCAAAGTGCACAGTCTTTTTGCCTTTAGTAAATCAACCCCAATGTCACTGATGGAAAGGTGGACCTAGGTGTACCTACACATAACTGCAGCAGCTTCCCTAACTTTTCTATAAAGCGAGAATCTCAGGTTGTACACACAAGCAAGGCTTCACCCTTATGTGATAGTGCCATTCTTGCCCAACCCATCCTACCGTATTTTTGTTGACCAGTGAAGTTGTCCATGCTAGTGATGGATCAAAAGCTAAAAAAGGACCAAGGAAAAAATCCCAGGGAAATTCCAAGCTCTACTTACCGACCGGTCTGAGACCAACCAGATTAACCTGTCTATCAATATGCGTTTAAAACAGGGATTTCGTTGCAAAAATGTAAAAATGCATGCGTAAGCTACAGAGCCCTGCCAAGGCACCCTGGTATCTGTAGTTCCTGGCTCTAACTTATAAGAGGCTCCACAGTGGAAGCACATGTATTCTGATGAGATAGAGGAAGGCAGATGGACTGGAGGGAGCCCATCCCTCTTTAAAGTGGTTGTAAACCCGGATATTGGCACGGATTGCAAACTCTCATCAACGCTCGCCTGCCATAGGGGCTATTAGATCAGGAACGGGGGGTGTAGTTACTAACCCGGAACAAATTATGCAGGAGCTGGCGGGTTTCTACGTGACCCTGTACAGTTCCGGCACGGCATATGCCCAGGAGGACCTGGAGCGGTATTTAACCCGATTGGTCTTCCCTGGGCTGTCGGTGGACCAGCGCACCCTGCTGGATAAACCAATTACTGTTGAGGAGTTACTAGAGGCGGTCAGTGCTTTCCCTAATTGTAAGGCCCCGGGGGAGGATGGTTTACCTATGGAAGTGTACAAACAGTATTCTGGGGTGCTACTACCGCAGCTACTGAGAGTCTTTAACAGAGCCAGGGAGGGGGGAACTCTTCCCCCCTCTATGACTAAGGCGAACATAGTGCTGCTGCTAAAACCTGGCAAGGATCCCGTAGACCCGGGGGCTTACCGTCCCATCTCATTATTACAAAGCAACGTGAAGATACTGGCCAAGGTGCTGGCCATTAGGCTAAATGGGGTGAATACTTCGCTAGTGCATGGAGACCAGGCGGGCTTCATGCCTAATAAATCCACGGCGGTAAATTTGAGACGGTTGTTCCTTAACATGCAGGCAAGGGCGGACAATATGGGCAGCAGGGCTCTGCTGTCCTTGGACGCGACAAAGGCGTTTGACAGCATAGATTGGAACTATCTGTGGACGGTGCTACAGAAATTTGGGTTTGGCCCTGTCTATATATCCTGGGTAAAATTGCTGTACAGCCAACCACGGGCTGCAATAAGGACTTTTGGTTCCTTGTCGGGGAGCTTCGCACTGAGGAGGGGGACGAGGCAGGGTTGTCCCCTGTCCCCCCTCCTATTTGCTTTGGCTATTGAACCGTTGGCCATTAGTATTAGGGCAAATCCCCGCATTACAGGATTCTGTTATGGCAACATGCAGGAAAAAGTGATGTTGTATGCCGACGATACCCTTCTCATGTTGGGGGACACGGACTCCTCCCTCAGGGAGGCTATGGTGGCAATTACAGACTTCGGAGCATTCTCCGGGCTACTTATAAACTGGTCAAAGTCAGCGTTGCTCCTGCTGGATGGAGACGACACACAGACAATTAACCCTGTATGCCCCATAACCATTACCTCATCATTTAAGTACCTTGGGGTACAGATCACGGCTCGACCGCGAGACTTTATACACCTTAATATCTCTCCCTTGATACTGAGATTTAGAGACAAAATCAAAACCTGGAAGGCCCTGCTCGTGTCAGTTTCTGGCCGGGTGAATCTAATCAAGATGATACTCATGCCACAACTGCTATACTTCCTCCACAACACCCCCATGGTTATCCCCCTAAAGATTTTTCACACAGAGAACAGCCTTTTCCGTGGTCTTATCTGGAAGGATAGGGCTCCTAGGATTAAGTTGGAACACCTGCAAAGACCTAAGGATAGCGGGGGTTTGGCATTGCCGAACCCTTGGCTGTACTACTTGGCGGCCCAGCTGCAGCAGCTGGTTGGTATGTTTCGGCCGACGGTGCGATCCTCGGCTCTGGAGCTCTTGGAGCACACCGTGGGCAGAGGCCCGATCCCTGAGGCGTTGGAGGCGCAGGCCTTAGCTAAACCGCATAAGAAGTTCCCTACGTTTAGCCTGATCCAGAAGGTGTGGAACAAAGTCAAGTATGTTCAAAACGCGGAGGGGTATACGAAATACAGTCCTATCTGGCACAATGGTACGTACACTGAGCTAGCCAAGCTGCAGTCCGGGGCCAGGTGGAAGCGATATGGGATCACGCACCTCACACACATATTTCAACATGGAGTGCTACGTACGTTCCCTGCGCTGGAGGAATATGGCCTGCCGCAGTCAATGTACTTTTCCTATATGCAGCTGAGACATGCAGTGGCGGCACAGGGTCTCTCCTCGGAGTGGTGCCTGTCGCCGACTCCCGTTTTTGATCTTTTGGGGGATGCTGAGACGTCGAAAGGCTTTATATCCCAGTGTTATGCCATTCTGCTGCAGTCTGTGATGAAGCGGCATCCCCTGAAGATAAGGGAAAGGTGGGAGACAGATGCGATTGAGATAGATGGTGAGCAGTGGGAGGAAATTTTTCAAGTGGTGAGTAAGTGCTCGCTGAATGTCACACAAAGGCTCACTCAGCTGTACATTCTGCTTCGTACTTATTATACCCCTCACAGGCTTCACAAGATGAATCCACAGCTCGACCCTACCTGTACGAGGTGTAAGAGAGATCATGGAGATTTAATCCATATGCTGTGGAGATGCCCAAAGCTCCATACGTACTGGTCGGGTGTAGTGAGCACAGTTAATTCTGCATTTGGTGTGATTCTCCCACAGGACCCGAGGGCTTGTCTCTTGGGGGCTCTGGAGGAGTACGCGTGGGAGGAGGCACAGGGGAATTGCGTATAAGTTCGAGAAGGTGTGGGCAAAGTGGTTGGACGTGCCTGGTCTGGCCCCGGTGGACCTGGTGGTGGATAGGCTGATGGGCTTTAATGTTGGGCAAGGTGTGGATTGAGTTAACTGACGGAGGGTGGTCGTATGAAACGGTTGGAGGGGGGGGGGCCTTAATCCCCGGAGTGTATATGTTCTGAGTGCGCTTGATGAACAATTTTCTTTTCTGTTTCTGTACATATTTCTCCTGTACAGGATTTTGTATGCTTTGTACCTCTGCAAACTAAATAAAACTTTTGTTGGATTAAAAAAAAAAAAGTGGTTGTAAACCCGTTTTTTTTGCTTTTACAATGTAGAGTATAACATACCTCCCAACCATCTCGGATTCCGCGGGACTGTAATCAACAACTTTGATCTGTGCGGAACCCCCCGCTCAACAACTCTGATCCGTGGAGTGGACCCCCCCCCCCCCCCCCGCTCAACAACTTTGATCTGCGTAACCCCCCCGCTCAACAACTCCGATCCGCGGAACCCCACCCCACTCAACAACTCCGATCCGCGGCACCCCCCCCCCCCCCCGCTCAACAACTTCGTTGACATTTGTCCCTCATTCTGAAATTGAAATGGCATATAATTTCCCATCGTCTGTGCCCAGTCTTGCCACAAAGAGTTAATCCAGCTCTGAGCAATCCTCTTTTCTTTTTTAAGTGAGATAAACGGACAAACAGGAGAAAACTTTTGTCCAATCTTCCTCCTTGCTGTGAGTGACAGGTTATTTACATCTAATGCACTAGCCTGAGAGAGGCATTTTTTTTTAAATCCCACCCCCACTTCTTTTCTTAAGTCATGTGGTTACTTTTCTGGATTTTGACTGGATGTTAGTGATCATAGCAGAATTTAGTGTAAGAAATACACAGAATAAAATGCATGCTGACAAGGGGAGTGTAGAGGAGGGCGGGGAGTCTATTGACATTATGACTCCACCCACCGAGCTCCAGACAACAGACCCACCCACAGAATTTGCAGTTCTTATAACAGACAGAGGGGAGATATTTGACAGGTAAGGATACATGCAGGAGGCATCTAGATCAGCACTATGGCAGTCGTTTAGAAAGGATGAGAGTGGGTTTACATCCACTTTAAAGGTACAGGGGCACATTGAACACCCAGCATGTAGCACACTGGCTGCAAAGGTGTCAATGCGTTGCCTGACCTAAAATCAAGCGTGCTAAAAAATTCTCAGCAGCTTCCACTGTGGAGCCTCTTATAAATTAGAGTTAGGAAGGTCCCTTTTTTTCTATGCGTTGCCTTCCAATGCTCCTTGCTGTAAGGGCCAGTTATAGGTGAGGGCAGTGATGGATCAAAAGGGATGTGTGGGGCTGGGCTAACTTTTCACACTTCTAGTGCTAACTTCTCCTACTTTCTGTAGGAAATTGGTTTGTCTGACCGGCCTGGGATTTGGTTATGACAGATAGGTTTGGGAACTGCTGCAGGTATGTTACCACTTCATAGGTGCAGCAGGTTGCCCACTTCCACCTATGACTTCATTAGGAGAAGATTGGAAGACATCTAGATATAAAATAAATAGGTTTGTGGAACCCTAAAATGCAGGACACTATATTAATAAAATATATAGCTATATTTTTTTGATCACATTACCTTTAATCCATTGTAAACCTTGGGCCAGATTCAGGTAGAGTTATGCCGGCGTATCAGTGATACGCCGGCATAACTCTGACTTTGCGCCGGCGTATCTGTTTTCTGTATTCAGAAAACAAGATAAGCCGGTTTGCAGCAAAGATCCGACAGGCGTAATTGTATTAGGCCGTCAGATCTTAACTGCAATTTTAAAATGGCGGCTAGGGGCGTTCCCGCTGATTTACGCCGAGAATATGTAAATCAGCGAGATACGCCAATTCACGAACGTACGCCCGCCCGACGTAGTGACTTTACGCCGTTTACATAGAGTTTTCCCGGCGTAAAGATAAAGCACCAAAAAGCAGGTGCATCCCATGTTAAGTATGGACGTCGTGACCGTGGGAAATTTGAAAATGTTTACGTCGTTTGCGTAACTCGTCCGTGAATAGGGATTTACGTCGATTACGTTCACGTCGAAAACACCGTCATAATTCGGAGCATGCGCACTGGGATTTTTCAATGGTCGACGCATGCACAGTACGTATAGGTTGGACCCCCTCAGCAATTCATACAAGTAGATATGTCCAACCATTACTGCAGAACACTACTCCATAAAATAACCTGAATGTAGTGAAAAAATGACAGTACCCTGCGGTGACACAAACGTTTGGGGGAGGAACCCCAGAGCTTGGCAAGGGACCAGGAATTCAACGCTCCTGTAAGTGCAATTTTCAAACAATCTCCACGGGACATTTTCTCTGAAATATAGCAAAGATCAGCGGCCTGGGCAGAATCAGGGGTGAGTAGTACATATCTTCTTTGCAGGGGCCATATTTTTACCACTTTTCTTTCCTGCATGTGATTGGGATACTCTTTGCAACGTGAATCCTTGCCTCATTTACTAAGATCTGGAGAAAATGCACTTGCAGAAGGCAGCTGCACTTTGCAAAAAGAACAATCAATTTTCCTTTAGTAAATCAACCTTTTTGTGCCTTTAGTACATCCGCCCCAATGCCTCTGCTTAAAACAGGCTTCTCCAAAACCAATCTCCAAAACCAAAAATTTGGCGGTTAAGGTAAAGTGGTTAAAAATATATAAAAAAACATTTTTTTCTTCTCAGTTTAGGCTGATACGTATTATTCTACATATTTTTGTCAAAAAAAAAAAAAATCGCAAAAAGCATTTATTGATTGGTTTGCGCAAAAGTTATAGCTTCTGCAAAATAGTAGCTATGGCATTTTTATTAATATTTTTTTTTTTTTACTAGTTATGGCGGTGATCAGCGATTTTTTTTATCATGACTACGACATTATGGCGGACACATCGGACATTTTTGACACCATTTTGGGACCATTGTCATTTTTACAGTGATTAGTGCTATAAAAATGCACTGATTCCTGTAAAAATGACACTGGCAGTGAAGGGGTTAACCACTAGGTGGCGCTGCAAGGATTAAGTGTTCCTTTAGGAAGTGATTCTTACTGTTAGGGGGCGAGGCTACGCGTGACACGTCACTGATGACCGTTCCCGATCACGGGGAACGGTCATCAGTGACAATGTCACTAGGCAGAATAGGGGAATGCCTTGTTTACAAAGACATTCCCCCGTTCTGCTCTTGCCAACTGCAATCGCGGGCCGCCCGGGAACATCAAGTTCCCGGGACCCGTGGCAGATTCCTTTACGCCAATCTGCCTGCCCATGCCATTCTGTCGATGTAAATAGGCGTGCGGTGGTCGGCAAGTGGTTAAGCAAGGTTAGCTTGCAATATTACAGTGAAATTCTCTTGAATTTCTGTTTGTTTAGCCTGAGAAGGTTCATTGCTACATTTTCTCAAATGTAAATAATTTGGAGAAGTCTATGTGGAAACACGTCAGGCCGAGAAACAGAACAGTAAGAACTGAGATTCTGCTGATATAACGGAAAATGTCAAACCAGATTAACAATCAGGCGTCCACACAAAGAGAAAATAGGGCATTTAAAATTAGAATTTGGGTTTGGACATTGCAGTTAGCACATCATGAAGTATATACAGGATTAGCATGGAAGAAAGCTTCCCTAATAACATCGTATTCCCTGAGTCTCAGCACCAGAAACATTCCTAACATGTTCCTCCTTTGTAACACGCTGCACATACAGTATATTTTAATAGCAGGTGATGGCGCCTACTAAGATTAATATATAAGTGCAAAAAAAGTGTAGCCAAAAAACAGTGTAAGTACTGTGGCCAAATGTAATGTGCTGTAAAGTGCAAATCCTTGTAGTGATAACAGCAGTTTTGATATTACATGTAATAAAACAATATGTTAAAAATAAAATAATAATATTAATAATCCATATAGTCCAATAAAGTCCAATTCCCAATCTTACTATGTGCAGTAAATTATTTCATATAAATAAATGATAGGTTCTTCAAAATAATAATCCAAGAGAGTCCAATTTTCAATCTTGCTATAAAATAATTTTCAAAATTTCTTCATTCAAAATAAAGTGATAAGTGCTTCATGCAGGTATAGCCATCTGTGGATCACTCAGTGCTCTCCCCCAATGGTCCCGCACTCACCGGATCCAATCACCCCTGCAGGGGTAACAGGCTCTCACAACAAGTGTCCACACTTCTATATCTGTCTGGTCTTTTCACATGGGATCTGTCCAACCGTTCAACCGCTCATAGAGAAGACAAACGAAAGTGCCCAATAGCGTGATACCGTTTCACAAATAGTAAAGTTTATTTCTGACAAAAAATGGGTACTCACAATTGACATGTAGTTTAAAAGCCTTGAGAAATGAGTGCTGTAGCTCTGAGGAACGAACGAACGCTCACGCTGCACATTCCTTCTCTCTCTTCTCTTCACTAACACAAGTATATCAAATCAAACAATATAAAGCGAACCTTCAGTAATTTTTTTATCTTTTCATCTATTAACCACTTAAGCCCCGGACCATTTTGTAGCTAAAGGACCAGGCCCCTTTTTGCGATTCGGCAATGCGTCGCTTTAACTGACAATTGCGCGGTCGTGCGACGCGTCTCCCAAATAAAGTCCTTTTTTCCCCACAAATAGAGCTTTCTTTTGGTGGTATTTGATCATCTATGCGGTTTTTATTTTTTAAACAAGCAGGTTCTCTATTTTCCCAATGGAATTCCCGGCTGTTTTCCTGTCAGGAAAACTGCAAGGAAGCATACACACGTCCGGATTTCCCAGCCAAAAGCTTTCTTGGCCGCATTCCTGGCAGGAAAACCGGTCGTGTGTACGGGGCTTCAGAGGTGTTTTGTAACCGGGCCAGCTCCCTGCTAATCTATTTATAACAACCTCCGACAGAAGATTCTGGCTGCTTTTATCTGATGTGTCTGAGAATTTGTCAGGAGTTAACAGGGGAACGGTTCAGGAGAGAGCAATGGGACTTAGATCTTTGAAGAGAGATAACAAAACACTACAGATATATGTGCCCAGCTGAAATTTCATGAATCGGATTTACATCCACTGTAAGGTACACACTGCAATAGTAACTTAAGGTACGAGTTTATTAAAACTATAGTAGACTTTTACTTTAACTCCTCATTTTTTATAATTTCCAAGTGATCATTGTTTTTTTGCATTAGGGCCCTTTCACACGGGAGGACCGTATGTCCGCTTTTTCATCCATCTGTGTACGGATGAAATAGGGGCATACATTGGTCCCTATAAGATTGCGAGTGTTAGCGGATTAATCCCGATCTCGCCCGTTTCCGCACTCCTTCAATTCTGCAGATGGAGGAAAACCCTATTTTTCCTTCCATCTGTGGATCGGATTGGGTGAACACGGACAGACGGTCCGCGTTCATCCAATTCCCCCCATAGGGGAGAGCGGAGAAAAGACAGGGTGGTCCCTGCACAGTGTGCGGGGACCGCCCTGTCATCCGCCGGCTCAGCGGGGATCAACGGAGCAATCCCCGCTGAGCAAGCGGAGGTTCACGGGGTGGATCATTACTGATCCGTCCCGTGTGAAAGAGCCCTTAGTGGGATTCTTTTTTATGAAGCCCCAGTAATGACTAGTCACTATAAACTTGTACACAGTTTTTTTCCCAGCTGTGTCATCCATGTAGTTGTACAACATTCATGACATTCCTCTACACACAATACATCTTCCCATGTCTCGGGACTCTTTTCCTACACAGATTAAAGCAAATAGTTTTAAGACGCATTTCGCAGCACCTGCATGTTAAAACAAATCTTCGCCCCGGGCCTGCATTCCAAGGAAAGTTACAGAAACCGCTTTGACTTAACATAAACAGCGGACTACATTAAAAAAAAGCTTAACTTTGTAACCGATTATAAATAGCAACTGGAATTATCTTACTTTAATATGGAGATTACATGCAATTTTGTGGTTTACTTGTATAAGCTATTTTTAATGATTGCATATACTGTACAGTGAGGGAAAAAAATATTTGACCCCCTGCTGATTTAGCAAATTTTCCCACTGACAAAAAAATGATCAGTCTATAATATTATTGGTAGTTTTATTTTAACAGTGAGAGACAGAATAACAATGAACAATCCAGAAAAACACATCTAAAAAATATATATATAAATTGATTTGCATTTTAATGAGTGAATTAAGTATTTGATTCCCCATCAATAAGCAAGTTTTCTGGCTCCCAGGCGTCTTCTATACAGGTAATGAGCTGAGATTAGGAGCACTCTGTTAAAGGGAGTGCTCCTAATCTCAGCTTGTTACCTGTATAAAAGGCACCTGTCCACAGAAGCAATCAATCAATCAGATTCCAATCTCTGCACCATGGCCAAGACCAAAGAGCTGTCCAAGGATGTCAGGGACAAGATTGTAGACCTACACAAGGCTGGAATGGGCTACAAGAGGATCGCCAAGCAGCTTGGTGAGAGTTTGACAACAGTTGGTGCGATTATTTGCCAATGGAAGAAACACAAAATAACTGTCTATCTCCCTCCGTCTGGGGCTCCATGCAGGATTTCACCTTGTGGAGTTTCAATGATCATGAGAACTGTGAGGAATCAGCCCAGAACTACACAGGAGAAACTTGTCAATGATCTCAAGGCAGCTGGGACCATCGTCACCAAGAACACAATTGGTTATACATTACGCCTTGAAGGACTGAAATCATGCAGCGCCCGCAAGGTCCCCCTGCTCAAGAAAGCACATGTACAGGCCTGTCTGAAGTTTCCTAATGAACATCTGAATAATTCAGAAGAGAACTGGGTGAAAGTGTTGTGGTCAGATGAGACCAAAATCAAGCTTTTTGGTATCAACTCATCTAGCCGTGGAGGAGAAGGACATGGAGGAGATGGTGGAGGAGAAATGCTGCCTACGTCTCTAAGAACACCATCCCCACTGTCAAACATGGAGGTGGAAACATTATGCTTTGGGGGGGGTTCTGCTAAGGGGACAACTTTACCGCGTCAAAGAGACGATGGGCGGGCTCATGTATCGTCAAATCTTGGGTGAGAACCTCCTTCCCTAAGTCAGGACATTGAAAATGGTTTGTGGATGGGTATTACAGCATGTCAATGACCAAAAACACACGGCCAAAGCAACAATGGAGAGGCTCAAGAAGAAGCACTGGTCCTGGAGTAGCCTAGCCAGTCTCCAGACCTTAATCCCATAGAAAATATGTGGAGGGAGCTGAATGTTTGAGTTACCAAACGTCAGCCTCAAAACCGTAATGACTTGGAGAGGATCTGCAAAGAGGAGAGTGACAAAATCCCTCCTGAGATGTGTGCAAACCTGGTGACCAAATACAAGAAACGTCAGACCTCTGTGATAGCCACCAAGGGTTTTGCCAGCAAGTACTAAGGCTGCATTCACACCTAGGCGTAGGCGGTATGCGGCGTATTGCGGCGACATGAAATAGGCGTTTTGTCCCCGCAATTTGCGGCGACAAAACGCGCCTTGTTTTTTGCTGGAGGGGTGATTTTTACATTGTCGGCTATGCCCGAACGCCAAAATTGCATGAAAAAAAGGGTCCGGGACTTGTTTTGAGCTTCAGGCGTACGGCGTTTCGGCGTTCGGCGTGGAGATGTGAACCATCTCCATAGCCGACAATGTTAATTCGCCCCTCCAGCGTATTTCAGGCTGCTACAGCGTCGGGCGTAGGGCGTGTAGGGTGTGAATGCAGCTTAAGTCATGTTTTGCGAAGGGGTCAAATACTTATTTCACTCATTAAAATGCAAATCAATTTATAACTTTTTGAATTGTGTTTTTCTGGATATTTTCGTTGTTATTCTATCTCTCACTGTTAAAATAAACCTTCCATTCAAATTATAGACTAATCATTTCTTTGTCAGTGGGCAAACATACACAACCCCCCTGGCGGTATTCCCGAGTCTGACTCGGGGTTAAATGTTCATGCTGCGATCGGTAACCCCGAGTCAGACTCGGGCTCGCCTCGCTGAGTGCACAGACAGGGTTTACTTACTTTGTTCCTGGATCCAGTGATGCATCCTCGCTGTGTGATCGAGCAGTGTCCTTGCTCGATTCACACAGCGTCCCCTTGTGCCGTCGATCTCCGTTCTCTGCGACGTTACGACGCACGGGGGCGGAGAAACGGCACCATATTCAAAAATGTAAACAAACACATTACATACAGTACAATGTAATATTATAGATTACAGTACTGTATGTAAAAAATACACACACCCCTTGCCCCTAGTGGTCTGCCCAGTGCCCTACATGTCCTTTTATATAATAAAAAGTGTTCTTTCTCCCTGCAAACTGTAGATTGCCCATAGCAACCAAAAGTGTCCCTTTATGTCAAAAATGGCTTTAGATCAGCTAAAAAACAGCGATAATAAATTATAATCACTTGCAGAATTTAGCGATAGCGATTTGTGGGGAAATTCGTCATAAAAAATAAAAATAAATAATGACAGCGACAATTCTGCAACTGAGCAAATTTCAGTGATTTTGATTTCAGTACATTATTGAATATTTTTTACTATAATTATATTATTATTTGTTATAATTATTTATAATTATTTATTATATTATAATCTATAATTTTTTTTTTTTTTTTAAATGTCATACCCGGAATGCCTATTAGACTTTTGTTTGGTCAGATTTAAAGAGGAGGTTCACCCTAAATATACAATTTTCCATATGATCCAGCATACTGGCGTCAGCGCACAGACCTAGGAGCTGACTGCGCAGGCGCCGTATTTCTCCGAGTCCTATTTCGGCTTTTTTCGGAGGGCGACTCAGAGAAATACGGCCCCTGCGCAGTCAGCTCCTAGGTCTGTGCGCAGGTGCCGTATTGCGCCGGAAATACCCGAGTCCTAAATCGGGTATTTTCGTAAGCCGTGACGGGATATACAAACGCCATTCAATGCGGGGGAGATAAATAAAAATTCAAGATTAGACAGTAAGTGGAGCATTTAAAAAAAAAAAAACAGCATACTGGCGCTGACGCCAGTATGCTGGATCACATGGGAAAGATTATATTTAGGGTGAACTCCCGCTTTAAGTGAGTTATTCCTAAGAATTACAGGCCTACAGTATAAAACGCCAAATTTCCTTGCAAATAATGGTACCGCTTTCAGCACTTAAAATCAGAAAGAATCATACCCCCAGGGAGGTTAAATACTTGTTTCCCTCACTGAAGCTACAAAAGCATTCATATTAAAGGGGTTGTAAAGGTTTGTTTTTTTATTTTCTAAATAGGTTCCATTGGATAGGAATCCACTGAGGATAACTTCAAAATGTGACACATATATAAACAAGCCATTACGTGGTTGCAGATTGGTGGTGCAGGTTTTTAGGGGTTAACGCAGGCGCCGATGAGGTGACATAACACGTATTCACCGCCTGTCAAACCACCACTGAAAAGTGATCCACCACAGATCACTATTCAAGGGCAAGGCATGCATAAATAAGCCCTCACTGCTACATAGATAGAATCTGCTGGTGTTCCCTAAATGAGGACATTCACAAAGATAGTACAAATTACAATAGGGTGTCTTCAGCACTTTGTTATTGTTGAACACAGCATTTTATAATTTAGAAGCCCCCATTATCAGATCCTAGCAACATAGCAATTCTGATCATAAAGCATTCCAGGGACAGAACATGGCCAGGCCTTTTTATAGATGTCATTTCCTACAATAAACCTATCAGGCCATAAATAATGACTGTGGGTGTGTGCAGAAGCCGAGTCTTGTGGTGTGGGGACATAGCCGTTATTCTAAATGACGTTGCTGGGCATTTAATTCCAAGCATTCAACAAGCAGCTCAGTGTTTCCAGGTTGGAAAGTTACCAAAGAAGTGTTTCAGGAAGATGAAAAGCAGAGAAACTTGTTCCAGCAGCCACATGTAATACTGTGACACCGCCTGCAATAGTATACCATGGGGGGATTTCAGGTTTCTAAATGATCTTCGCGGCTGATTAAAGAAGGGCTGAGAAGTCTGCTTCCAAGACATAACAAGTTTGGTTTCTTCCTAAATACTTATATGTAGACACTTTAGAGCTGCACGATTATGGCTAAAATGAGAATCACAATTTTTTTACTTAGAAGATCGATCATGATTCTCATGGCGTAACTTCATCTTTCACATTAAAACAAAAAAACAAATTGGGCTAACTTTACTGTTTTCATTTTTTTTTTATTCATTGAAGTGTATTTTTTCCCTAAAAAATTGCATTTGAAAGACCGCTGGGCAAATAAAATTCAGTGTGACATAAAATATTGCACTAATTAGCATTTTATTCCCTAGGGCAGGCCCAGAATGGCCATAGGGCATACCGGCATATGACCGGTGGGCCGCGGCGGGCTGCAAGTCATGTCTCTGTAATGTAGGGGGGGGGGGTCTGTATGGGCTGTATTGTAAAGGGGGTCTGTAATGTAGGGGGGTCTGTATTGTAGAGGGGGTCTGTAATGTAGGGGGGTCTGTAGTGTAGGGGGGTCTGTACTGTAGGGAGGGGGTCTGTACTGTAGGGAGGGGGTCTGCACTGTAGGGAGGGGATCTGTACTGTAGGGAGGGGGTCTGCACTGTTTGGGGGGGTGTCTGTGTAACAAACTTTGGGGGGCTGTGTAATGTAAAGGGGTCTAGAGGTGTGGTGCTATGTAATGTAAAGGGGTCCAGAGGTGCATGGTGCTGTGTAATGTAAAGGGGTCCAGAGGTGTAGGGTGCTGTATAATGTAAAGGGGTCCAGAGGTTCAAGGTGCTGGAACCCCACATGCCATCATTAACCACCGCCGTGAAGTGCACTGCCCCCCCCCCCCCGGCTGCTCAGTCTAAAATGCCCGGGCCTTTTTTTTGTCCCAGTCCGGGTCCGCCCTAGGGTCTCTGATAAAATATATATAACATTTGGGGGTTCCAGGTAATTTTCTAGCAAAAGATATTGATTTTTAACCTAAGAAACAAGTGTCAGAAAAAGATTGATGCCACTTACACAGGCATTCCCTGAAATCACGGCAAAATCGCGGTAAAATCATGTGAAAGGGGCCTTAGACTTTAAGTGGTTAAACTTCCTGCATTTACACAAAGAAGTTTGATCTAAGAAGGAAGTTAGTTACAATGTTTCATGTTGTTAAAAACTTGGCAGACTGCCCGATTTTTTCCTTACAAACATACACAGAAGTTTATCCCTTTGTTCTAAGAAGGAAGCATTATTTAGTTACAATGTTTCCTGTTAAAAACTTGGCAGACTGCCCAGATATTTTCTTTTGACAGCTGATAAGTCTCCTCACTTGTTATATGAAAGAATCAGCAAACTCTGCATTGGAGATCGTCAGGGGGGTTGAATCGAGATCATGATTTTTTAATGATTATTGTGCAGCTCTAATACACTTTAGCCATGTGTTGTCAGTCTGTTATATTCCCTTTATGGATTGAACCCAGTGGATTGTTCTCCGCCTTTCACAGACGATCATTGATCGATCACAGGGGAAAAGTCCAAAGACAAGGCAAATGTTGCAGTTGACTATCTTGTCTTCTACTTGACGATGTTATATATTCGATCGTGTCTGACTTACAGGGATTATATAGGCCAACTCTTGTTCTGCTTCTTTTAGTTATTTCATGTTCTGACTGTTGTCAGCTTTATGCTGTTTAACTATTGCATCTTTGGTGGCCTAGTTCCCTTTTGCTGCCAACCAATCCAAGCATTCTCCAATGAGTTTGATCACATTACATGTCTGAAATAGGCAAACCTGAGTTGTGTGGTTTTACCATCCAGTTAATCATTTGGTTTGATGTGCTCCAGTTTTGGCCTTTTCCTTTATCTTTGTTGTCCATGGAATGTGCAGTAGCCTTCTCCATCATCACTGCTGAAACACCTCCATTTTCCTCCTCTCCAACTTTCACAACTATAGGTAGCTTTGGGGAACACAATAGTGCAGACATTTGGTTTCCACACTAACGTCCTAGCTTTTTCATATTTGTTTCATATTCATCTTCATTGTGCGGCACACTGTGGTACAATGCTTTTTTTTATGGACTACAACCACCACTTCGGTCAGCCTATAAACAAACCCTTTCACTCCGGGGGGGTTACCTTGCGGGCGCGCTCCTGAGTGCATCTTTCGGCATACATAGCCACCGAATGCAGGACTCGGCCCCGCCCCCGGCACCCACGTCATTGGATTTGATTGACAACAGCGGGAGCCAATGGCTGTGCTGCTATCAATCTATCCAATCAAGAGCCGAGGACCCCGCGCAGAGAGACGGCGCTTCCTCGCCGTGGGACATTCCAGGGCTCAGGTTAGTAAAACAGGGGGGCTGGGGGGCCGGTAACTGACATAATTTTTTCACCTTAAAGGGTTTGTAAAGGATTTTTTTTTTAAATAACAAACATGTTATACTTACCTTCACTGTGCAGTTCGTTTTGCACAGAGTGCCCCCGATCCTCGTCTTCTGGGGTCCCTCGGCGGCTGTCTCGGTCCTCCCTGCAATTAGTCACCACAGTAATGTGAGAGCTCGCATGGTGGTCACTAATTGCGGGCGTGCTCCCGTGATACAGCGAGCGGCCATAGCCACTCGCTGTATCACTCGGCCCCGCCCCTGGATGTGATTGACAGCAGCGCCAGCCAATGGCTGCACTGCTCTCAATCCATCCGCGCTAGCCAATCGGCGGCCAGGCTGAGCGGTGAAGAGAATATCGCGACCGCGAGGGGTCAGGTAAGTATAACGGGGCTCGGGGGGGGGGCAGCAACATCAGATGTTTTTCACCTTAAAGGATAGATTGCATTAAGGTGAAAAAACGTTTTCCTTTAAAACTCCTTTAATGCATCCGATGCATTAAGGTGAAAAAACAGGAGGGTTTACAACCCCTTTAATTGAGACAAGTACACACTTTATAGAGGGATATACTTCATGTCCATAACCACTTTAATAAGAAACACAAAATATCTTTTAGATTGTAAGCTCTAAAGGAGCAGGGCCCACTGATTCCTACTGTATTAAAGTGTATTGTATTTATACGGTCTACCCTTAAGTTGTAAAGCGTGGTACAAACTGTTGGCGCTATATAAATCCTGTATAATAATAATAATAATATATATATTCAGTATATTCAACTCGGCCTCACTCTGCACAAAGTAGGGCTGTGTTCTTTATTTCAGGCTAAAGATAACATAATACAGTGAGCAATTACCGTAGCCACCATTGGAATAGCATTGAGTGCTGTATTCCGCTGTGAGTTGTGAGTCTATGCAAAATTCATAATGCAGACTCGTTAGTAAACCACATTACCACTCTGCAATGCTGTCAAAAGACTGACAACATTTTATAAAGCAATTGCAGTGATGTACATTCCAGCTTCTGCAGTTATGTAAAGGGGTTGTAAAGGATCCTATGCATTAAGGTGAAAAAACATCTGACGACTAACGCCCCCCCCCCCCCCAGCCAGCCACCTGTTTTACTTACCTGAGCGCTGGAAAGTCCCACGTCACAAATGCGCTGGATCTTTGCCCAGGGTTCTCGGCTCAGGAAAACTGCCATGACAGCTTTTGGCCAGGAAAACTGTCCGTGTGTATGCTCCATTGCAGTTTTACCGACAAGAAAACTGCGGGGAAAAATAGAGATTCCCGGCGGACTTTTTCCTGGTCGTGTGTATGCTTTCCTGAGGGGAAAAAAATGCGCGTGCTCAGATTCAAGTATGAGACGGGAGCGCTCATTCTGGTAAAACTAGCATTCGTAATGGAGATAGCACATTCGTCACGAAAAACGGACTGAAAAACACGAAAACTGAAAAGCGCAAATTGTCTCTCACCAAACTATTACTGACACGAGGATCAGCAAAAGCAGCCCAAAGGGTGGCACAGTTTGAATGGAACTTCCCCTTTATAGTCCTGTTGTAAGTGGTGTACGTCATGCGCTTTGGACGGGTGGTATTTGGCCTGAACGTGTGTATGCAAGGCAGGCTTGAGAGGAATCCCGTCGGGAAAAACTGTTTTTTTCGTGTGTACAAGGCATGATAGCAGCGCAGCCATTGGCTCGTGCTGCTGTCAATCAAATCCAATGACCTGGGGGGGAGGGTCCCCCGCCGTCTCTAGCGACTCCTTCCCGCCTGAAATAACCCCCTCTGGGAAGCGCTCTCCCAAGGGGGTTACCTTGCGGGCGCGCTCCCGAGTCCTGCATTCGGCGTACATAGCCGCCGAGTGCAGGACTCGGGAGCGCGCCCGCAAGGCGGGAAGGAGTCGAGAGAGACGGCGGGGGACCCCAGAAAACGCCGTTCGGGGCCACTATGTGCAAAATGAGCTGCACAGTGGAGGTAAGTATGACATTTTTGTTATTTTTAAAAAAAAATCATCAAACCTTTACAATCACTTTAATTTTAAAAAGTCCTGATTCGATTTATTGTTTTAGAGTTTTTTTCTAAAACTAAAAATAAAACTAGTGTCTGGAGTTGTCAACATAGAAATATGGGTATGGGTTGTATAAGGT
The DNA here is from genome assembly GCA_029574335.1 of Rana kukunoris. Classification (NCBI taxonomy): domain Eukaryota; kingdom Metazoa; phylum Chordata; class Amphibia; order Anura; family Ranidae; genus Rana; species Rana kukunoris. Next base: position 67,120,337 of record CM056053.1, on the reverse strand, counting down.
ATAATTGTATAAGGTTTAGTTCAACCCAAAAAAAAACTGACAGCTCCATTTGGAGCCACTGGACTAACAATGTGAAGTTAGGGTATTGGCCCTAGTATGTGTATATATTAATGTGGGGGTAAGGTACCAGAGGATGATTGGTCGTTGTGCTAGACGCCATATTCAATACTCTATTGGCTGAAGCGTCGCCAGTAGCGTCTTCGGTATTTGTCGCTATTGGTTGAGCGCTTTTTCTCGTTCATCCAGGGCTTGGAAGCAGAATCAACAGCCTCAGCCATGAGCTCCGTCACTGTCAGTTCGGCTCCGGTGGTTACCGTCCGCATCAGCAGCAGTCTGAACTCGTTCACTGCAGAGAAGAGGCTGGTCAGGGGGCTGACTCTGGCGGAATTGAAGTGTAAACTAGAGCTGGTGGTCGGGTCTCCGGCCTCTTGTATGGACTTAAAGTTATACAGTGTTGACAATGAGTTTATCCAGAATCTGGACCAGGATGATGCATTACTAGGCTCTTACCCTGTGGATGATGGCTGCAGAATTCATGTAATAGATAAGAGTGGTGCTAAAGTTGGGGAATTTGAAGATGTGTCCAGAGTTGAGAAATTTGAAATTTCAAGTGATGACTATGACAAGCGATCAGACTCTGTACGTTCCTTCCTAAAGAAGAATAAGATGGGTAAGTTCAATGAGGAGGAGACGGCTCAGAAAGCAGAAGAGCAGCAGCGTAAGCTGGAGGAAGAGAGGCTGGCATCTGAATCGATTAAAGTAGGGTCTCGCTGTGAGGTGCGGGCGGTTGGACAGCCTAATAAGCGGGGCACAGTTCTGTATGTTGGTTTAACTGATTTTAAACCCGGGTACTGGGTTGGTGTTAAATATGATGAACCTTTGGGGAAGCATGATGGAAGAGTTGAAGGAAAGCGTTACTTCGAATGTGCTCCAAAGTATGGCGCTTTTGTCAAACCACATTTTGTGGTTGTTGGGGACTTTCCAGAAGAGGATTATGGTCTTGATGATGAAATGTGAAAGCTTTGTGCGATTTCCTACCTTGGTGCCTCCTTGAAATTCGATCTACAACCTTCATCACTGCGTGTTTCATTCAGTGTATTAATATTGTGAGGAAAGTAATATTTTTTATTTGTATGCATTCGGCAATGATCTCGTGCCCTTGCTTGGATAACTCGATGCTGCAGACCTGGGGACCCTGGCGATAATCAATTTATGTCACCAATGATAAAGAGGCGATTTCAAGGAACAAATCAGACTTTTTGCTTAAATGGCTGTATCCATACAGACTAAGTAGTATTTAAAGCATGTGTGATCATACCATATTAAACTAGCTTCTTGTAAAAAAAAAAAATATATATATATATTAATGTGAGTTAGGGTAGGGACTGATGTGAATGTACAATTTATATGCAAAGTGTGTAAAGTGATAGCACTATATAAGAACCTGTAATAATATTAAACAAATGCTTTTTTAAACTTCCCAAAGTCTGAATGGGTTAAATAACTCATTAAAATTGGTATATCTGTTTTTGAAGCTAGTTGACCTTCTGCCATGCATGTAAGCAGTTCTTGTAGCACATATTATTATCTCTGTCTGTAAAGCCCCATAGATGTCCATTAAAATTCACCAACACATTGGTCGAAGAGAAGTACACATAAGGCAGAAGTGTCTTGGTGTTTTGTCACGGTCATGTGATAGTTTATGTTTTTAAGGCTGTATTCAATATGTGCAAAGAGAGATCACACAAGTACTTATAAGTATAACATTTATTAAAAGTAATGACAGATACAGATAATATTAGAACATATGACAAGAATACTTAACTAACGAAGCTGTTTTGCCATGGAGTCCCTGCCCGCTTTTCACGGCATGGTCGAACAGGTTCAGACACATGCCTAATGGCCAGGGCTGTTTTAATGAGAGGGCACACCTGGGCGCTGCATGGGGGGCCCCTGTACTTTCCCCAAATGAGCCCATGCTGCCCAGAAATTGGGGGCCCCATGATGGCACTGAGAGTGATAGATACACAGGGGAGGCAGGCTGGCGTGCTGTGCAGAATGATACCTATTATTTCACAGCCAGCAGGGAGGGGAAGGGCTGGAGCGCCAGCGATGCTCTGACCCTGAACCATGCCGCTTCAATGTTCGAGACTCAAAGGAAGGGATTTAGAGAGGCCACAGTGTAGGGGGCATCAGGGATGTAGTGGGGTCACAATACAAGGGGTATCTTATGGTATATCGTTACAGTGCTGCTGGGGGGGATATCTGGGGTGTAGAGGGGTCAAATTGCTGGGGGGATATCTGGGGTGTAGAGGGGCCATAGTGCTGGGGAGGCATCAATCTAGCAGATATATTATATGCACAGGGCAGCTTTGTTACTTTATGTATGTAGTATTTCCCCACTCTTTCTTTGCTGTACAGAATGATTGTTCATGTAGTTATTGCAGAGCTCCATCCAAAAGGGGAAGCTCTGCTTGTCTGCCTCCTATCTACTTGATGTCTGTTTACCTCCATTGTAGGAGCCCCAGAGCATTACTTTGCCCAGAGGCCCATGATGCTATTAAGATGGCCCTGCTAATGGCAGCTCTGATGTGAGGCTGACTGTTCCAAGTTCTAACTATAGTATATAGTAAAACCTTGGTTTGCGAGCATAATTTGTTCCAGAAACATGCTTGTAATCCAAAGCACTTGTATATCAAAGCATTTTTTAAAGGGTATAACAGAGAAGAGAGGCACTTCTAAGTGTAGCAATAAGTTGCTAAATGTTGTATCTTCATTAAATGTAACAATATTGCTACACTTAGAGGCTCCTCTCTTCTCTTTTATACTCAGTTGTGACATGATGCTACTCTTATATCAACACATCGTTTACATATCAAGGTAAAATTTATTAAAGCATTTTGCTTGTCTTGCAAAACGCTCTCAAACCAAGGTTTTACTGTATAGAATTTGTGTTTAAGGAATGGCCAGCCCCCAGTCAACTCCCATTAGAACAAGATGCCCTTTTAAGGACCTGGTCAGTTTGCAATGACATTCCTTTTTTATCAGTCAGCTACGGTAACCATCCCCTTATCCAAGATTTGGAGGCCTAGTATTCATTAGTGAGCCACCATATTAATAAGGAAATATGTCATATGCAATTTCTCTATCACTTGGGATCCAAAATTTGCCTCTGAAGATTTATGGTACATGAAAATATGCATAAACCACATCATGATATACAGTACATCTCACTGCGGTCCAGCGATCATGTGATCCAGTTCTTCTTTAAATTAAGACCATTTTTGTTCCTATATGTATAACTATTAGTGTAACTAATATACTGTTTTATTCATCTTTCAGGGTTATCAGGGTATGGTGGATGGTGGAAATAATATTATTGAGGTATCATGGGAGAGCGTGTCAAGCATCTTGCAAGTGGTAAGTACTAAGGAAAATAACAATTTTTATCTGCAGACAAATTTTTCTTTTACTTTTACTGTCTTTGTTACCCTGTGAGGTTCCCCTCACTTTCTATCTGGTGGTTCTCATACAGAACAGGAAGTGGAGGAGAATCTCTTCAAAGGGGACGATGGCATAATTTAGGAGCTAACCCTTCTAACCCTTTTGTCTATCCAAAACTACAAAAGATTTACATGGAATTTGGCTTTAATGTATGTGTTTTTTATCAATTTCTGCTATGCCTGGAATGCAAATGGATATCAATAGGACATTCCACATCTAAAGAAAAAGTACAGCAGATCAAATGCATCCTCAGAACCATCATCTGCCCTACAACATTTAAGTTATTTAATGCCTGTCTACGCAAACCCCAATGGTGGTGGATGGTTGTCTTGAAATTTGTGCAATCTTAGCATAAGCAGTGTTGAACCATGCCGGCTGTAATCCCCAATCTACACTTAAAAGTAGGGTTGTCCCGATACCGATACTAGTATCGGTATCGGGATCGATACCAAGCATTTCCATGAGTACTTGTACTTGGGGAAAATGATCCAAAACTTTACCGATACCTGACTTTCCCTGTATCCTCCTCCAGTTCCCCCATCCGTTCTGCTCTCTCCCTCCATGCTCCTGTGTCCCCCCTCCGTGCCACTGCTGTTCTGCTCGCCCCCTCCATGCTCCTGTGCAGGGCCGGCCTTAGGTGTTCAGGCGCCCTGTGCGAGATAATCCTGTGGCGCCCCCCCCTAATGGCCCCTGTAAATTAAATTATAGGGTGGTATTGGGACGGTTGGGGCGATATAGGGTAGGTTGGGGTAGAATAAGGCAGGTTGGGGTGATATAGGTTAGGCTGGGGTGGCATAGTGCAGGATGGGGTGGTATAGAGCACAGTGTGGTGGCATAGGGCAAGTTGGGGTGGTAGAGGGCAGGCTGAGGTGATATAGGGCAGGCTGGGGTGCTATAGGCAGGCTGAGGTAATATAGGGAAGGCTGGAGTGGCATAGGGCAAGTTGCAGTGCATAGGGCAGGCTGAGGTGGTATAGGGCAGGCTGGGGTGGTAGAGGGCAGGCTGAGGTGGTAGAGAGCAGGCTGAGGTGGTAGAGCGCAGGCTGAGGTGGTAGAGGGGCAGGCTGAGGTGGTAGAGGGCAGTTTGTGGTGCTATAGGGCAGGCTGAGGTCCTATAGGGCAGGCTGGAGTGGCATTGGGCAAGTTGCAGTGGCATAGGGCATGCTGAGGTGGCATAGCGCAGGCTGGGGTGGTATAGGGCAGGCTGGAGTGGCATAGGGCAGGTTGAGGTGGCATAGGATAGGTTGGGGTGGTAGAGGGCAGGCTGAGGTGGTAGAGGGCAGGCTGAGGTGGTAGAGAGCAGGCTGAGGTGGTAGAGGGCAGGCTGAGGTGGTAGAGGGCAGTTTGTGGTGCTATAGGGCAGGCTGAGGTCCTATAGGGCAGGCTGGAGTGGCATAGGGCAAGTTGCAGTGGCATAGGGCAGGCTGGGGTGGTATAGGGCAGGCTGGATTGGCATAGGGCAGGTTGAGGTGGCATAGGACAGGTTGGGGTGGTATAGGGCAGGCTGGGGTGATAGAGGGCAGGCTGGGTGATAGAGGGCAGGCTGAGGTGGTAGAGGGCAGGCTGAGGTGGTAGAGGGCAGGCTGAGGTGGTAGAGGGCAGTTTGTGGTGCTATAGGGCAGGCTGAGGTCCTATAGGGCAGGCTGGAGTGGCATAGGGCAAGTTGCAGTGGCATAGGGCAGGCTGAGGTGGCATAGGGCAGGCTGGGGTGGTATAGGGCAGGCTGGAGTGGCATAGGGCAGGTTGAGGTGGCATAGGATAGGTTGGGGTGGTATAGGGCAGGCTGGGGTGATAGAGGAAAGGCTGGGGTGATGGAGGGCAGGCTGGGGTGGTAGAGGGCAGGCTGAGGTGGTAGAGGGCAGTTGTTGGTGCTATAGGGCAGGCTGAGGTCCTATAGGGCAGGCTGGAGTGGCATAGGGCAAGTTGCAGTGGCATAGGGCAGGCTGAGGTGGCATAGGGCAGGCTGGGTGGTATAGGGAAGTCTGGAGTGGCATAGGGCAGGTTGAGGTGGCATAGGATAGGTTGGGGTGGTATAGGGCAGGCTGGGGTGATAGAGGAAAGGCTGGGGTGATGGAGGGCAGGCTGGGGTGGTAGAGGGCAGGCTGAGGTGGTAGAGGGCAGTTTGTGGTGCTATAGGGCAGGCTGAGGTCCTATAGGGCAGGCTGGAGTGGCATAGGGAAAGTTGCAGTGGCATAGGGCAGGCTGAGGTGGCATATGGCAGGCTGGGGTGGTATAGGGCAGTCTGGAGTGGCATAGGGCAGGTTGAGGTGGCATAGGATAGGTTGGGGTGGTATAGGGCAGGCTGGGGTGATAGAGGAAAGGCTGGGGTGATGGAGGGCAGGCTGGGGTGGTAGAGGGCAGGCTGAGGTGGTAGAGGGCAGTTTGTGGTGCTATAGGGCAGGCTGAGGTCCTATAGGGCAGGCTGGAGTGGCATAGGGCAAGTTGCAGTGGCATAGGGCAGGCTGGATTGGCATAGGGCAGGTTGAGGTGGCATAGGACAGGTTGGGGTGGTATAGGGCAGGCTGGGGTGATAGAGGGCAGGCTGGGGTGATAGAGGGCAGGCTGAGGTGGTAGAGGGCAGGCTGAGGTGGTAGAGGGCAGGCTGAGGTGGTAGAGGGCAGTTTGTGGTGCTATAGGGCAGGCTGAGGTCCTATAGGGCAGGCTGGAGTGGCATAGGGCAAGTTGCAGTGGCATAGGGCAGGCTGAGGTGGCATAGGGCAGGCTGGGGTGGTATAGGGCAGGCTGGAGTGGCATAGGGCAGGTTGAGGTGGCATAGGATAGGTTGGGGTGGTATAGGGCAGGCTGGGGTGATAGAGGAAAGGCTGGGGTGATGGAGGGCAGGCTGGGGTGGTAGAGGGCAGGCTGAGGTGGTAGAGGGCAGTTTGTGGTGCTATAGGGCAGGCTGAGGTCCTATAGGGCAGGCTGGAGTGGCATAGGGCAAGTTGCAGTGGCATAGGGCAGGCTGAGGTGGCATAGGGCAGGCTGGGGTGGTATAGGGAAGTCTGGAGTGGCATAGGGCAGGTTGAGGTGGCATAGGATAGGTTGGGGTGGTATAGGGCAGGCTGGGTGATAGAGGAAAGGCTGGGGTGATGGAGGGCAGGCTGGGGTGGTAGAGGGCAGGCTGAGGTGGTAGAGGGCAGTTTGTGGTGCTATAGGGCAGGCTGAGGTCCTATAGGGCAGGCTGGAGTGGCATAGGGAAAGTTGCAGTGGCATAGGGCAGGCTGAGGTGGCATATGGCAGGCTGGGGTGGTATAGGGCAGTCTGGAGTGGCATAGGGCAGGTTGAGGTGGCATAGGATAGGTTGGGGTGGTATAGGGAAGGCTGGGGTGATAGAGGAAAGGCTGGGGTGATGGAGGGCAGGCTGGGGTGGTAGAGGGCAGGCTGAGGTGGTAGAGGGCAGTTTGTGGTGCTATAGGGCAGGCTGAGGTCCTATAGGGCAGGCTGGAGTGGCATAGGGAAAGTTGCAGTGGCATAGGGCAGGCTGAGGTGGCATATGGCAGGCTGGGGTGGTATAGGGCAGTCTGGAGTGGCATAGGGCAGGTTGAGGTGGCATAGGATAGGTTGGGGTGGTATAGGGCAGGCTGGGTGATAGAGGAAAGGCTGGGGTGATGGAGGGCAGGCTGGGGTGGTAGAGGGCAGGCTGAGGTGGTAGAGGGCAGTTTGTGGTGCTATAGGGCAGGCTGGGGTCCTATAGGGCAGGCTGGAGTGGCATAGGGCAAGTTGCAGTGGCATAGGGCAGGCTGGGGTGGTATGGTGCCACTTCAGGACTCTGTGTAGTGACATGTGCAGCAGTGCAGTAACTAACTTACAGCATGCCTGGAGATGCTGCTGTGTCCTCGTTTCTTTGATCTTCAGCTGTGGGATCAGCCAGAGTAAAAGAGACTGTGGGAGGAGTGGAGGAAGCAGCCACACCCCCAAAACTCATGCTGCCTCCGGAGACATTGGTTGGAGATCCCTGAGGGACAGCATTAGATGGGGCAGTGTTACAGGCAGGCAGCTCCCCCCCACCCCCCGCACGGCCTGCAGGGGGGGGGGGACCAGAACGGATCTGGGAAACAGCGCAGAGGCTGTGAGCTGCAAGAGAGACACCAGCAAGGGGAGGAGGAGGGAGGGGAGCACTCTGGTGCTTGAGCGCCACCACCTCTGTGGCGCCTGGGTGAACTGCACCCCATCTAGGATCGACCTAATGTCACTCACATTCTGTGAGCTGTGTGTGCCGCACGGCGCCCCCTGTTGCCCATGGCGCTCTGTGCAGCCGCACGGCTCGCACACCGCAAAGGCCGGCCCTGCTCCTGTGTCCCCCCTCTGTGCCGCTGCCGTTCTGCTATCCCCCTCTGTGCCGCTGCGGTTCTGCTATCCCCCTCTGTGCCGCTGCCGTTCTGCTATCCCCCTCCTTGCCACTGCCGTTCTGCTATCCCCCTCCGTGCCGCTGCTGTTCTGCTCTCCCCCTCCATGCTCCTGTGTCCCCCCTCTGTGCCGCTGCCGTTCTGCTATTCCCCTCCGTGCCGCTGCCGTTCTGCTATTCCCCTCCGTGCCACTGCCGTTCTGCTCTCCCCCTCCGTGCTGCTGCCATTCTGCTCTGCCCCTCCATGCTCCTGTTTCCCCCCTCCGTGCCGCTGCCGTTCTGCTCTCCCCCTCCGTGCTGCTGCCGTTCTGCTCTCCCCCTCCGTGCTGCTGCTATTCTGCTATGCCCCTCTATGCTCTTGTTTCCCCCCTCCGTGCCGCTGCCATTCTGCTCTCCCCCTCCGTGCCGCTGCCGTTCAGCTTTCCCCCTCCGTGCCGCTGCCGTTCTGCTCTCCCCCCTCTTGCCGCTGCTGTCCTCCGTTCTGCTCTCCCCCTCCATGCTCCATGTCCCCCCTCCATGCTGCTGCTTCCCCCTCAGTGCTATGTGTCCCCCTCCATGTCCCCCTCTGTCAGGATGGAGAGCCGCTGCCGTTCTGCTATCCCCCTCTGTGCCGCTGCGGTTCTGCTATCCCCCTCTGTGCCGCTGCCGTTCTGCTATCCCCCTCCTTGCCACTGCCGTTCTGCTATCCCCCTCCGTGCCGCTGCTGTTCTGCTCTCCCCCTCCATGCTCCTGTGTCCCCCCTCTGTGCCGCTGGCGTTCTGCTATCCCCCTCCGTGCCGCTGCCGTTCTGCTATTCCCCTCCGTGCCACTGCCGTTCTGCTCTCCCCCTCCGTGCTGCTGCCATTCTGCTCTGCCCCTCCATGCTCCTGTTTCCCCCCTCCGTGCCGCTGCCGTTCTGCTCTCCCCCTCCGTGCTGCTGCCGTTCTGCTCTCCCCCTCCGTGCTGCTGCTATTCTGCTATGCCCCTCTATGCTCTTGTTTCCCCCCTCCGTGCCGCTGCCATTCTGCTCTCCCCCTCCGTGCCGCTGCCGTTCTGCTTTCCCCCTCCGTGCCGCTGCCGTTCTGCTCTCCCCCTCTTGCCGCTGCTGTCCTCCGTTCTGCTCTCCCCCTCCATGCTCCATGTCCCCCCTCCATGCTGCTGCTTCCCCCCTCAGTGCTATGTGTCCCCCTCCATGTCCCCCTCTGTCAGGATGGAGAGCGGTGGTAGGAGCCGCTAAACCCGGCTCCTACCTTTTCCGAATGAACAGAGTCAGTGATCACTGACTCTGTCCATTCATATAACTAAGCATCGTGGAGCCTCTGTCTCCTGTCCATTAATTTCCAGTGCAGCTGAGAAAGGGACCGGGGAATCTGTGTCCTTAGTCCCTTTCTCTGTCTCAAAGGGGAGATGTCAGAGGTCTGCCCTGACCCCTGATATCTCATAGCCCCCCAACAGGGCAAAGAAAAAAAAAACTAGCAATAAATAATAAAAATGTATTGTAAAAAATAATACACATTAAAATAAAAAACACACTGACACATCCACCCCCCCCCCCCCAAGAAAGCATTGTTAAAACACAACCAAAAAATGTTGAAAAATTAAAATTGTAAGATAAAAAAAGATACTGACACATGACATTAAAAAAAAAAGTATTGGTATTCGGTATCGGCGAGTACTTGAAAAAAAGTATCGGTACTTGTACTCGGTCTTCTAAAAGTGGTATCGGGACAACCAGACTTAAAAGCTTTCATTTAAAAAAAAAAAACATTTGTTTCTTTTACAGGGTGGTACAGTCATTGGCAGTGCCCGCTGCAAAGCATTTCGCACCCGTGAAGGACGCTTGAAGGCTGCTTGCAACCTAGTGAAACGCGGTATCACGAATCTCTGTGTTATTGGAGGAGATGGTAGCTTAACCGGGGCTAATCTTTTCCGAGAAGAGTGGAGTGGACTTCTTGAAGAATTAGTAAAAGAAGGTATTTTTAAATTGCCTTTGAGATGCTTTTTAAAGAGTTATATATTGATGATTTGGGGTCAATTTTATCTTAAAGTGGTTGTAAACATTGAAATATGAAATATGAACAAAGCTTATCCCCCTATAGTGTATACTTGTCTCAGTTAAGAGCACAAAGTGACACTTTTTTCTGAACTCCCAGACAAGCTTTAAAATTCAGCATTTGAACAGAAGAAAGCGCAGCAGGTAAATGTGCAACTTATGTAGGAGGATTGGCTTCATCTGTTTGTATCACCTGAGGACAGTCCCATCACTGGGTATATGTAAGGGTTTACAAACACTTTATTTTTTTTATATGTTTTTAGACTAATGTTTAATATGGGTCTTTTTACATACTGTGTATATATATATTCTTAAAAATGCACATGGTATTCAATACAAAGGATTCTTAGAGCACTATGTCTTAGCTAATTACACAGCTCGGCAAGAATACACCTCATTCAGCTGGCAGATCAATAAGTGTTCACTTATGACTGGGACCTGTCCCAATCACTTCTGTGATTGATTCGCTTGTATATTTCAGGTTGAGTTATTGATTTTTGTAAACATAAGGCTTTTTTAGAAAGCCATAGTAGGGAGAAATGGGAAAGCACTCCTAAAGAAGCTGATAGCTCGACCTGCTGACCAGATAATGAGCTAATTATTATGTAATATAATATCATTTGGAACAAAATAAAAAACTTTCTAAAACTTTGCTGTTCATAATTAAAGAAAAAAAAATACAAAATCACTATATATATATATATATATATATATATATATATATATATATATATATATATAATAATCCCTTTTATTTTATAGTACATAGATCATTGAAATATGCACACTTATTCATAGTGTTACAGAGTACAGCCAGGCTTCTGTCTGGAAAAAATTGTCACCTAATCTGTCCCAAGTCACCTGTACCCAGCAACGGTCTTTTCATGGTTTATGGATCTCAACACAAACAGTTCTGGGAACATCTAGCTATGGTAATGGAACCATTTAAATTTTCTTATCACCAAATAAATGTAATTAAACAGGAGTGACTAAACCAGAACCTGCAATTAATGGATTTAGACCAATTTAACAAATTAACAGACATCTCACCAAGGAGATAGTGTAGATCTAAACACATTAAATGCCTAATTACAGGCTAGACATAAGAGAACTTTGGCTTTATTAGGAGAGAGCACACAAGGCCTGGCCCAGGCAGTGTCATGTATTATCCAGGTTCTAGCTTTACATCAGTGTTCAATCTTCTTTGTCTTTTGTTAATTTTTGGCTATTAACAAACTGTCAGAGATTGTTATGCTTGAAGCACAATAAGGGGAATTTATCAAAACCGGAGAAGCCAGAATCTGGAACAGTTATGCATAGCAACCAATTAACATTTTTTTTTTTTTCAAATCTTAATTGAACAAGCTGAAGATAGAATCTTGCCAAGCACAACTGCTCCAGTTTTTGTCTGCTCCGGTTTTCTAAAATCCCTTTAGGGTTAATATATAACTGTCACTTAAAGGGTAACTCTACAGCATGGTAAATAGGAGGTAATAGGAGTCAAATGTGCAGCATCAGTCACCTTCTACCTTATTTACCTTTTTTTTGTACATATCAGCAACAGTACACAACAGTACACAAAGGAGTAGTACAGTACACATTAGTATACATTATAACCAAGCTACATTAGCGGTGAAGATCAACATGAAACAGTTACAGTATGTACAACCAATCACATGAACATAGTTTAATAACAAGAAACAGTCATAAGGAAACATCCTCCAAATCGTTCAATTACATTCACCAAGGTTTAATACTCAAAAGCTAACCATCACCCAACCTATCAACCAATAAAACCCATTCCTCTCATTTCACTGTGCTCCCATCACACCTCCACTTCACCCGACACCTTCTCCAGCCACTCCGCCCACACCCTCTCAAATTTATTAGGACATCCTCTAGCTATATAGGTCAGTTTGTACAGCGGTAAAGCAGTATTCACTAACTTCAACCACCCCTGTAGAGTCGGGGGCGATGGATTCCGCCATTTAAGAGCCAGAGCTTTTTTAGCATAGCAGAACAGTATCCGAAGCAGTGTTTTCTGTGAATTGGGTATATCTTCCTCTTCCAGATCTCCCAGTAGGCATCTGGCTGGGGAGTATATATTCGGGAGGTCCAGCGTGTTTTCAAGAAATGTCAAGATCTCTCTCCAGAAGCCCTCGACTCGGGGACACTGCCATACCACATGGAAAAAGTTAGCTTCAACGGCGTGGCAGCGAGGGCATTCTGCCGAGTCCCTTTTGCCCATTCTATGTAATCTCAAGGGGTTATAGTATATTCTGTGCAAGAAATTAAATTGAGTCAGTTTATCCCTAGCTGAAATTACCGATGGCACTAACGTGTCTAAAGCCTCCGACCAAGTCTCTTCTGACAGAGACGGTATGTCAGTCCGCCACTGCGTCGCCACCTTCTCCATTCTGGGGGAGGAGGACGACAATATCATGAAGTAATATCTAGATATCAGTTTTGAATGATCACCATCAGTAATTACTACTTCCATATTGGAAGGGAGAGCGCCACCACACCCCCCCACCATACTGGGCCGACACTGCATGGCGCAACTGGAGGTAACGAAAGAAAAACGTATTGGGGACTCCAAACTCATTCTGGAAATCCAAAAAGGTCTTAAATATCCCATCCTTGAACAATTGGCGGGCATACTTGAGCCATAAGCCGCCCAGCATGAACCCTCCGGGATTTTCACAATTTCTTGCAACTGGGGGTTGTGCCATAGTGGGGTGTTGGGGAGTTTATTAGTCTGGACCCTCCCCCTCTGGCATTACATATATGGAATATCCTATAGGACAGCTTCAGCAGTCCTGCTCCCTTGTCAGGGTAAGGTCCATTCCTATACAGGACATTGAGCAGTCCTTCATAAGACCCCATCAGAGCTGCCTGTGTCGCTACCGATGCGATGTTCAAATTTGGAAAGCCCCACCAGTGCACATGCGTCAATTGGGCTGCCAGATAATAACACCACAGATTCGGTAATGCTAAACCTCCCAACTTGACTGGCAGATGGAGTGTGTCCAGGGATACCCTAGCAGGTCTAGGTCCCCAGAGAAATGCCGAAAGCAGTGTATTGATGCTCGCGAACCAACTCTTAGGGATATATATTGGTGCGTGCCACAGCAGGTACAAAAACCTGGGCAAATAAACCATTTTGAATATATTAATCCTACCAAGAAGTCCTAATGGTAGTTTCGCCCACGTCTGGAGGCTGTCCCGCAATCTGACCTTCATAGGAGTTAAGTTGTTGACCACATAGGTATTGATTGGTAATTGAACTTCAACCCCCAAATATCGGAATCTAGAGACCACCTTCAGGGGGACCCCCGGGGGCAAACTCAGAATATAGTTAGAATCAAAAGGGAAAATAATGGATTTATCCCAGTTTACTTTGAATCCCGAGAAGTTGCCAAATGTGGCAATTGTGTCCAAGGCCGAGGACAGTTCTTCCAAATACAGGAGCATGTCATCAGCGTATAGGGATGTCTTTTCCTCCCGCTCATTAACCATGCATCCCCTAACTGTGCCATCAGCCCTTAATAGGGCCGCTAGTGGCTCTATGGCCAGGGCAAACAAGAGGGGCGACAATGGGCACCCCTGTCGCGTGCCCCTGCGCTATCCGAAAGGAATCCGTAATGGTATTATTGACTCTAATTCGTGCGCAAGGTTCAGCATACAGTATCTGAACCCACCGTATGAATCTGGGGCCGAACCCCAACCGCCCAAGGACCGCCAGAAGATAAGGCCATTCAATAGAATCAAACGCTTTATGCGTATCAAGGGAGAGGACCACCCGGGTATCCGGAGTGGGCCCCTTGGATTGCAGGATAGTAAATAAACGCCGCAAATTTATAGCCGTCGATCTTTCGGGTATGAACCCTGTTTGGTCTGGATGAATAAGTGAGGAAATCACTTTGTTTAGGCGTTTGGCAAGCAATTTAGCCAAAATCTTGGCATCGACGTTAATTAGGGATATTGGCCTGTACGATTCGCAGAGATCATGGTCCTTGTGCGGCTTGGGGATCAGGACTATCAGTGCTTCCCTCAAGGAGTCAGGGAGTCTCCCCCCCCTATAAGCATCCATATACATCTTGAGCAATTGGGGAGCCAAGCTTTCCTCATAAGTGGCATACCATTCAACCGGGAACCCATCCATACCCGGGGTCTTATTGGGAGTAAGGGACTTTATTGCCGAAACCACCTCCTCCGTTGTAAGAGGAAGGTCTAACTCCTCCGCTCCCCCTCCTGGCATCTCCCGGAGGGGTATGGGGGCCAGGTATTCCCGAACCGCCTCCTCTCCGTAATTAACCTTTGAGGTATATAAATCAGAGTAAAACTCTACAAAGGCCTGGGCTATATCCGTTTGTGATAGGCAGAGGTGCATTTGGGCATCATATATGCGAGGGATAGAGGTAGGTGCCTGACGTGAGTGAGCTAAATAAGCCAACAACCTACTATTCTTATCACCAAATTCAAAAATACGCTGGGCTTGATATAGTAATTTTTTCTGTGTTTTTTCAACAAGTACCAGGTCCAGCTGTCGCACACTCTCTCTCAGTCTCATCATTTATGGGTGACAGGAGTAGGGTCCCTGATATAATCAACCTCAGCATCTGTGGCAGTCCGTTCCGACTCCCTGACCTTCCAGTCCCTATCTGATTGGACCCGCTTAACTTCCGCCCTGACCACCCCTCTAAGCGTGACCTTGAATGCGTCCCAAGTAGTCCCTATCGGTATCTCACCTCTGTTTTCCAGCCAGTAGTTACTAATAGACCTGGCAGTGGACCGCTCAAAAACATTCCTCCTTTAGCCACAGTGGGCTCAGCCTCCACAGAGTACATCCTCTGGGTTTCGCCAAATCAATGGAGACAAGCAGAGGGGAGTGATCTGAGATAGCCCTGGGTAAATATTGTACATTCACCACCCTCGGAAGAAGAGCGCTGGACACAAAACACATGTCCAGCCTAGATAATGTGTTAAACGTGGAAGAGTAACAGGAGTATGCCCTGGTGTCTGGATGTTTCCACCTCCAAGCTTCCACCAGATCATACTGTTGTACACAAGCTTCCAACGGGGACCCGCTAATGGGTGCCATACCAAACTGGTCCCTTTCTGGGGACAGCACTGCATTCAGATCCCCAGCCAGTATGACAGGTCCCTCCGCCACCTGAATAACGCCGTTCAACATCTCTTCCTACATCCCCACCGTGAATGGCGTCGGGACACCTTATTTACCTTTAATCAGTTTATGAATATTCATTTGTTTGCATATTGTTGGCATGCACTAAAGGAGATTTAAACAAGCCCTCACTGCCCTTTGTAACTGCAGGCACTATGGAGCAATAAGTTCACAGCTGAAGGACTGAAGTTGTTCAAGTCATTATCTCTGCAGCTCATATTACCAACAAGTGCTTTCAATGGTATACTTAACAGACCAAAAGGGGGTGAATAGGAGACATTTTTTTCTTAAACTTTACCATGTCACTAAACCCACATCATAAAAAACATCTGTATCAATAAATGGTGTATTACATGTTGATGATACTCGGTCACTATGAGATTTGTTTTCTGTATTCTGCAAAAAAAATAGTTGATCTTGTTGTTCTCAATCCCCCTTCTATCCAAGTCTCCAGTGCAGCTGGGGATTGTGCAGAGCAGTGTTGGCAACTTTGCACATGCTCAGTTTTCAGTGAGTTTCTATGCTAAGCATTTTCTTCCTATCACATCTGAGCAGCCCATGTGTCACACATGTGGGCGTATGCACCCTAGTAAATGACAGCCCACTCCCTCCCTTCTCTTCCATGCCCACTAACCAGCTAAACACAATGGGGTTGGGCTATTACATTTAGATTTATGGAGGCTTCACCTCCCTGTTATTCTAAGACACAGGCTAGAGTGGTGTGACACAACTTGTGACTGGCAGAAATCCGCCCACACCGTGTTATTCCCACAAAATAATAAATCTATATTTGTATGATTATTGAAAACAGTTTATTGATAATATTTATTTATTTTTACTCTGTATTGCAAAGACTGTTTTTTTTAACGTGTGACCAGCAGCAGGGACTAGAAGCTCCTCCTGCCTATGTTTCTCTGCAGACAGACTGGGAGAGAGCTGGGTCATGTGACAGCTGTATATAAATCAGGAAAATTGTATTTATTAAAATAATTTCAGTGCCATCATCCACATACAGAAATAGAAGGGGCAATGCAAATTAAGCAGGGTGTGTTTAATATCATTTTAACTAATTTCAGGTCACGTCTTTATAAACAACCCAATAGTGCATATACCTTATAATCTAGAATAACAGGTAATACATAGAAAATGAATGAATTAATTATTAATAAAGAATTCTATGAATGCAAGAACTGGTATTTTATAGTAAATTATTTGAATTATTTATGTACTGAAAAATGCCATGTTAAAAGGAAAGGCTTCATTTTTTTTCTTTTTCTCTTAGGCAAAATTGAAGCCTCAGCTGCTGAGCAATATTCCCATCTGAATATTGTGGGAATGGTGGGCTCCATCGATAACGATTTCTGTGGAACTGATATGACAATCGGAACTGACTCAGCCCTGCACAGGATTATTGAGGTGGTGGATGCCATCATGACCACTGCTCAGAGGTAACTGAACTGGATGCTGACAGCCATGTTCACTAAAAACAATGGTTGTGTCTGTGATATACCTTTTCATACTGACTCCATGATATGGTAACACTGGATCACTGTATGACCCTAACCAGTATGAGCCCCATCATGTTTTTTAGATATCTTCATACAAGCAGAGTAGAGCACATGGACGAACTGTTATTCCTACCAATAGAAGATAGAGAGAAATGTCCCCTCCTCTCCTTGTCCCATCTCAGTGATTTGTATCATGAGTATTGCCATGTGGGAGCAATATATGACACTGAGATGTATGGATTATATACATATGTTGGGGGGGGGGGCTACTATCTCTGCCAGAGAGCAAAGAGAGCTTAAAGAGATCTGTGCTTTGCACATCCAAGACAAAGCAACATATGCACTTAAAGTACAGGGTGGGCCATTATTATGGATACAACTTCAAAAAAAGGGAATGGTTGGTGATATTAACTTCCTGTTTGTGGCACATTAGTATATGTGAGGGGGGAAACTTTTCAAGATGGGTGGTGACCATGGCGGCCATTTTGAAGTCGGGCATTTTGAATCCAACTTTTGTTTTTTCAATAGGAAGAGGGTCATGTGACACATCAAACTTATTGGGAAGTTCACAAGAAAAACAAGGGTGTGCTTGGTTTTAACGTAACTTTATTCTTTCATGAGTTATTTACAAGTTTCTGACCACTTATAAAATGTGTTCAATGTGCTGCTCATTGTGTTGGATTGTCAATGCAACACTCTTCTCCCACTCTTCACACACTGATAGCAACACCGCATTGAAATCTGCTGCACTGACCCGGTAACTGCATTCACCAGACATCAACACAATTTCTATCCGCTCCGCACGTGTTAACCTTGGTGACATGTCAATGGCTGTAAACAAAGAAAACGCAGTAACCGGGTCATTGCAGCAGATTTCAATGCGGTGTTGCTATCAGTGTGTGAAGAGTGGGAGTTAATATCACCAACCATTTTATTAAGGTGTATCCATATAAATGGCCCATCCTGTAGAACTCAACCCATCGACTTAATGAGGAAGTAAAGCTTGATGGGTTTTACTTTCTCTTTATTTGCCTGCAAAGGTAAAGCATAATGGAATACATCAGCGCATGCGCAGAAGTCATCAGAGTACGGGGACATTGTAAATATGTCCTAAACGGCGTAGGTTTAGGAGATATTTCCAGCACCTACAGCCTTAATATAGGCTTACCTGTAGGTGAAAGTGGTTGTACTGAGTTTACAAGCACTTTAATTATTTCCCAAAACAGTAACATTCCAGGCATGCTGGGAACGATAACTGTCACAATTGCTTCTGCTCTCAACTGAACTGTCATGCTATCAAATGGTTGGTGCCATAGCTGATCACTTGTGCAGCACCATGGCAACTGCAGATCAAATAGGTGCTAAACTTCCTTGTCTCCTTAGGATAGGAGGATTTAATTTTCTTTACCTCCACCTCTCCTGTGGGAGGATGACTGGGCTTGGTGGTGGAATGCCATGGGCCAGTACTGACATATTTACTATAACATGCATTTAACCAATCATAATGTCATATAATTAAATATTTACATCTCTGTCTCTAAGCAAACCCATTATGTCACATTATATTATGTCACCTAGACAGATATAACTCCAGGCTATCTCATGACAACATGTAAGTTCCCTATTTCTGGTTTTGATTTCAACACAAGCTCACGTCTTAAACAACAATATATATTTACTTGATCATCAAAATTATAAACTTAAAGGCGTTGAGTCTTAGATTGCAAAAAACAATAGGAACATAAGGCGTCTTTTTACGTGCCCCTTTCAACTATTGAGGAAAAACACAGTTGACTGCACATAATGTAAGCAGGGCCTTTATGCAAAAGAAATGTGCATGGCGAGCAAGTGCTAAGAGGGACTAAAGACCACTAGAGGGAGCTCTGTACTTCATTTAGCCCAGCCTTTTTCAACCAGGGTGCCTTGAGGTTTCTTCAGGGGTGCCTTGGCAAAATGCCTAAAAATTGCCCAAAAAAGCAGGTGTGTGGATGATTACACAAAGCCACAGATTTTCATTATGCACCATTACAACCTTCTAATGATCAATGGCACCATCAGTATCCCCCTCTCCATCAGTGTTGGGATCACATTACCCGAGTGATGGAGAAAAACTGAGGGACAAGAGAAACATTGGAATACTAGTCAGTACCAGTTTGCAAAAGTGTATTTGCTTTGGAAGAATAAATCACCTCTAACGTTGGGCAAGGGCGGATCCAGAGTCTAGTCTCGGGAGGGGCACTGCCAGAAAATAAGGTGTTGCTTACAGAACTCAATTAGGTGTCCGATGTGTCCGCTGCAATGTTGCAGTACCGCTAAAAAATCAATGATTGCCGCCATTACTAGTAAAAAATATTTAAGTATAACTGCCATAAATCTATCCCATAGTTTCTAGACGATTGTCAGGGACTGCAGACATGGTACAAGAGATGGTCAGAGACTGCAGACATAGTACAAGAGAAGGTCAGAGAATGCAGACATGGTACAAGAGATGGTCAGAGAATGCAGACATGGTACAAGAGATGGTCAGAGACTGCAGATATAGTACAAGAGATGGTCAGAGAATGCAGACATGGTACAATAGATGGTCAGAGGATGCAGACATGGTGCAAGAGATGGTCAGAGACTGCAGACATGGTACAAGAGATGGTCAGAGACTGCAGACATGGTACAAGAGATGGTCAGAGACTGCAGACATGGTACAAGAGATGGTCAGAGACTGCAGACATGGTACAAGAGATGGTCAGAGACTGCAGACGTGGTACAACGGATGGTCAGAGACTGTAGACGTAGTACAGGAGATGGTCAGAGACTGTAGACGTGGTACAGGAGATGGTCAGAGACTGCAGACGTGGTACAAGGGATGGTCAGAGACTGCAGGCATGGTACAAGGGATGGTCAGAGACTGCAGGCATGGTACAAGGGATGGTCAGAGACTGCAGGCATGGTACAAGGGATGGTCAGAGACTGCAGGCATGGTACAAGGGATGGTGAGAGACTGCAGGCATGGTACAAGGGATGTTTAGAGACTGAAGACATGGTACAAGAGATCAATGCAGCCTCATCAGTGCCCATCATTGCAGCCTCACTGTGCATATGAACGCAGCCCCACCTTTGTATAAAAATTCAGTCCCACTTTTGTATATTAATGCAGTCCCACTTTTGTTTATTAATGCACTACCACTTTTGTATATCAATGCAGTCCCACTTTTGTATATCAATGCAGCCCCACCTTTGTATATGAATGCAGTCCCACCTTTGTATATGAATGCAGTCCCACCTTTGTATATGAATGCAGTCCCACCTTTGTATATGAATGCAGTCCCACCTTTTTATATAAATCTAGTCCCACTTTTGTCTATGAATCCAGTCCCACTTTTGTCTATGAATCTAGTCCCACATTTGTCTATGAATTCAGTCCCACTTTTGTCTATGAATCCAGTCCCACTTTTGTCTATGAATCCAGTCCCACTTTTGTATATAAATGCAGCCCCACTTTTGTATATAAATGCAGCCCCACTTTGTCTATTAATGCAGCCCCACTTTTGTCTATTAATGCAGCCACATTGTGCATGGCACTCACCATGGCATTACCTCGATCACACACAGCAGGTATCTCCTCTCCCGATGTGTGTCATGGAACAAACAGGAGCTGTAGGTCTGTGTTCAGCAGGGCAGTGTGCTCTAGCAAGGTCCCCCCTAGACGGGCTTGTGTGATAGACAAAACACTGATTCAATCAGTGTTCCATCTCCATCTACTATCACACAAGCAGGTCTAGCACAGGCAGCACAGACGAACACAGATCCAGCTCTCACACACAGCCAGAGATGCCGGATGTCATACACACAGAGGGGAGCGCTGCAGTCAGCTACAGCTCAAAGCAGCCTCAGGACAGGCAGCCTACCGGCCCTGGTGATAAGAGAGAGAGTGAGAGACTCGGCAGCGGCAGCTGCAGGCAGGCCCGGACTGGGACAAAAAATAGGCCTGGGCATTTTAGACTGAGCAGCCCAGGGGGGGAGAAAGAAAGATAGATAAAGATAAAAAGAAAGAAGGGGAGGAAGGAAGATAGATTGATAGATAGATAGAAAGCAATAAGGGAAGATAGATAGATAGATAGATAGATAGATAGATAGATAGATAGATAGATAGATAAACAAGAAAGATAGATAGATAAACAAGAAAGATAGATAAAGATAGAAAGCAAGAAGGGAAGGAAGGAAGATAGATAAAGAAAGACATATAGATAAAGAAAGAATGGATAGATAGATAGATAGATAGATAGATAGATAGATAGATAGATAGATAGATAGATAAAGATAGAAAGCAAGAAGGGAAGGAAGATAGATAAAGAAAGAAATATAGATAAAGAAATAAGGGAAGATAGATAGATAGGTAGATAGATAAAGAAGGGAAGGAAGGAAGATAGATAAAGAAAGAAAGAAAGATAGATAAAGATAGAAAGAAAGAAGAGAAGGAAGGAAGATAGATAAAGATAAATAGATAGATAGATAGATATAGATAGACAGCGGCAGTGCGTCTATAGAGGGCACCGGAGCGCCGCCCCCTCTGGCTCAGCGGCGACGATGGGCACAGTGGCGACGATGGGCACAGTGGCGACAATGGGCACAGTGGCGACAATTAAAGGGCACAGGGGCATCAATTGGCACAGTGGCGACAATTGAAGGGCACAGTGGCTGTGTTTGATGGCATGGCACAGTGGTGACACTTGATGGCACAGTGGCTGCGTTTGATGGCATGGCACAGTGGTGACAATTGATGGCACAGTGGCTGTGTTTGATGGCATGGCACAGAGATGACAATTGATGGCACAGTGGCTGTGTTTGATGGCATGGCACAGTGGCTGTGTTTGATGGCATGGCACAGTGGTGACAATTGATGGCACAGTGGCTGTGTTTGATGGCATGGCACAGAGGTGGCAATTGATGGCACAGTGGCTGTGTTTGATGCCATGGCACAGTGGTGACAATTGATGGCGCAGTGGCTGTGTTTGATGGCATGGCACAGAGATGACAATTGATGGCACAGTGGCTGTGTTTGATGGCATGGCACAGTGGCTGTGTTTGATGGCATGGCACAGTGGTGACAATTGATGGCACAGTGGCTGTGTTTGATGGCATGGCACAGAGGTGGCAATTGATAGCACAGTGGCTGTGTTTGATGGCATGGCACAGTGGTGACAATTGATGGCACAGTGGCTGCGTTTGATGGCACAGTGGCTGTGTTTGATGGCACAGTGGCTGCGTTTGATGGCATTGCACAGTGGTGACAATTGATGGGCCCAGTGGCTGCGTTTGATGGGCACAGTGAGGCTGCAATTGTTTTTTTTTTCATTTGCGCCCACCAAAGATTTTGAGCACCAGCCGCCACTGTAGATAGATAGCTAGATAGATTATTATCTATCTATCTATCTACAGTGGCAGCTGGTGGGGGGGTGTAAACGAAAAAAAAGAGAAAAAAGAGAGAGAGAGAGAGAAAGAAAGGTGAAGAGAGAGAAGGGAATGAAGGGCACCCCATACATCAGTGTACAGTACTCTCAGTACTCACTCAGAGGCAGGAGGGACTGACTGGATGGATGGATGGATATCAGACTCCATCTTTCCTTTATGATTGCTAAGCTTGAATCTTCCCGCCCACATTCCTTAGGCAGCAGAACAGTGTCTGTCGGGAGAGTGGGCGGGGCAAACACGGGAGGAGAAGAAGAGAGGAGAGGGAGGAGTAGAAGCAGCTCCTCTCCTCTAACTGGCCGTGGGGGCAGCAAGGGGAGGGGAGAAGTGTCAGAGCTGGCTATGATACCCCAGCTGATCTCTCTCTATCTGGCGCTGTGTTGGTGGTGTACACCGCAGACGGCCCGCGGTCCACAGGCATTTGCTAGGTTTGCCCTATGGCCAGTCCGGGCCTGGCTGCAGTTAAAAAAAAAAATGGTAAAAAAAAAAAAAAAAATTTTTTTTTTTTTTTTTAAAGCCAATGTGACATGATTGCCTCGGGGGGGGCAATTGCCCTGTTGCCCCCCCCCCTGGATCCGCCGTTGACGTTGGGTGTCCTACTTGTGTGAATGTTACTGAATTATGTAAAACTATTAGAATCGTTTTTACTTTTTAGAATGGGGTGCCTCGATTGTCCATAATTTCTGACCGGTGCCTTGACTGAAAAAAGGTTGAGAGACTCTGATCAAGCACCATTCTTATCTGCTGCTGAGATAAAAGATCAGCTTCACAAGGAGTGCATTGGTTTTAGTGAGTTGGTCAACTCATAGGGGTGTATGCATATATAAAGCAACATTTGTTCTGTGTAAGTGAGGCAAGGTTGATTGTTCGCATGCATTTTCCTCTACAGGTCGATTGTTATAGAGAGTAGAGAAGAATAATACATTATGGCCACTAATTGGAGCTGACGGTCATAGCATTTATCTCCTACTGTTCTCAGCTCCATCTAGTGGCCATAATGCAGTTTTTTTTTTTAAACCACTCAATTTGCATGAATGAATAACAATTGACCCGTAGAGGAAATAGAAGACAAATTTTAGATTTTTTCCCCATTTACACAGAAAATATGTACCAGCAGTTTTGCAAGTCAAATTGCTATGCTATTTTATTTTGTGAATGAATACACCTTGGGGTTGATTTACTAAAGGCAAATTCACTCTGCACTATAAGTGCACTGCAATTGCACTTAAAGGAGTTGAAAGGAAAAAAAAAATACCTAAAATTAATGTCTGCAAGGTAGACAGACAGAATAGTGTAATGATTCTGTTAAAAAAAGAGTAAATACCTATTAAATTCCTTCATCTATATCACCTCCGGCGTTCTAGTTTCTGTTCTCTCATTCACTTCCTGGTTTGCGGCGCTCGTTCATGTAAGAACTACATTTCCCAGCATTGCGGCACTCCCAGTAATTCACACCTCCTTGAAGTCTCTAACACGTAGAGAGCGTCCTGCCGCACAGATGTAGTTCCCAGGAGGGGGCGAGCACGTCACTGACCACCGCAGTAAAGTCTCACTTCACGGTGGTGAGTAACAATCAGACAAGCAGGAAGTGAACAGAACAGAGAAGAAATAGAGCAACTTCTGATCAAAAACAAACAATGAGGAAGTGAAAAGAGGAATGTCTGCAGGTAAAGGATGCTTATTATGAAAAAATGTTATTTCCTTTACAACCCCTTAACCACTTCAATACCCAGCCATAGAAAATTGACGGCCTGGGATGGGATTTACCATCCTAAGTGGCCGTCAATTGATGGCCTGGGCATTGCAGGCGAATATCTGGATGATGCCTGCAGCCAGAGGCATCATCCAGATATCCTCTTCTTCAGCCGACGATTCTGCACAATGTAAGAACGATCATAGCGGCGGTTCCGCTGCTTGATCGTTCTTACAGGCCGCGGGAGGGGACATCCCCCCCCTCCCGCCGCCATCCGGTGCTTCTTCGGGCTTACCTGTGCCTTCGGGGGCCCGGAGAACGAATCGTCAGCGGCGGCAGGAAGTATAGAGATGACTGGTGACCGGATGGTCACCAGTCATCTCTATGACCGTCGGAGGACCCGGGCGCGATCTGATGACGTCACGCCCGGGTCCCCGTAAGTAAACAAAGCCGCAATTGCGGCTGTAAGCCCCCATTCATGAGATCGGTGAATTTTTTTTCACCGATCTCATGGTTTCCAGCCTGGAGGAGAGATGTGAGGTCTTATTGACCCCACATCTCTCCATAAAGAGGACCTGTCACACACATTTCCTATTACAAGGGATGTTTACATTCCTTGTAATAGGAATAAAAAGTGGAGAAAAAAAAAAATGAAAAAAAGTGTAAAAATAAATAAAAAAGAAGTCAAAAAAATAAATAAAAGATAAAAAAAAAATTAAAACGCCCCTGTCCCCGATAGCTCGCGTGCAGAAGCGAACGCACACGCAAGTCCCGCCGACATATGTAAACGCCGTTTAAAACCACATAAGTGAGGTATCGCCGCGTGCGTTAGAGTGCCAGCAACGAATCTAGCACTAGATCTCCTCTGTAAATCTAAACTGTAACCTGTAAAAAATAAATAAAGCGTTGCCTATGGAGATTTTTAAGTACCGAAGTTTGGCGCCATTCCATGAGTGTGCGCATAATTAAAGCGTGACATGTTGGGTATCTATTTACTCGGTGTAACATAATCTTTCACATAATACAAAAAAATTGGGCTAACTTTACTGTTTTGTTATTTTTTTAATTCATAAAACAATTTTTTTACAAAAAAAAGGCGTTTGAAAAATAATTGCGTAAATACCGTGCAAGATAAAACTTTGGAATGACCGCCATTTTATTCCCTAGGGTGTCTGCTAAAAAAAAACATATATCATGTTTGGGGGTACTGTGTAATTTTCTAGCAAAAGAATGATGATTATTACATGTAGGAGAGAAGTGTCAGAATAGGCCCGGTATGGAGGTGGTATAAAAGCCTGGTATTGAAGCGGTTAAAAAGTGCACTTGTACAAGCAAAAATGCTGTTTTAAAATTTTCCATGCATGTCCACCTCAGATCTACAGCGACTGCGCTTCTATGTGCACTTGTAGTGCAAAGTGGATTTGCCTTTAGTAATTAGCCCCCACGTATAGAACTGCATTGTGACCAAGAGCAAAAAAGCCCAACCATTGCATAGCTGGAAGCAGTGTCGGGAATGACGAATATGGCCATTGTCATGTACAAATATGAATACAAATTATACATAAAACACATTTTGGAACACATTAAAACACATAGGGGTTTATTTACTAAAGGCGAATCCACTTTTCACTACTAGTGCACTTGGATGTGCAGTCGCTGTAGATCTGAGGGGGACATACAAGGAAAATAAAAAACAGCATTTTTGGTTGTATATGATTGAATAATACAATCAGCAGAGCTTCCCCTCATTTCCAATCTTCCCCTAAGATCTACGGCGACTGCACTTCCAAGCGCACTTTTAAAGTGGATTTGCCTTTAGCAAATCAACCTCATAGATATGATTATTTAAATTAAGCTGATTTTTTTTACATGTACAGTAAATCCTTGGTTTGAGAGTAACTTGGTTTGAAAGCATTTTGCAAGACAAGCAACAATTTTTAATACATTTTGACTTGATATACAAGCGATGTCTATATATTAGAGTAGCGTCATGTCACAATTATAGTATAAAAAAAGAAGAGAGGGGCCTCTAAGTGTAGCAATATGGTTATATTTAAAGTGGAGTTTCCATCCCAAATTATTTTTTTCATTATTGTGCTCATTAGACCTAAAAAATAAAAAAACAAAAACATTTTTTGTGATGAAAAAAAACGACGTTTTCTGTGAAGTAAAAAACGACGTTTTTGAAACTTCACTTTTCAAAGACGATTTTGCATACACACCATCGTTTTTTCACAAAAAGCGAGGTTACGTTCACCACTCTTTTCCATTGAAGCTCGCTTCATAACTAGCTTCTGGGCATGCGCGGGTTGAAAAACGTCGTTTTAAACAAAGTTTTTGCTACACACGGTGACTTTTTGTGAAACAAAAAACGACGTTTTGAAAAACGACACAAAAAATTCAAGCATGTTGGAATTTTTTTTTGCTCGTTTTTTTTAAGACTAAGTTTTGCCCACACACGATCAATTTAAATGACGTTTTAAAAAACGAAGTTTTTTTCCATCGCAAAAAACGACCGTGTGTACACGGCATTAGGCCTCGCACACACTGCTAGACCGTCCCAGCAAACAGATTCGATCGCGTGTACGGGCGAGCAGACGGATTTGGCCACCAGACAGATTGGAAAGCATGCTTACCAATCTGTCGGCTGGGAACCCGTCCGCTTGACATGTCTGCTGGTTAGTACGCTAACCAGCAGACATGTCTTCTCGCACACGCGCCGAATGGTTTAGACGCATGCGCGGTAGTGTTTTACTTCCTGGTGCGGTGACGTGGCGGCGTAAACGTCACCGCCACGTCACCGCCACGTCAGCGCGATGTCTGCTGGCGGGGATTTTGGTTTGCTCGTGTGTACACGCGAGCAAACCAAAATCCAAGCAGATAGATTTGTTCAAATCGGTCGGTCCGGCCGATTTGAACAAATAGATTGCCTCGTGTGTACGAGGCCTTAGAGGTGTCTCTCTTCTCTTTTATACCCTGTAAAAAAATGCTTTGATATACAAGTGCTTTGGATTACATGCATGTTTCTGGAAAAAATTATGCTTGCAAACCAAGGTTTTACTGTACTGTATATCTAAACAATAATTTGGAAAGACTATGCATTTCCTTTAACAGAGGTATGCTATATTATAATAATGAAAGTGCTTGTCTTGCTCATAGTAGTTCCTTTACAGAATAGTCAGACAGACAAAAGTTTAATTATTTCTGATGAAATTCCCTATAGCACTCAATTTTATTTTCCTGTGAAGTCAATGACTCGCTCGTTAATCTTTCCCAGTCACCTTTACTCTGAAGCGTTCTCTTGTTTGCTCAGTACTGATGAAAATGGTTTTCTTGTCTGATTCTTGGCTTCAGATTCCGGAAATACTTTCACACCGTATTTCACTACAATGGCCTTTGTTAGAAGTCAGTGATGTAATAATCAGTGAATTTACTATGAAGGGTTCCTCATATTTAAAAGAGATGCATGTTTTATTTTTTTATCATACTTACTAACATACATGCAGCATTGGTCCGATGCTGCATCTGTCCCCTCCCCCGGCGGCTCTAACACTGAGAACTGAGCGATCGAACACCGCAGGTCCCTTGGTTCTCACAGCTCCCCGAGCAGGTTAGGGGGTCCAGCCAGGGTGAACCTAAGAATATCATCCCTAGTGCTATGATACCAAGAATTATACTCATAAGGCTTGGAGATGAGGATAGTTGGAAAATTTGATCCAAGTACTCCGTGTTGCAGTAAAATCTTGATAGCAACCATATAAGTTTTTTGTTAATGCCTCCATCCTTGTGATATAATTAAAGGGTCACTAAAGGAAAAAATATTTTTTGCTGAAATGACTGTTTACAGGGTATAGAGACATAAAAGTTAACTGATTCCTTTTAAAAATGATTAAAAATAGATAAAACATCAATCATATAATGTGCCTGCAGGTTAGTTTCACTTTTGAACTGGCTTCATGTTTCTGTGAAGAAGAGAGAGACACAGAACAAAAACAAACAAATACAGGACAGTGTTTTGTTTTTAAAATTAATCTGATTGGTTCTGGGAAGTTTTAGACACACAGTAATGACAGCTTAGACCACCGTGAGAAAGCTCCCAGCACTGTGGTTATAAGGAAACAGACAAGCAGGAAGTGTGGAGATCAGAGCAGGATTACAGCAACTTCAAAGCAAAAACGAACAATAAGGATATGAAACCAGTACTGCAGTAAGGTAAGGGAAGCTATTTAGCTAAAAAAAAAAAACATTCCTTTAGTGATCCTTTAAGTTCACCATTCTACTCCCAAACATGCAATATAATTGTTCCAGTATTTGGGAATCAGCTCCCTGCTTGCAGAAAGGAGGAATCTTAGGAGGCCTTCCATCAGGGCTGGACTGGGACAAAAATTTGGCCCTGGACTTCATTCAGACCGGCCCACTTTGACAGGTCTCTCCCATGGCGGCCAGACAACTTCCGCCCACCCCCCCCCCCGGCCACCCAAGCCCCCCTCTCCCCCTTCACTAGCCACTAACCGTTCTACTGGTACTGGTACTCTTAAAGGCAGTACCAGTGGGGAAGCTAGACATTATTTCACCCGGGGCAAAGAATCAAGTCAGTGCCCCCCCCATGGGCCAAGATTAGGCAGAAGTGAGAAACTCCCAGGCGTTAGATGTTGAGTCAGCTGTCTGTCCCCTCCCCCGTGGTCCTTCTGGTCCCCCTGCTGCTCTGTCATCGTCCCCTGCTCCTCTGGTCCTCCCCCTGCTTCTCTGTTCCCCCCTAGGTGAGCGCTGCGGGGAGGGAGAGACACAGGAGCGGAGAGGGACAGCGGTCCGCTGTCACTGATGCCGGCCCACTGAGCCATCGGCCCACCAGGAAACTCCTGGTAGTCCCAATAACAATTCCATCCCTGCCTTCCATGCTGCCTTGAAGAGTTCCTGGTATAGAGAAATGGGCCACCTCTGCAATCTGTGGTCATTCCGTGCCAGGGATTAAATTGCATATGGAAAGACAGATAAGGGACGAAGGGTTTGAAAAATACCAAAAATGTGGCAACAATGGGATGAATTTTGGGCCTCAACAAATTTAACAAAATTCCCATAGGGGGAATATAGGAAGGGGAGGATGGTGGAGTGGGGAACATTTTTTATTTTTTTCCTTTTTTTTGTGTATGTGTTTTAATGATAGTAGCATGAATAAGAATTAAAGGAGTTTATAAAAGGATCCTATTTATTGATAATGGTGAAAAAGAAGAAACCATGGATAATAGTCCCAAAATTTTAAAATATAGTCCCACGTCAATTGTATAGGAGAATAATAATAGATATTGAGAAATTGTGGATTTTTAAATTTTTTTGTATTATGTAATATTGTTTATAAAACGAATAAAAAGATATTGAAAACGAATTGCATATGTGGAAATTGCCCCCCAGTATGGGAACCCGGGGAACCACAGGCCTGATTTAAGCAGATAGACATTCAGGTAGATTTCCATGATTGTTTTATGTGGTGTGAAATAGAATGTAAGTATTATGGACCTGTCAGAACCCATCTATAGGGCCTAAATATAATATATTTTACTTGAACTGATAGTGCTACTGCTTTTACCTATATGAACGGTTCTCAGCTGTTGGTGACACTAATGATTCATGAGCTACACTTTGAATACTTGATGCCAGCTGGCAAGAATGTGGCACATGCTTGACAAAGTGATGAACATTAGCACAGCTTTACTGCTTTCCACTTGGCACGATCTATCATATTTGGCATTCTAATTAGAATGCTTGGACTCAGGGCCGCCATCAGGAATTATGGGGACCCTTACACAGCTTCGGGCATGGGCCCCCTGGAGCAGAGAACCGGGGGGGGGAGTTGTTGCTGCCGCTTGAAATTGAGAAGCGGGGGGGGGGGGCTGCCACGAATTGAGAAGCAGTGGGGGGCCTTTACAAAAAAAAGAAAGGGGGGTTGCCATCCGGGACCTCTGGGCCCTTTAATAAAAAAAAATAAAAAAAATAAACCTCTGAGCCCTTTAAGCCGTATATGGTCCCCAGGGCCAAGTGGTCCCCAGATGGCAACCCCAGGGGTCACCAGGGCCTTCCCTTTTTTTATAATTTTTTTAATATATTTTTCTTTATTTATTTTGTAAAGGCCCCCCCCCCCCCCCCCTCGCTTCTCAATTTCAGGCAGCCCATGCCTGAAGCTGTGTAATGGGCCCCATAATTCCTGATGCCGGCCCTGAACGGAATACTCCATGCTTGTTGTATAGACAGATTTGAAATGACTCAAATGGTTTAATTGTAAAATGACTTATAATAGAGATCTGAAGGGTGATTTTATGTAAGAATGATGCTTGTGTCTGTTGCTCTCGTTGCTCTAGTTGGCTTGGTTGTCAGCATTTAAGAAAGAGGGTTAAAGAGAAATCATTAGGCAGTGGAATGGAAATGTCCCGGGGCTGTCAGTGTACAGAGCACAGTAATAGTCATTAGCTAAAGAGGGCAAGTGAGGAAACAGATCCAGGACGAGCACAGCAATCATTTACATGAAGAGAGAGATGAAGGCGTGTCTGATAAAACAATGGCGCAGAAGAGGAGGTAGCAGTGACTGTTATCAGGCCCTCAGGAGACCCTGCACTGCCATGGTGTTCTGTACTCTCCTATCCCCCTCCTCAATGCACCCATGGAAGCATCACAAGGGGGTCTGTAACCCCTTATATATACCCAGCGAAGTGAGTGGCCTCAGTTGATACACAGAGATGAAACAAATCCTCTTACGCAAGTTGTACCTGTTTATCTGCCGTATTTTCTTCTCTACATCCATTTGAAGTTCAGAATTTATAAAGCTTGTCTGAGCTGTCAAAAAAAAAGGCGGTGGAGAGCTGAAGTAACACTCTGCAAAGCTCAGTGAGGAGAGCTCTGAGAGCTGATTGGAGGGAAGGGACACATCCCCCCCCCCTTTTTCACACAGCTCACAGGAACAGAGCCAAAGCTATCAATGAGCTGGAGGTCCCTACCCTGTCACTATTTTTCTCTTAGTGTCAGGAAAACTTGTCAGAAGGGATTTATGCTGATAGCAGAGACACAAATCACAACAAAGATGTGATTACTTATATGTTGGTGCAAAAAAGTGTTGGCAAAATTTGTGCTGGTGCTTTTTCTTCCTGCGCTGATGAGTTTTGACAGCCTGTTTAAAGGGGCGCTCCACTCGTTTTTCTGTTTATTAAAAGTCAGCAGCTACAAAAATTGTAGCTGCAGACTTTTAATAAACACACACTCACCTTTCCCACGGTCCAGCGCTACGGCTGCCACAAAGTCTCTTTCCCCTCCTCTCCTCGGCGCTGGCCTCACAGCCAGGTGCGCACTGCGCATGCGCAAGTCACGCTCCGCCTC
Organism: Rana kukunoris; assembly: GCA_029574335.1. NCBI lineage: Eukaryota > Metazoa > Chordata > Amphibia > Anura > Ranidae > Rana > Rana kukunoris. The sequence goes on along the minus strand of CM056053.1, from coordinate 67,089,243 downwards.
CTGAATGGCCGAGCAATGTTCTGAGACCTGTGACGTGCCCCAGAAGATTGCAGGGAGGAAGGGGGAGAGGAGGAGTTGCCTAGGCAGCGCGAGTGGGAGCTGGGTACCTGTCAAAGCTAGGTACCCCCCAAGAAAAAAAAATGACATGCCAAATGTGGCATGTCAGTGGGTCAGAATTCCTTTTTGGGTGGAACTCCGCTTAAAAGAAAATCATCATTGCATGCAAAAAACATGGACTGCTGTATTGTGAATGGTACTTTAATCTACACCTGTGTCCATACTATGAATATTAAAGTTTATTTATGTTCTTGACAAGCATTAGCCCTCGCTAATCTTTGTAGCATATATATTTTAAAGTAATTCCTCCTCAAAGATCACAACACAGACTTTAAAGTTGGAGTTCAGTAGGTTCAGGGGAGCGTAGCTGTGATTTCTATGAACACCTAAAATTAAAGTGTTACTAAACCCAGGACCCTGCATTCAGTTTATCTGGTCTCCAACAATACACAGTACATGGAAATGCAATTATTTGATTATTATGGAATTGTAATGGAAATTACAATTATTTGAGTAAATAGAAACTGCTAAATACATGTTCTCATCAACAGTTTATAGCAGTCTTTTGACTTCTATAAGTGTCCGGTCGAGCACTGGTAAAGCTTGTAAGAGGAGTTTTCATTTTCCTCTAACTGTCCAGTGAGGCTGTATGACCCCTGACTTTCTGTCTGAACAGTGCTGATTGGCCCTGTGCTGATCACATACACCCTCCCTTGTCTTGCGACTTATACCAGTGTCCAGCCGAGCACTGCTTAAAGCTTGTAGGAGGAGTTTTCATTCTCCCTTGACTAACCTATGAGGCTGCAGGACCTCTGACCATCTGTCTAGACAGTGCTGATTGGTCCTGTGTGAAAACGGCACTTTCATTTTCCTGTATTGCTTTCCTCGCTGGAACGCATACGGCGACCGCGCACTGACGTTATCACCCAGCGTCACGTGCGTTCCAGCGTGGAATGCGGAAGTGCCCGGCAAAATCAATGCTCCATTTGCCACACATACCTCACTGCTATAAACAGCACAGCGTGATTATTACACACTGTTCTATTATTGTCGGCCGTAGCCAGACCACGCTACAACCAAACTACTGGCATTAGATCTCCTCAGCTGGAAACCATCCCATGCCGGATCCATGCCATGATTAAGCCACAGCTTAATCCTACTAAATAACCTCTACCTGGATCTATGATGCCATTGCTCTGGGGACACCCTAAGATATTCACCACAACAAGACCATCCATTACAGAATCCCATTGATGCTACATTACTTTGCTATTGCTGATAAACTCGCATGCTCTGCAAACGGATAAGTACCATTATCACGTTACATTTATTGCTCTAGAATTACCCTGTTCACATATTGCATTTACTAAGTACTGTATTTGAACCTGGCTCAAGTTTATACTACTGCTGTGCTCCTGATTAGTTTTTATGGTTTCATATAACAGTTGTGGCATATCTTAAAGGGACATACACTCTTAAACCATTTATCCTTCAGTTGCCTCTCTCAAGTATATGCTATCTGCATACAGTATTCTCATATGCTACGTGCTTGACATTTGTTGTTAATAGTATACGACTTCCTGGTCTGAAGTACTGAACATGTTCGCTATACCTTATTAAGGCTAAGGCCTCGTACACACGACTGTTTTCCTCGACAAAATCCATCAAGAAAATTGGTGGCAGAGCTTTTTTGCCGAGGAAAACGGTCGTGTGTATGTTTTTCGAAAACTGTTGTGGATCTCGACGAGAGAAAAAGAGAACATGTTCTCGTCAGGAGTCTCAATTTCCTCATCGTGTTTCTCGTCGGACCGGTTTACAGCGAGAAACACGTTTGTGTGTATGCTTAGAAACCTGCGCATGCTCAGAATAAAGTATGAGATGGGAGCGCACTTTCGGTAAAAGTAGCGTTCATAATGGAGATAGCACATTTCGTCATGCTGTAACAGACTGAAAAGCACGAATCGTCTCTCACCAAACTTTTACTAACATGCGGGAACATGAGATTAGCAAAAGCAGCCCCAAGGGTGGCGTCAATGGAATACAACTTCCCTTTTATAGTGCCTTTGTACGTGTTGTACGTCACCGCGTTTGAGAACGACGAGATTTTGTCTTGACAGCGTGTATGCAAAGAAAGCTTGACAAGATTTTCGACAGGCCTGACAAGGAACTCGTCGAGGAAAACAACGTTTCTTTTAGGACGAGATTCTCGGTCATGTATACGAGGCCTCAGGGTTGAAGTTATGTTGAACTACCTCCTCCCTTAGTAGCTCAATGCATTCCCCCAAACTCTTTTTTTTCTGATTAGAGTGACACCTGGGGTCCAGTACTGAAAATCACATTACATAGATAAGTGCATTGAAATCCTTATCTAACCGCAGTTGTGCTTCACTTTCGGTTACCGTAGTTGTGACTGACCTTTTAAGGCTAGGGGTTGAAGGTATGTTGCCTTAGTAGCTCAATGCATTCCTATATGTGAGAGATATGATGTAGTGAACCCCCAAAATCTTTTTCTCTGATTAGAATGACGCCTGGGGTCCAATATTGACAATCACATTACATAGAGAAGTGCATTGAAATCTTTCCCTAAACCGCAGTTGTGGTTCACTCTCGTTCACCGTAGTTTGTAACACTGTGCTGATTACATCCCCCCCAAAAAAAGAAAAACTCTCTATTAATTCACACCAAACCGAGCATGTGCAGAGTGCCTCCTTAGGCTCTCTACTATCAGCAGATGGACTGGGGACATCAAACAAAGGGGAGGATCAGAGAAGACAGGATAAAACAGATTTTTTACACAATGCAGAGGATTACCCGCTTAGGTTCCACAATGAGTATAACAAGCATGTTTTACTGCTTATACAGACTGATTTTATTTTTGGGTTTAGTTAAGGTGACCAGATTTTTAAAATGAAATCCGGGGACATATATTTTTTTACTAGTAATGGCAGCAATCATCGACTCTCTGTCCGTTGCCCTCCACCTCACAGCCTGCCAAGTGTAAGACCCCTTTCACACTGAGGAGTTTTTCAGGCGGCTAAAAATCTCCTGTCAGCAGCATCTTTGGAGTGGTGAGAGGAGCGGTGTGTATACCGCTCCTTCACCGCTCCTCCCATTTAAAACAATGGGAAACCGCAGCAATACCGCCCACGAGGCGCATTGCGGGCGGTATTAACCCTTTATCGGCCGCTAGCGGGGGTTAATTCCGCTAGCGGCCGAATCCCGCGGCAAATCCGACGTTATAGCACCACTATTTTTAGCGGCACTATACAGCCACAGCGGCTCCCCCCCCCCAATGTGAAAGGGGCCTTACACCCAGGCTACTACTGGGTGGGGTGCAGAGGAAGATCACTCTGCCAGGGAAGGCAAGGAGATAGGCAGAGACTTGAGCCAAGGCAGAAGAACATGAGAGCGGAACTGAATGGGCACCCGAAACTGAAGAAATATTCCCTCCGCTCCGACCAGCACATGATCATCAGAAAGGGGCACAGATAATGGAAAAAAATACACCCCCTTAAGCTAGTAGGAGAGTGGGGGGTGTAATTCAGAATGATTTTTTTTTAATTCTGCACTGACTGTGTTTGAAATTGCCCCAGTCCTTGTTTATATCCAATCCAGGGACAAAACCAGGGACAGACTTGTTCCGGGGACAGTGTCCTCAATCCAGGGACTGTCCCCTGAAACTGGGGATGTCTGGTCACCCTAGTTTAGTAACACTTTAATTTCTCCACAATGCATAGCTGCAAAGGTAGACAGGGACTTGTTTTGAAATGCTCTTATTACTTGTTCAGAATATGTAAATACTTTAATGTACATAGTCTGGGAAAATGTTCACTTAAAGTTAAATAAAATATTGATAAGATAATACTTCTTATATGCAGTGTTTAAAAGGCAAGGACACCTACCACAAAGATCTTCATTGCTTGGGTTGTGCCCCTGGATGTGATGTACACTTCTGACGCTCTGATTTCTACTTTCCGAGATCTTAGGCAAAAACTGTAACTTCTGTACCGTATTTGTATCACCCAGGGATGTAATGCTACAGGGATTTGGGCCGTGGCTAGTGGGCCGGCTTCATAAGCGAACCGCTGCCCCCCTCTTTTACTCTGTTAAAAAAAAAAAAGTTAAATAAAATAAAATAAATAGATTAATAAAGGGGTTTGCAATGTTTATGCAGTGTTTAAAAGGCAAGGACACCTTCCCACAAAGATTCTTTCCCTTTTGACCCCAGTCAACTTGTAAGTATGGGGTTTGGCCCAAACCGATTCTTTGCCCCGGGTGAATTAATGTCTATACTTCCCCGAGATCTTAGGCAAAGTGGGCCAGTCTGGACTGAGTCCAGCATTCTTGATTTGATGTCCTCACCTACACACTTCCACCCCATAGAATTCTGTAGGACTGGATCTTAAACAGCATTGTTTAATTAAATCCCATAGCCTTCTAAAGGGCTGTTAGATGGATTGGATCCTATCAGTCTACCAGTTGTATAGAAGTAGGATGTAAACAATGCTGCAGGCCTTGGAGTGAGATGTAGGTGAAATATAGCAATTATGAGGAAGGGGCTCTGGACCTCCAGAAGGGGATTGGGGGCAGAAGGATAAGGAAACTTTCCTGCTATTGTTCAGTTCAAGTACTTGTTGGAATTCAAAATGTTGGTGTTGTTTAAATCTGCCATTGTTTGCCAGGTACAATTGTATTAAATATAAAATATTAATTTATAATTTCAGCCACCAAAGGACCTTTGTTTTGGAAGTCATGGGGCGACACTGTGGGTAAGTTCCTCAGTATTTCGTTTTAGCACATGTGCAAAAACACACATATGTTATTAATGGATGACCTTGTTCTTGGTCTGCAGGTACCTGGCCTTGGTCAGTGCCTTGGCTTGTGGAGCTGACTGGGTCTTCCTCCCTGAAAGTCCTCCAGAGGAAGGATGGGAAGACTTAATGTGCGTTAAACTTTCTGAGGTAAGCTTCTGATCTAGACATATTTCTTACATTGTTTTACATCTAAAGGAGGCTGTAAACCCTGGCAACCATAATGGTTTCATCATTCACTGCAATGAGTTTTGTAGAATCAAAAATCAAATTGGTTGATATGGAAAACTGCACGTTGCACATCATATTTTAATTATGCGCTGCGTTATTAAATACGCCTGTATACTCTCTGTCTAGAATTTCATTATCTTTATAGAGGCTTGTTGTTATACGATTGATCCTGGGGTTTCATTTAAAGTTTAACTAGCCAAAACTTTTTTTGTTCGTTTGGAGAGATTTACCCTCTCTATTTGTTCTATTTACCATTATCATTGCAAGTAAAAGAAAATCCCACATTAGTAATTAGGGGGGGGGGGGGGGACTTTCAATGGTGACCTAATTTGCAGGAAATTTCCTCTCACTTACGAAGGAAAATCTCCCCAATGGGACACAGATTGCAAAAAAAAAAAAAATCTGACAGTTCTACTTTAACCACTTCAGCTCTGGAAGATATACCCCCCTTCATGACCAGGGCTGCGTTAATTTATCTGACAGAGCGAGCGATGCTGTACCCAAATAAATTGTATGTCCCCTTTTTCCCCACAAATAGAGCTTTCTTTTGGTGGTATTTGATCAACTCTGCCGTTTTAATTTATTTTACGCTATAAACAAAAAAAAAAAAACTACAATTTTGGAAAAACAAAAACAATATTTTTTTACTTTCTGCTATACAACATATCCATTAAAAAAAATTTAAAAATCTAATTTCTTCATAAATTTAGGCTAATATGTGTTCTGCTACATGTTTTTTTTTTTTTTTTTTATAAATCCCAATAAGCGTATATTGATTGGTTTGTGCAAAAGGTATAGCTTCTTTAAACTATGGGATATTTTTATGGAGTTTTTTTTTAAACTAGTAATGGCGTTGATCAGCGACTTATAGTGGGACTGCAACATTAGGGCAGACAAATCGGACACTATGTGACACCTTTGGGGACCGTTGACGCCAATACAATGATCAGTGCTAAAAAAATATGCACTGTCACTGTACTAATGGCACTGGCAGTAGGGGTTAACATCAGGGGTGATCAGAGGGTTAAATGTGTACCTAGGGAGAGCTTTCTAACTGTGTGAGAGGTGCTTTAACTGTGGGCTTAGCAGAAACACAGCATCTCTGTCTTCCCTACTAACAGAACGACCGTCTGCCTCTGTCGTGAACAATCAGCAGGTCCCGGCAGTCATTGGGTCTTTTGGACCCACTGATTGGCTCCTGCTATGTCCAATCCGGCAGAACCGGAAGTTCAAAATCACAAACCTGTATGTGATTTCGCGGAGAGGGGCCGATGCCCTGCCTTAAATGTACATGTAGCAGTCGGCAAAAAGTTAAAATTTAACGAAAGGCAAAACATTTTGTTTTGGATAGAGTGGAGAGGGATTAGAACACCTATTAGGTTTTTAGTGCCCCCGGGAGCTTCACCCTCTACTCTCTCTATTTGTCCTGTTTACTATTATCATTGAAAGTGAAAGTAAAATAAAATCCCAAATTTTGTGTTGTCCCCAGAAAAGTGATAGAGAGGAAATCTTCCAATGACGACACTAGTTCTAGTGACCTGAGGGGCCCCAAAGGAATTCCCATAATTTGAAGGGATTTCCTCTCACTTCCTGTTTCGGCTATGGGACAGGAAGTGAAAGTAAATGTCCCCAATGGGACACAGATGGCAAATTATCTGGCAGGTGTTCTACTTTAACTTTACTTATGCTGACCATACACTAGCCAAAAAATCGTGCAAACATCTGTCATTCCTTCATTATTCTGCCAAACGAACCATGAAGTGAAAGGTTAATGTGTTTCTTGTCCGTTAAATATTGAACTGTTTGCACTAGGCATATATGGGATCGGTCAAAATTCAGTCATTACATGATGGAATTACCGTTGGTTCTTCTCATGGCCGAGTGTTCGATATTCGAAAACTAGTTTGAACGATATTTCGTATAGTGTATGGCCATTAATAGACCTGAACTAAGTAATGTCTGTTTTCTTCCTCAGAACCGAGCAAGAAAGAAAAGACTGAATATCATTATCGTCTCAGAAGGAGCCATCGATTGTCACAACAACTCGATCACTTCGGAAAAGATCAAAGATGTATGTATTTGATTTCTCCATTGAACTTTTACTGTAAGAGCAGCTTGGCTTAGACATAAAGTATTATATCAGTATTGGCACTGGTCAAGCGCTAAAGGGCTTATTTACTAAAGGTTAATTTTTAGACCGTGTCAGCAAATCTATGTTTATTACGAGAGCATAAAAAACCTTTGAACCATATTACAGTTATAACAGGTTTGTTTTGTGAGCAGTGACTCAAAAGTTTTAACAATATAATATTCTTAGCAATGCTGGGCAATAGGGCATTGTGAAGAAAAAATGGGCGTGCTGGACTATGTGATTGGAACAAGAGCACTAATGGCTCCCATGGTCAGGTTTGTAGTTATCATTCAACCAGTCAAACCAGTGTAAAAAAAAAAAAGGTTATGATTCAACAGAGGAACTGATTGGCGTAACCTTTGCTAATCAGTCCATTTTCTTGGGTAGCATCATAAGACGTATTGACAGGGCTTTTTTTCTGGGGGAACTTGGGGGAACTCAGTTCCACCACCTTTGGCTCAGACCCTTTGGTGCCCGCTCACCACAATCACTTGTGAACACAGAAGTCTGGTTTCTGTGTTTACAAGTGACAGCTTTGTAACCCCCTGAACTCTGCACACTGTATGTAATGCAATTCTGGTATTTAATGCCCCTTTAAGACCCTTCTACTGTTTGTGAAATCTGAACGGGTCGTGGTTGAGTTCCTGTACCTATTTTCTGAGAAAAAAAGCTCTGCGTATTGATGCTTATTAAAGCAAAACCCATAACACCTTGTTAAAAAAATTATGTTCTTTATCAAGGAACATACATTCCTCATTATTAATAATGCTACCAAAATGTGCTGTAAATTGCCCCCAGCATTGCTCCTGTTTCTTCTTGCCGGAGGCTGCCATTTTACTGAAGCCCAGAGCCTCTGAGCAGCAGTAAATCTTTAGGCTGTCAGCAGATCAGGCTCCAGTAGTTCTGATTTTCAGCACAATGCCAAAAATGGAGAGCAACTGAGCATGTGCAAGCAAGATGAGACAGTGTATTACTGGATTTTAAACAGTAAGGGCGCTTATTTTTTAATGTTTTACATAGCTATACCTGCAAAAGGTGTCAGCCTGAAGTGATCTAGCAGGATGCATTTTTCTAAAAACAAGTCCACTTTAGACAACAAATGGTACAAACATTTGAAACTGGGCGATAAAGTCTGTTTTAAGATTTCAAAATCAAATCAGACCATATATATATATACAGGAAAAACAGAGCTAGAATACATCCTGGTTTATGGGTCAAACATACCTCCCAACATTTTGAAATGGGAATGAGGGACACCTACTAACAAATGTATGTAGGCATAGGACACGCCCCCTGTCACACCCCCCTAAAGGTGAATTAACCAAAAAAAAAGGTTAATTAAATCCACAAGGACTTTTTTTTACCACTACTATTCCATCATGTTGGCTTTTAGAATATACAAATGCAGCAATTTAGAATTTGGGTAAAAAGTTTAGAACTGGGAAACACTTTTTGAAAAATAAAAAGTGCATTTTATATACATCTATATAGATCAGACCAAAATGAGAGACAAATGAGGGGGAAAGAGGGACTGAGGGACATTGCTCCAAATCAGGGACAGTCCCTCGAAATCAGGGACACTTGGGAGCTATGGTCAAAAAGTTTTTGTTCAAGTGTTTTCATTATGTATGGTGCAAGCTGCTACATGCTGAATACAAAATCCAGGGTCTGGTATTTCCTTGATTTATGTACATGGCCTGATACATTATTATTCAATGCTGAGATCATGGGGCAGTGATGTTGGTCTACTCTAAGGTCCCCCTCATACCAACCCTCTCTGTGATCCCAACCCAATTAATTTCATTGGCAGTGGATTTTCTTTTTTTGCCTCTAAACACCTCTTTGTCTAAATCCCTTTAAACGCCTATGTGTTCATGAACACAAAGGCTAATATGCAGGGGCATTTAGAGGCAGAAAAAAAAGCCGAACGCCCCAAACAGCAAGATTAAAAACATCCAGTATGCATAAAGTCTAATCCGTTCTGTAACCCCAGCATTAACCCTCCCTGTAACACTAACCCTTCCTTTAACCCGAACCATAACACTAACCCTTCCTGTGACCCGAACACTAACCCTTCCTGTGACCCGAACCCTAACACTAATCCTTTCTGTGACTCCAACCCTAACACTAACCCTTCCTGTGACCCGAAACCCAAACACCAACCCTTCCTTTAACCACAACCATAACACTAACCCTTCCTGTGACCCGAACCCTAACACCAACCCTTCCTTTAACCACAACCATAACACTAACACTTCCTGTGACCCGAACCCTAACACTAATCCTTTCTGTGACTCCAACCCTAACACTAACCCTTCCTGTGACCCGAAACCCAAACACCAACCCTTCCTTTAACCACAACCATAACACTAACCCTTCCTGTGACCCGAACCCTAACACTAATCCTTTCTGTGACTCCAGCCCTAACACTAACCCTTCCTGTGACCCGAACCCTAACACCAACCCTTCCTTTAACCACAACCATAACACTAACCCTTCCTGTGACCCGAACCCTAACACTAATCCTTTCTGTGACTCCAGCCCTAACACTAACCCTTCCTGTGACCCGAACCCTAACACTAATCCTTTCTGTGACTCCAGCCTTAACACTAACCCTTCCTGTGACCCGAACCCTAACACCAACCCTTCCTTTAACCACAACCATAACACTAACCCTTCCTGTGACCCCAACAATAACACTAACCCTTCCTGTGACCCCAACACTAACACCAACCCTTCCTTTAACCCTAACACTAACCCTTCCTGTGATTACAGCCCTAACACTAATCCTTCCTGTAACCCCAACCCTAACATTAACCTTTACTGCAACCCCAACCCTTATACCAATCTCCCAGTAACCCTTACACCAATTCTCCCGGTAACCCCAGACCAGGGCTACTTTCTGTTACCCTGACCCTAACACTAACCTTCCCTGTAACACTAACCCTTACACTAATCCTCTGGTATCCCCAACTCTAACAACAACTCTTCCTGTAACTTTAACCCAAGCACTAATCCTTCCTGTAACTTCAATCCTAACACCAGCCCTTTCTGTGAACCCAACCCTAGCACTAGCCCTACCTGTAACCCTAACCCTAACTCTATCTGTATTCCCAACCTTAAAGTGTTACTAAACCCACAATGGTAAAATCAGTCTGTATATGCATTGATGCACGCTTGTTATACTATGGGGTTATTCCTCTCCATTATGCAAAAAAGGCTGTTTGATCTTGTCTTCTCTGACCCCTTCCTTCTTACACTGTCCCCAATTAATCTGTTGCCAATACAGAACCTTGAGGGCACACTCTGCACATGCTTAGTTTGGTGTATATTCCCGGGAGGGTGCATGTGATCGGCACAGTGCCAATCAGCACTGTCCAGGCAGAGGGTCAGGGGTCACGCAGCCTCATAGGACAGTCGGGGGTGAATCAGAACTCCTCCTACAAGCTTTAACCAATGCTTGGCCAGACACTGATAGAAGTCATAAGACTGCTATACACTGCTGATGAAAAAAGGTATTTGGCAGTTTGTATTTACTAAAATAATTGCATTTCCATGTTCTGTGTACTAGGTTTAGTAACACTTTATTATCCACTCTCACTGCAACTCTTTCTGTAACCCTAACTATAACACAAACCCTCTCTGTAACCCTAATGCCGCGTACACACAATCGGAATTTCCAATACAAAAAGTCAGATGGACTTTTTTCATTGGAAATTCCGATTGTGTGTGGGCCCCATCAGACTTTTTTCCATCGGTGTTTAGAAATAGAACATGTTTTTTTTTTTTTCGATGGAAATTCCTATCGTCTGTGTGCAACTCCGACGGAGAAAAAACCCATGTATGCTCAGAGTCAAGTGGACGTATGCTCAGAAAGATTGGACTCCATTTTTCTCGGCTCGTCGTAGTGTTTTTTACGTCACCGCGTTTTGGACGGTCGGAATTTGGTCTGACGGTGTGTATGCAAGACAGGTTGAATGGAATTCTGACGAAAAATTCCATCGGATTTTAGGCCATTGGAAATTCCGATCGTGTGTACGGGACATAACACTAAACTTGCCTGTAACCCCAAATCTAACACTAACCCTCCCTGTTACTCTAACCTTTACACTCCCTACTATAAATGTAACCCTTTCTGTACATACCCACCTATCCTGTCCCAACATTCTCTGCGCCAAATGAACAGACCTTACTGTGCCAGACCAATGCTTAAATCATTATTCATTTAGGTGCATGAGCGAAATTAAGAAATCATGAATACTGCATAGATATTGTAAGGTCATTCAAAAACAATACTGGGTACAGCATTGAAAACTGTCTGCATTAACATGTTCCTCGTCTAATCACTATGAAATATTTTAGATCAGTTATGTCATTGTAAACCTATTGTGACCCTTTGACACGGAGCTAAGGTGCACAGTAACTAGTAAACAGTATGATCCAATTAGGAGTATTTTACTGTTGCCAGGCAGATTGCCGTATTCGGCAAAATACGAAAAATCAATTTGTTCTCTCGCTTGACCTTTACAGTTGATATGTAATGATCTCGGGATAGACGTGCAGCTCCAATACTCTGGTGGTGATTTTACTCTAGGAAATGAAACTCTCTCTTTCTAGGGATATACCTGATACAGACATCAAGATAAGAACTGGCTTATCGGTCATACCATCTGGCTACCATCAATGAGGAGAATTATGTGTAATCCTCCTTCCTTAATTAGAATTAGTGCGATGGAGCAATGTGCCTGCTAAATATGTTACATAAGTTATAAGTATAGCAGAACATTTTAAAAATGATCACTTATCATTTAATTGAATATTATGCATTCCTTTAGAACTGTATATGGAAATGATTTAATGCTTGCCAACCCCATTGACGATGCAGTAAATACAGAATAGAATAAACGCAGAGATTGGAGAGGGTCACAGGAGAGCTTTACATATCTGGGGTAACTTTAAATGCAATCTGTCATCTTACCCATTCTTAGGCTGGAATCACATTTATGCATTTTTAGTACTTTTTTGCATTTTGCGGATTTGCACTACAGAACGTGTTCCATAGGAAACCATGTTAAATGGACTGCCGGGCAAATCTGAAAAATGCAAAAAGGACTAAAAATGCATAGGTGTGAATCAGGCCTAATGCTGGCCATAGACTATATGAAAAATCGGCCAAACCCATTTTCAAAAAACTTATGTGATGACCGATAAATCGTTCAGTGGACATAAATTACTGTATTTATTGGCGTATAACACTCAATTTTTACCCTGAAAATAGAGGGTAAACTGTGCCTGTGTGTTATACGCAGGGGGCTGTGGAAAATGTTTCTCCTGAAACTTCCCTCTTAAAGTGAGGGTGCGTGTTATACGCATGTGCGAGTTATACGCCAATAAATACGGTAATACATTTTTTGTGAGTTTTTTTACATATACCTAGTGCAAACAGTTTGGACAGCAAACGCATTAACCTTTAAATTTATCGTTCACTCGGCAGAAAATGTTTAAACTTGTCCTTCGTCTTTTCGGCTCAAAAACGTCCCAACGATTATCGATTTTATGCCCATTAACTGGCCGGAAAAAAAAACTGTCTAAATGACCGGTTTCCCACAATTTTTCGTATAGTGTATGGCCAGCACAATGCCGATCCGCCCTATAGGCTCACTATGCAAGCCGCTTAGGGCCCCGCAAAGCTGCGGAGGGCCCCCAAAATTTCTAGAGGCCCCCGCCTGGTGAGAAGTCATTTTCGGCCCCTCACCCGGCTTCTCAGCTCGCTGGCTGCATGGGAGAAGAGGTAAAAAGTCAGCACTTCTCACTTTAATGTAAGATGTCATTTCTGACAGCAGAACACCCCCTTCCCCCGCTTCTCAAGTTTAATCTTTAATGTGACATGTGACATGTCACCCCGCTTCTCAACTTTAATGTGACATGTTATTCGCAACTTTAATGCGACATGTCATTTTGCAGGGAGGTCAGGATCGGGTCTGAGCCAGCATAAGTTTGGATCTGCAAAATCTGGTGCAGCTGTGCATGGTAGCCAATCAGCTTCTAACTTCAGCTTGTTTAGTTAAAGTGTTACTAAACCCGGGACCCTGCATTCACTATATCTGGTCTCCCACAGTACATAGAACATGGAAATGCAATTATTTTAGTAAATACAAACTGCTTAATACCTTTTCTTTTTAGCAGTATATAGTCAGGGCTGTTTGAAGGAATTTGGGGGCCCCAAGCAAAATGGTGGCCCCCAAGCACCCCCCCGCACGCAAAGCCTACGTTAGCGCTACACTAATTTTTTACACCCATGTTCTTACTCCTCCCTCACTTCCCCTAGTCCCTATGTTTTTCTATTCTCACCTCCCCTTCTTCCCTGTAGGCTGCCGCTGTAGCGTGGCAAAGCTCCTCTTCCTCTTGTCAGTCCGGTGTTCTATCATTATTGGTCCCCAGTCCCCTTATCAGATAGTGCCCGGACCGGGCCGGGTACATCGCGGTACAGGAGATTCAGTTTCCTGTGTTCCCGGCCGGACTGAACGGAAGTAAGTCAGTCCCGCCGGGAACAGGAAATTTAATCTCCTGTACCACGCGCGGTACCCGGCCAGACTGACAGGACTCCAGGAGGGAGGAAGAGGAGCTCGGCCACGCTACAGCCAGGGAAGGGGAAATTGGGGGCCCCAGGCCAGCTCGGGGACCCAAGCAATTGTTTGTTTTGCCTGTCCTGTAGCGACGGGCCTGTATATAGCAGTCTTGTGATTTCTATCAGTTCCTGGTGAAGTTTGTAGGAAGGGTTTTTATACTGCAACTGAGCTGTCCAATAAGGCTGCGGAGCTCCTTATCCCTCTATCTGGACAGTGCTGATTGGCCCAGTGCTGATCACATGCACTCTCCCAGGAAAAACCTCTCTAGCAATACACACTAAACTGAGCATGTGCAGCCTGACTCCAAAGGCTCGGTCTTATCTGGACTTTACACAATGCAGAGGATTAACCTCTTAGGTTCCACAGTGAGTATAACAAGCAAGCATTACTGCATATACAGACTGATTTTACTGTTGTGGGTTTTAAGTTGATTGGTTTCTATGCAGAGCTGTACTAGAGTTTGTACTTTCCAGTTTTAGTAAATAAACCCCACTGTCTATGTAAAGATGCACAACATTCCCCCACACTTCTGCTTTTACCCATAGAAACTAGTCAGCTGGTCACATGTCATTTCTGCTGGGTAGCATTGAAAATTCAAAATTCTAATCTGCGAAGAGGATACAGTAAAATTAAACCCTCATTGGTTTTTAGTTTAAAGGGTCACTAAAGGAAAAAAAATGTTTTGCTGAAATGACTGTTTACAGGGTATAGAGACATAAAAGTTAACCGATTCCTTTTCAAAATGATTAAAATAGATAAAAATCAATCATATAATGTGCATGCAGGCTTGTTTCACTTTTGAACTGGCTTCATGTTTCTGTGAAGTAGAAATAGAAACACAGAACAAAAACAAACAAATCCAGGGCAGTGTTTTGTTTTTAAAATGAATCTGATTGGTTCTGGGAAGTTTTAGACACACAGTAATGACAGCTTAAACCATCGTGAGAAAGCTCCCAGTATGGTGCTTATAAGGAAACAGACAAGCAGGAAGTGTGGAGAACAGAGCAGGTTAACAGCAACTTCAAAGCAAAAACAAACAATAAGGACATGAAACCAGTACTGCAGTAAGGTAAGGGAAGCTATTTAGCTAAAAAAAAAAATTCCTTTAGTGACCCTTTAACACATTCCCAAGTAAACCATTTGTTGAAATTCTGACCCCAGCACTTGCAGGTGAAAACTTTCAATACTGCTTTTTTCTGTCTTCACATGAAAGAGTACTGTAGGTGGTTGTAAAAGCTGAAGGTTTTTTACCCTAATGCATTCTCTGCATTAGGGTCCTTTCACACGTGTGTGTCCGTCCGTGTGTGTCCGTCGGCTCAGCGGGGAACCCCGCTGAGCTATCGGCGGACAGGGCGGTCCCCGCACACTGTGCAGGGACCGCCCTGTCTCTCCTCCGCTCTCCCCTATGGGGAATCGGATGAATACGGACCGTGTAAAATAGGATGAATACGGACCGTGAAAAATAGGGTTTTCTTCCGTCTGAAAAACCGGATCTTTGCGGAGGCGGGTCATTACAGACGTTAGCGGATGCTCATCCGCTAACGGCCGTGATCACATAGGGTATCATTACAAGTCCGTAAACGGACGAACGGTCCGCCCGTGTGAAAGGACCCTTAAGGTAAAAACTCTTCAAATACCTGTTCCCCCCTCCCCATTCCCAGACACTTACATGAGTCATCGCTGGTCTCACAGGAGACTATAGGAGGAGACACATACAACCAGGAGCCCCCATAGCACATGGCTTGCTAAGGGGGCATCCGAGGGCCAAAAGAGCAGACCGTTCCAGCGGAGGACTCCACAAGAGGAGGACCAGGGTTGCTTTGTGAAATATCATTTCACAGCGCAGATAAGTATAACCTTTAGTATCAGGTTTTAATGGTAAGTTCCTATACATTCCCAGGTCATATATCTTCTAAAGGTATTTGCTACCTAAAACTTTCAGCAGAGATTTTTTGGAATTGTTGTATGATGTGATTGACCTTTATTGGGAGATTTATTCAGAGCATAATAACTACAACGTAATTTTTTTTTTCCAGCTTGTGGTTTCACAGCTTGGGTTTGACACACGAGTGACAATATTGGGTCACGTCCAGAGAGGAGGAACCCCATCAGCCTTCGACAGAATATTGGTAAGTATTTTTTTAGAATTTTAAGAGTTTGTTGTATTATAAAGGGATTATATGGTTACATATAATAGATTGTATATTCTATCTATCTATCTATCTATCTATCTATCTATCTATCTATCTATCTATCTATCTATCTATCTATCTATCTATCTATGCTTAAATTGTTACAATATTATGGCCTTAGGTTACATTTACACCTGTTAATGCACGCTAATTACATGCAAGAACCTTATGAATAACTGTGGGATACAGCCCCATTGAAAGTAATTGTTGGCTGTCAACTTCCACAGTTAATCCCGGACACTCATATGCAGGGCTTTTTTTTTTGCAGAAACGCAGAGGGACGCAGTTCCGGCACCTCTAGCACTGAATGTATGTGATGTCAAGAGGTGCTGGGTTGTGCTACAGTGTCTATTGCTGCGGGGGGATCTAGTGTTGCTGGAAGGGATCTATTTTTGCAGGGGGAGGGTCTATTTTTGCTGACGGGACATCTATTGTTGCTGGGGTGGATCTTATGTTGCTGGGAGTTGTTGCCTGGAGGGATCTACTGTTGAGGGATAATTCTATTGTAGCTGGCTGCTGGATGGTCTATCGATACTGTCTGCGGGGAGATTTTTTGTTGCTGGGGGGATCTATTGTTGCCCGGGGATCTATTGTTGCTGGGGGGTCTATTGTTATTGGCTGAAGGGGATCTATTTTACTGCTTTTCTTGTTATCATTAAAAAATTAAAGGTGCAGTACTGGGAGGTGGGTAGGGGGTGAGACCAAGGAACGGTGCTCGGAGTTAGGTAGTGGTGAAGACAGGGGAACTCCAAAAGGAAGAGTTCCTGCACCTATTCTCTGAGAAAAAAAAACCTGGTTGTATGCAATCATTTATGCAGTGATCACATGCAACTGATCGCCATGGATGCAGGCAGTCTTCATCCAGGGCCGATCACTCACATGTGATCGCTACATAAGTGATTACATAGGAGTGACTGTGATTAGCTATGGGTGCATTCTTTCAATGGGGCTGCCTCTCACAGTTATTTTTCAAGAATTCCCACTTGGGTTCTCGCATGTAATTGGCATCAGGTGCTTTTGCAGGTATGAATGCCCCTTTTACCTGCCAGGGTTTGCATTAGAGGTGTGGAAGTTGTTTAGGGCAAACTTAGGAAATATTAATGGAGAAATAGTATAATTGTGTCTTATGTTAACAGATTATTGTCTTCTTCCACAGGCCAGTAGGATGGGAGTGGAATGTGTCCTGGCCTTACTTGAAGCCACTCCAGAAACCCCCGCCTGTGTGGTATCTCTATGCGGAAACCAAGCCGTGCGCCTGCCTCTTATGGAATGTGTACAGATGGTGAGTCATCCTATAGTTGGCTATTAAGAGAAGTGGGGCCTATGGGAGAAATAGTTCAGATCAGTCTCTGGACTCGGCAGACATTCCTCGCCTCAACAGTCTCCTGTTTAATTACATGTCTGTTCTGCTGTCACATGCTGCCCAATTATCTTATCAAGGACACAGCCATCTGACATTTTCCTGTCTAATTTTGTAAGCCAATGGTACTATTTCTGTTGCCCTTATCATAGAGCAGGACAACTCCCAGGAGCCAGCGGGCCAACGTGCTAAAAATATTAGCTGCTGGAACCTAACTTTTCTGGGCTCTTCTTGTCATGATTTTTACATTATTTTGTACACCTCTGAGTTGTCAGCATAAAACGTAACCACTTCAGCCCGGAGGATTTGTCTGCCCAATGCCCGGGCCATTCTTTGCGATTCGGCACTGTGTCACTTTAACTGAAAATTTACATCCTTTTTTTCCCACAAATAGATCTTTCTTTTGGTGGTATTTGATCACCTCTGCGGTTTTTATTTTGTGTGCTATAAAGAAAAAAAGAGCATCAATTTAGAATAAAAAGCAATATTTTAAACTTTTTGCTATAATAAATATCCCCAAAAATGATATATGTTAGGTTTAGGCCGATATGTATTCTACATATTTTTGGTAAACAAAATCGCAATAAGCGTATATTGATTGGTTTGCGTCTACAAAATAGGGGATAGTTTTATGTCATTTTTTTAATTAGAAATGGCGGTGATCTGCGATTTTTATCATGACTGCGACATTATGGCGAACACATCGCACACTTTTGATGCTATTTCGGGACCATTCTGCTGCTCTGTGACACGATCCCGGGACACCGGCGTGCATTGGGTCAGCGGGTCCCCCGGGTACGGTCACGGAGCTTGCGTCGGGTGCGTGCATCAGCACGGCGAACTTTTCAAAGCAGCGTATGGGTACGTTGCTTTGCCTTGCCAAACCATTCTGCCGACGTATAGATGCGTGAATCGGTCGGCAAGTGGTTAAACACATAAAAGTGAAATTACAGAAAAGGTCAGAGAAAACTTAGGGCCTATTCACACTTGTCCGTTTTCCTGCTGTAAAACACATGCCTTTTTCTCACTGAGGAGCATATTATTATTCTTATTATACACGGTTTATATAGTGCCAACAGTTTGCACAGCACTTTATACCATGAAAAAAGATAATACAGTTTTAATACAATTCAATACAGAAGGTATCAGAGGGCCCTGCTCATTGAAGTTTACAATCTAGAAGGGAGGGACTGGTGATACAAAAGGTAATAACAGTGGGGGATGAGCTGATGGAGGGATCGTTAGTACAGTACAGTTGTTAGGTGGGGGCAAAATAGGCTTATCTAAAGAGATGAGTTTTCAAGGATTGTCTAAAATTGGACAGAGTAGGAGAAAGTCGGACATATTGGGATAGGAAGTTCTATAGGATGGAAGAGACTCGGGAGAAGTCATGGAGGTGAGCATGGGAGCAGGTGACGTGGGACCTAGAGAGAAGGAGGTCATGGGAGGAACAGAGAGAACAATTTGGTTGGCATTTTGAGACTAGGTTAGTGATGTAGCTGGGGGCCGAGTTGTGGATGACTTTGTAAGTTGTTGGCATTTTGAATCTTATTTGTTGGGTGAGCGGAAGCCAGTGGAGGGATTGGCAGAGAGGAGTAGCAGACACTGAGGGGTTGGTAAGGTGGATGAGTCTGGCAGTAGCATTCATGATGGACTGAACAGGGGATAGCCTGCGTAAAGGCAAGGAGGGAGTCACAGTAATCAAGGAAAGATATAACCAGGGAGTGAATTAGGAGCTTTGTGGTGTCATTGGTTAGGAAGGGGCATAATATGGAGATGTTGGGAGGGTTGAGTGGGCAAGATTTGGACAGTGAATGGATGTGGGGCCCAAAGGAGAGTTCAGAGTCCAGGATAACACATAACACTCTGGCATGTGGGGATGGGTTGGTAGGGAAGGGGCACATGGGTAAGGAAATATTATGAGCTCAGTTTTGGATAGATTGAGTTTTTGGAAGAGACATCCAAACTTAGTATGTCTGTTAGTAAATTAGTAATCAAGCAGGAATCCAATTCAAAGTGATCAAAACTGAACCGGTTGAATTTTAATCC
The DNA here is from genome assembly GCA_029574335.1 of Rana kukunoris. NCBI lineage: Eukaryota > Metazoa > Chordata > Amphibia > Anura > Ranidae > Rana > Rana kukunoris. Next base: position 67,069,783 of record CM056053.1, on the reverse strand, counting down.
ATGTAAGGCCAGTTTAACAAAAGTCCTCTGGATTTCAAAATGGCTAATTAACATGAACAGAGCTGAGAATTCTGGAGACGAGATCTCACTGTTGGAGTCCTCAGGAGATAAAGGAACCCTGTGTGTCATTCAGTTTACCAAAAAAAACTAAAATATACATTTTGGATAGAATTGGCCTTTAATATAACATGATATGTATTGTATTAAGTTGTATTGATTGCAGTTATTATGATTTTCTTCTCTTCTTTAACCAAGACCCAAGAAGTGCAGAAGGCGATGGATGAAAGGAGGTTTGCAGACGCTGTAACGTTGCGTGGAAGGTACAGAGCATCCAAAATTGATATTTATATAGAGAGATTATTTGTGTATTTAGTATGATTAACCTTTATTTTTTTTTCAACATTTCAGGAGTTTCGAGAACAATCTAAACACATACAAGCTCCTTTCCCATAAGAAGAATATATCTGAACTTCCAAAGGTAATGTGAACTGTGTCGCTGTATGTCTTTTTCTTATTCTATTGTGTTTGAATATCCCTTTAGGTGATAATGAGCACTTCTAATACTTGATACCTTATTTATCTCACACGGCTATCTTCTCTGTAACAATCTAAAGGTATCTGTGTATCATTCGATTTTCACTAAATCCAAACTGTGTGTTTATATTATTATATGGTACAAGCATAGAGCAAATTACCTTAATTTGATTTATTCTTTCCTAAAGTGGTTGTTAACCCTACATATACCTGGTGAAGTGACTGGCCTCAGGTGATACACAGAGATTAAACAAATCTTCCTGTTGTACCTGTTTATCTGTAGCCATCGCTTCTCTTCATCTCTAAGTCCAAAATTTACAACGTTTTTCCAAAAGCGCGGGGGCTGGGATATGATGTTACAAAGTGCATAGCTCAGAGAGCTAAGTGTAATCTGAGACCTGAGTGGAGGGAAGGCACACCCCCCTCTACACAATTTTATAGGCCAGCCTGCATAAGTGAGGCTGTCAGTCGCAGGGTGTGTGTTGGATCTTCTCTCCCCATCCCCTTAATCCCTTGGAGTGAGCACAGCCTGTCAGAAATGACTCATATAGATGGCAGAGGAACCAGACAGCAGACAGAAATCACACTCAGAGCCTTGGACTGAGGCAAGTACACACTATAGAAGGATAGGCTTTAAATAAGGCTGGCCATACATGTTAAAGGATAAGTTCACCTTTAGTAACATGCTACATGTTACACCTGTATTTAGGGTGGAACAAGTAACATGTTCCAGCTCCTGCAGCCTCTTTCACCTTTAGAAGGGTCTTTAAAGTGGTTGTGGCGCTAAAAAGAAAATGCTCCTGTTTCTTTAAGACACGATATATAGCATAGTGCTTTCACAGTGTCTTTTGTCCCTTTCCATGTTGTACAATACCTGGTTAATCTTACCTGTTCCTGTGTTCCCCTCTGTAATCTGACCACGTTTATCATGGCTGCTGATCTATGAAAGCGTGGTCAGATTACATGCCTCTATCATCCTGCTGTGTATTCAGCGTCTCTGCATTTCCCCCTCTTTCTCTTCCTGTAATTTCCATGGTCTGTGTGAAGTTGATCTCCTCCCCAGTCATTCCTTCCTGCCTTGATTGAGTATTCTGCTGCAGCTCTTACTCCCCCTTTGGTAAAGTGGTTGTAAAGTAACATCTATTATATACTTTTATCCTCTCTGTTTTAGGAACATAGTGTGTGTTTTTTTAATTATACAGACACTCCTTACTTAATGGCCAGGTTCCATTCCAATGACCAGGTCGTTAAATGAATTGGTTGTTAAACGACGAGTCACAAGTAATCAATATTTTAAGCAACTACTGTATTGTGAAAAAAAGGTCTAAACACAATTCCAGCTCAATAACGTTGTTTTAATTTGCATTGGTACAGAACACAAATGAAAATTCTGTACTGTACAATACAATGATGTATAGCGCGTTGTTTGGGTGGGGAGAGCTGGTCATAAGTCTGAGTGGTCATTAAACAGGTAAGTCGTTAAACAAGGAGTATCTGTCATGTTAAATTGCTTTTTTGTCCAGGGCTGCTCTGTGTGGTCACATGTCCTCCCTCTGCTAGCTTGCATAAATCAGAAGGGAATCTCGGCCCCTCCCACTGTACTCCCTAAGATCAGGAAGGAGAGCAAAGGGAGGGCATGTGACCACACACCAGAGCTGGGCAAAGAAGGTAATTAGCAATATCATTTAAAGAATAATTTAAAGAAAACACACACTGTATTTCATATTTTCCTAAAAAAGAGAGGATAAATAATATAATAGATGTGACTTTACAAACCACTTTAAACCAAAATATCCCCTGTGCCCTATGGGAATGCCAGTCACTAAAACAGGATTGACTTGTTTCACTGTCTCTTCTATACTTCCTTGAGCAGTTGGTGGCCGAAGCCTACCCTCACCAATGCACCTTTGTAGGGAATTCCTTTATTATTTCATCGTTTTCCGAATATCAGGGTAGGATGTATCACAATTAAATGACTAACAAACAGTTAGGCGGCGTACACACGTACGAGAACCTTGACGGGCGGAACACATCGTTCCGCCCATCGAGGTTCTCGCCCGGCCGTCGAAATCGGCGACCTGCCCGTCGGGAATGGCAACCAGTCATTCATCCCGACGGGCGGGGCGAGCCAGGAGCGTACACACGGCCGAGGTTCTCGCTGGAATGCAGCTCCCAGCGAGGTTCTCGCTGGTTTCTAGCGAGAACCTCGGTCGTGTGTACGCCGCCTAACAATGTCTTCTTCTTTCTAACAGGATAGCACCCCCTGTAGTGTACGTAATTGTATGCATAGAGCCTCAGACTGCCCAGTGTCTCTAGAAATGATGCTTTTATATTGCATGTCCTCTATCTTGTGTTAAGTTTTGCATGTGTGCTAAGTCTAACTAAAGCATGAGCAAAGTACACTTCAGTCTTAACTGCTACTTCCCCGCTAATAACAAGCAAGTAACTATTCGCTCGCTCAGTAGGGGCGCAGACTAATATTTGCAGCTTAATGCAGTGTAAGGATAGTATTGGGTGACCTAGCCAAAGACATAAGATAGCGGTCTGACTTGGAGGTATGTTACAGTTACCACCCTCCTGCTAACAATCACACTTGTATAGATCGAGTAGAAAGGTTTAAGCAATAGTAAGGGATGGGGGGAAACTACAAAGAGATCTGCTAAAAAAAAACTCTAGCATCCAATCAACTTTTGCCAGGGGGGAGAAATGGCTGGTATCCCGAACAATCTTCACCTGATCTAATATATCATCTTACATCAGTGACAACGTATTGTTTTGGCAATAGAATAATTAATAGGTTGAATTGTAGAAGTAAAGTTATACATGTGTCTGAGGCTGGGTTCACACCATCGCCGCATATGGCTTCCAGCAGGAGTCCGGTGCGTCTGGCTCAGTGGTGTCAGCCACTGTTGGTAGAATATGGGCATAGGCGTGCGCACAGGGTGTGTCGGGGGTGTGTCTGGGCACACCCTAATCACCCCATGTCCATTAGCATTATCATTATAATTATCCAGGAGAAGCACCAGGTGGGTGGTTGGGGGTGCCAGTGGCCAGTGTAAATGCCCCCATTATATTAAAGTCTAGGTTCAACCTTAGGAACACGTTACACCCGTATTTAGGGTGTACTGTAACATGCTCCCAATCAAGTCTCCCACCACCAGAGCCCTCTTTTTGTGACAGCAGGTGGTGTTCATGTGTGTTTGAACTTTTGGGTGCACACCAGGGGTCAAGTCCTGGGGAAAAAAGTGTGGGAACTCCCACCCAAGATCCACTCCCCCACCACAAAAAAAAAAATGATACGCTCATATGCATAATAACTAAACCGTGTGTTTTTTTTTTTTTTTTTTGATCCACTGTACCTTAGTAATCCCTTAAGCAAGTTCTTTCTAAATCTCGCGATAACTCGTGGCAAGCCTCAAATGACAAAAGCTCCCAGGAGACATTGCGGCATCAAGGAAGTGACGGAATACCCCCACACTACCCGATGAAGCCATATACAGGATGCGGCCAGTAACATAAAGGATTACTAAGGTTCGCCTGCCCCTGACAGTGACTCGAGCTGGGCATCGCCGCTTAGTGAAGGATTGGCTCGGGCGGCTCGGCTGCTCTCGGCTGCTCTAGTCCTGCAAAGGAAACTGAATTCCCGCTGTGAAAAAAGTGCAGGACTTGAGCCCTGGTGCACACCCTAATGCCATAGGCTGCCCACACCTATGAATATGGGTCACAGGAGTGCAGACTTAAGTGCGCTTAGAAGCATGACCAAAAGAGCTTTGACCCTACTTATTAGTCTATAGAAAAGAAGAATCTTGTAACTGTTTGATACATTTTCTGTATCACTTGAACAGTATGACAGTTAACAAGTGAAAAGAACACAAGGTTCTGTCTGTCTGTCAGTAGTCTGGAAAATAAAATGGTCCTTGTCGGAGAGACAGTACTATGGAGGAAGGGAGCTCCAGAGGATGAATAGTGGGTGTTTGGTTTTAATTACTGTGATAAGGGGATAATCCTTTAGGATCCATTGGAAACTTTGCAAATACCCTATCTGGATCAATAGCAAGGTTCCATTATGTACATTCTTTAATAATTATGGCATTATGTATCATTTACAAAGATGCTATTACATGGATCTCAATTAGGATGGCTTAGAGAAAAGATTGACATACAGTATATAAAAACGATAATAGTAAATTACAAGAATGTAGCATGCCATAAGGTGTATAGTGAGTCTGCAGCATATGTGACCCCTTACCTGGCTTCCCTATAATGCATACAATTACCTCCTTCTTACCAAATGTTCAGCTGTCAATTTGATTATAGGATAGAAAATGTTACATTTTATTAGATGTAGTAATACCTATTACCTTCAGAGACGGTTCACACAGGGGCGACTCAGCCACCTGAGAAGTCGTGCTTCGCTCTATTCAATGGAACCGTTCTAATAGGAGCAGCTCAAGTGGCTCTGACTTAGAAAAAGGTTCTTGTACGACTTTGGGTGCGACTCGGGGCTCGCCTTGACGAGTCGCCCCCAAAGTTGTGCCGCTTCTGTGTGAACCGGCTCTTACTGTCTCATACCCCAAAAAAAAAAAATGTGTATATATAGGGCCAGATTCAGAAAGGACTTACGCCGACGAATCTACTGATACGCCGCGTAAGTCCACGGATGCGCCGTCGTATCTATGCGCCTTATTCTTGAAATAAGATACGCCTGAATTTTGGCTTCATCCGACCGACGTAAGTCTCCTACTCCGTCGGATCTTGGGCGCATATGGACGTATCTTAGGGAGTATATGCGATGTGATTCTGAGAATGCGTGCGCATGCCATGTTCGTTTGGCCATTTATTTGCATGGGGTCACGCTTAATTTAAATAGATCACGCCCACCTCCTTCCTACTTTGAATTAGGCGGGCTTACGCCGGCCAATTTACGCTACGCCGCCGCAACTTACGGAGCAAGTGTTTTGTGAATACTGTTCTTGCCTCTCTATGTTACGTCGGCGTAGTGCATATGAGATGCGCTACGCCCGCACAAATATACGCCGCCCTACGTGAATCTGGCCCAATATATTTATATTTCGAAATTATGAATGCTAAACTTATTTTCCTGGTAAAAAAAAAAATATTGGTTAATAAACTATAAATATAGAAAAGGAAACAACAGTGTCAGCACATCATGTGATAACAATAGAAGACATACTTTCCTGAATTAGATATTAAAGTGTATCTCATGTTGAATTTTATTAAAACATTTTGGATAGGGTAGGGGTTAAAAAAAAAACCCTGTGTGTTTTTTTTTCTTATTCTTGCTGTCTGTGTGCTGTTGGCAAGATTTTTCTTTTTTTCCAGTCCCGGAGACACCACAGAAAGTGAAAGTGAATCTCTACAGAGTGAATGAACATGCCCTCTTAACCACTTCAGCCCCGGACCATATTGCTGGTCAATGACCGGGCCCCTTTTTGCGATTCGGCACTGCGTCGCTTTAACTGACAATTGCACGGTCGTGCGACGTGGCTCACAAACAAAATTGGCGTACTTTTTTTTCCCAAAAATAGAGCTTTCTTTTGGTGGTATTTGATCCCCTCTGCGGTTTTTATTTTTTATGCTATAAACAAAAATAGAGCGACTATTTTGAAAAAAAAATATTTTTTGCTTTTTGCTATAATACATATCCAAAAATATATAGAAAAACATTTTTTCCTCAGTTTAGGCCGATACATATTATTCTACATATTTTTCATAAAAAAAAATCGCAATAAGCATTTATTAATTGGTTTGCGCAAAAGTTATAGCGTCTACAAAATAGGGGATAGTTTTATGGCATTTTTGTTAATATTTTTTTTTTTATATATAGAAAAACATTTGGCGGATTTCGGACACTTTTGACCATTTTTCGGACCATTGGCATTTTTTAGCGATCAGTGCTATAAAAATGCATCGATACTATAAAAATGCCACTGGCAGTGAAGGGGTTAACACTAGGGGGCGAGGAAGAGGTTAATTATGTTCCCTAGGTGTTTTAACTCTGACTAGGGGAAATGAAATCGCTGTTCAAATTGTATGAACGACATCCGTCATTTCTCCCCCTGACAGCGGGAGCTGTGTGTTTACACACATAGCTCCCGGTTCTCGCTCTGTAACGAGCGATCGCGGGTGCCCTATTGGCTGAAATGCGAGATGACGTATAGCTACGTGATCTCGCGCAGCCGAGCCGGCGGCTGGTCGGCTAGTGGTTAAAGCCTCGTACACACGATCGGATTTTCCGACGGGAAAAGTGTGATGACAGGCTGTTGTCGTAAAATCCATCCGTTTGTATGCTCCATCGGACAATGGTTGTCGGATTTTCCGCCAACAAATGTTGGATAGCATGCTTTCAAATTTTCAGACAACAAATCTGTGTTGTCGGATTATCCGATCGTGTGTACAGAAGTCCGTCGGAAAAAACTCCAAAGTACAGTCACACATTCTCGGAGGCAATGCTAACCATAACACAACATTAGCAGAAGTTGCCCAAAGGGTGGCGCTAAAGAGCTGAAAAAACACATTGTTTTGTGTTTGTTGGCCTACAATTCTTTGCTGTTTGTATGCAAGTTCATGGCCAACGCCCTTCGGACAAAAGTCCTACGCTTTGTCCGCGGAAAATCCGATTGTGTGTATGAGGCTTTAGACAACTGGATCTGCATTGGGACACCCATTTTTTAAAGAACAAACCTAATAGTTTGGCAGCAGTATCTCATCACATAAGGGCTTCAATCCCTCTAGTTAATGTCAGTTTTCAGACAGCAGTCACAAAATAGACATCCACTTTAAATGATTCTAAATCCTATCTGTGTACTATAAAGCTAGAACATGCTTTGCCAGTTAGCAGTTGCTGCAGTTATGGGAATTTCTTTCAAGTGCGTAGGTTTGCTATGTTTATTTTGTCTCCCCTGCTCGATGCTGTGCTTGTCTGCCGAGGTCTTGCTGTTCTGTGTTTATATCCTGCGGTCTTTTTTTTTCCAGAGTAACTTTAATGTGGCTGTCCTGAACGTGGGGGCTCCGGCCGCAGGAATGAATGCTGCTGTGCGCTCTGCGGTAAGAGTGGGCATTACTGAAGGGCACAAGATGTTTGCAGTCAGTGACGGCTTTGAAGGATTTGCCAAGGGTCAAGTGAGTTAACTGAAGTTCACTTCTATAAAAATGCTTTGCATGTCCTAATATATATATATATATATATATATATATATATATATAAATAAACTCAAACTACTGAAGAGATTATCAGGCCTGTATTATTATTTTTTTTCAGTCTATTAAAGTATTCTTGTCTTTTATTTACTCTGAAGACATTTTGTAAACTGGTATATACAGTAGTAATGGGGTCAGTGGTGGCCCCTCCATAAAGTTTGCAGTGGTGCCGCACTCCATAATCTACATGCGGGGCACCGGACGCATGCATTTTATTTTATTTATTTTTTTGGAAGCACATGATTAGAACCCGAGGCTCTAATTGGCTTAAATAAATGGTGGGCTTGGGGTGCAGTGCACTGTGCCCTGAGTCCACCCAGTTGTGTGACAATAGCGAATTAATATTGCATAAGGGTAGGTAGTGGGCGGACAAGCAAGCGTCAGGGGTGGGGGGATTGACTGACTGACCAAGCGACATGGGGGTGTGGTTTGTTTGCTGCCCCCTCCCAAAAAATGGAGCACCAGCCGCTACTAAATGGGGTATATGGCACAATAAGTGTTGTATGTACATAAATGTCTTTGCAGAGCAGCAAAAAGTTCATAGGGCCCAATTGCAGCGTTTCAAGTTAACTTTCTGCTGATCACCAGATGCAGCACCTCTGAAGAGACTGAAATATCTCAAGGCAAACAGATAATAAAAAACAGCAGGGCAGAATCTGAGTGTAGTATAATAACAGATTTATTGTAGTGAAATGGCAACTTACATTGTAACAGTTAAAATTAGGCTCACTCTATAGTAAGGGATTCCGATGATCAATCTCACAACATGAAATCTCAGACCAGGATAGAAACAGTGGGTGGTTCAAGAGGGGGGGGGGGGCAGTGCACCAAACTAAGTGCAGCATTAAACGTTCTGAGAAATACTACTAAATTAGCAACTCACATGGGAAGAAGAAATGACACTTCTTGTATACAATGCGTAAGCAGTCGGCTCATGCCTCTGGGATGGGGAGCCTCTTTCTACAAGGAAAGTCCCCCCAGTGTGTCCTCTTGGTTCTCTAAGTGTATCCAGCCTGCATCTGCCTATCTCTAGTGTTTCTATCCTGGTTTGAGGTTCCCTGTTTTTGTGAGACTGACCATCGGAATCCCTTACTATGTGGTGAGCCTGATTTTAACTATCACAATGTGAGTTGCCATTTGTCTTTTCACCACAATAAATCTGTTACTATGCTACACTCAGATTGCGCCCCTTCTGTTAATATTTTGCAAACTGGACCAATACTATATAGTATATATATTTTATTAAAGAAAGGGCTTACATCATGAATCGCAATGAAAAATGAAATGGAAATTTAGAAGAAAATATTAGAACGTTGAGCTGAATATGTTGGATAACTATCACCCAATTGCAATCTTCAGGTGTACATGGTATGCCCTCAAACGCTTACAAAGTAGCAATGCCCGGTTCCTCTTCCTCTTCCTAATATTTGAATATTGGGTGATCACACTACACTCTTAGGCTGCATTCACACCTGAGCGTAGGCGGCAGCCGGCGTATTGCCGCGACACGACATTGGCGTATTGTCCACTCGATTTGCGGCGACAAGTCGCTCCTTGTTTTCGCTGGGAGGGGTGATTTTAACATTGTCGGCTATTGCCAAACGCCTGATACGCCTGAAAAAAAGGGTCCGGGACTTGTTTCAAGCTTCAGGCGTACGGCATTTCGGCGTTCGGTGTAGAGATGTGAACCATCTCCATAGCCGACAATGTTAATTCACCCCTCCAGCGTATGTCAGGCTGCTACAGCGTCGGGCATAGGACGACAAAACGCCTAGGTGTGAATGCAGCCTAATGGATTAGATCTCTGCATATTGTTGCAGGATAATAGAAAACAAAGTAAAAAAAGTCACATTCTTGTTTCTGCAGGTAAGAGAGATAAAATGGGGAGATGTTGGTGGCTGGACTGGTCAAGGTGGATCTCTTTTGGGAACCAAAAGGTAAGTTTATCTTAGTAAAGTAAATGAAGTAACTATATATAAAAGTGGTTTAAGGAGTTGTAAAGGAAACATTTTGTTTGCCTTAAATTAATGTCTGCAAGGTAGACAGACAGAATAGTGTAATGATTCTGTTAAAAAAACGAGTAAATACCTATTAAATTCCTTCATCTATATCACCTCCGGCGTTCTAGTTTTTGTTCTCTCATTCGCTTCCTGGTTTGCGGCGCTCGTTCATGTAAGAACTACATTTCCCAGTATGCATTGTGGCACGCCAAGTAATTCACACCTCCGTAAAGTCTCTAACACGTAGAGAGCGTCCTGCCGCACAAATGTAGTTCCGAGCACATCACTGACCACCGCAGTAAAGCCTCCCTTCACGGTGGTCATCAAAATCAGACAAGCAGGAAGTGAACAGAACAGAGAAGAAATAGAGAAACTTCTGAGCAAAAACAAACAATGAGGAAGTGAAAAGAGGAATGTATGCAGGTAAAGGATGCTTATTATGAAAAAAAAAAAAAAATTCCTTTACAACCCCTTTAATCACATGGTGGTTTTAAAGAAGAACATCAGGCATAAAAATTAATCTCAATCTCAAGGAAACCATTATATGTCCTCCATAGATGGCCTAAATGTCTTTTATAGCTACTAGAGTCGTCTGTTTTCGCAGCTTTCCAACCTTCTCAACTCACATTCATGGTAATGATACTTATCCATCTAATAAGGGACTATAGAAAAAAATTGTTGGTCAACTCTTCTCCCCTAGGCTGTATTTGGACAATGAAGGCACGACAGAACATTGGTCAGATTATCCTTGAGCTGTTCCTGCCTGTGAGCATGTTCAGTGTAAAGCCTCGTACACACAATCCGATTTTTGGCCAACCGACTATCAGGATTTTGTCTTGCATACTAACAGCACACAATTGTCGGCCAACAAACACAAACATAGTGACGTACTACGTGGAATTTCAGCTCTTGTGCGCCACCCTTTGGGCACCTTCTGCTAATGTTGTGTTTGGTAAACATTGATTCCGAGCATGCGTGTTTGTACTTTGGACTTTTGTGTGACAACGTTTGTACAATGGACATTTTTCTACAGACTATACAAAAATCTGACAACAGACCGTTGTCCGCCGAAAAAATTTACTAGCCTGCATCCAACATTTGTTGGCCGAAAGTTGGACAACATTTGTCTGAAGGAGCGTACTAACAGTCGGATTTTAGGCCAACAGTCTGTCATTACACAATCCCTTGCTAACAATCGGATTGTGTGTATGAGGCTTAAGGCAGGCCATACCTTAACCAATCGCTCTATTCCTCCATCAACACAGTCAGTGTAAAGACCCATACACAAGATCTGACTTTTTGACAACAATGGTCCAACGGGCGTGTTTTATCAGACAATCCGACTGTGTGTATGCTCCATCGGACAATTGTTTTCGGTTTTTCAACGGACAAATGTTTGCTGTGCATGCTCTCAAACTTTCCAGCAACAAATGTCCAATTGAGGATAATCCTATCATGTGTACACAAGTCCATCAGACTAAAATCCAAAGTACAAACACGCATCCTCAGAACCAATGCTAAAGATCAGACAACATTAGCAGAAGTTGCCCAATGTAATGCACATTTTTCAAGAACTGAACAGTGAAGCCAATTTTTCATGAAAGCACTGTAATGTACCGTAGTGCAACACAATAATGTAAAGAGCCCCATAGCTCCATATTGGAAGCTCTACACCGAACAGCCATAACTTTATGACCAATGAGAGCTAAAGTAAATAACATTGATTATCTCCTTACAATGGTGTCTGAAAATCAGTGGGTTCTAATATGCAGTAAGGAAAAATGTTGTCCCTAAAGTTAATGGGCCAGATTCAGATACAAATACCTATCTTTAGGCGGGCGTAGCGTATCTCAGATACACTACGCCACCGTAACTTACAGCGCCAGGTTCCTTATTCAGAAACAACTTGCACCTGTAAGTTATGGCGGCGTAGTGTAAATGTGTCGGCGTAAGCCCGCGCAATTTAAATGTGGTAGATGGGGGCGTGATTTATGTAAAATCATCGTGACCCCACGTAAATAACGTTTTTTTTAACGGCGCATGCGCCCTCCGTGGGCGTATCCCAGGGCGCATGCGCGAAAATCATGTCGGAAATAGTCCATGATAACGGCGTGAACGTAACTTACGCCCAGGCCCATTCCCGAACGATTTACGCAAACGACATAAACGATGTAACATTCGACGCTGTCCCGACGTCCATACCTAACATTGCCTGCGCCTCATATAGCAGGGGTAACTTTACGCCAGAAAAAGCCTTACGCAAACAACGCATGTTGCATATTCGATGTGTAAATCGACGGAAGCGCCACCTAGCGGCCAGCGTAAACATGCAACTAAGATACGACGGCGTAAGAGACTTTCGCCGCTCGTATCTTAGCTAAATTCCAGCGTATCTTGTTTTCTGAATACAGAAAAAAGACACGCCGTCGCATCTTAGAAGTTACGCGGCGTATCTCGAGATACGCTGACGTATCTTGTTTCTGAATCTGGCCCAATGTGTTGAATGCAGAAAAAATGGGCATTGCAGTTGTTGTGTATGGAACTACGTCTGGGGTCGCCAAACTTTCTAAACAAAAGGCCTATTTACTGTCCTTTAGACTTTAGCAGGGCCAGACTAGGGCCAGTGAGAGTAGAAAATGTCTTGGCATCCAGTGGAAGTAAACAATGCCTTATTTTTGGTGTCAGTGGGAGGACCAGTGCACCATTGTTGGTGGCAATGGAAAGAATTCTGCCCCATCGTTGGTGTCTGTGGGAGGAATTGTGCCCTTTTTTTGGTGCCAGTGGTAGGAATAGTGGCCCATCGTTGGTATCAAGGAAGGAATTATGCCCCATTGTTGGTGTCTGTGGGAGGAATTGTGCCCTTTTTTTGGTGCCAGTGGTAGGAATAGTGGCCCATCGTTGGTATCAAGGAAGGAATTATGCCCCATTGTTGGTGTCAATGAAGGGAATTGTGCCCCATCATACCTTCAGTGGTCTAGTGGAGTCCATTGCCTCAACAGGTCATTTTGGTGGCAAAAAGAGGACATACCCAATATTAGGTGGGTGGTCATAAAGTTAAAGCTGATCAGTGTATTCCTGCAGCTTGAGTAAATATGCATTGTAGTAGCACTGTTACAACACATTGTTGTGTGTAGGCCGTTATACATAGTAACGCCAGCTGTAGTCTCAACTGTCTCTACCCAGAATTCCAAATCATGTCTGTCTGAATATTTCAGCAAATTATTATTTTATTTCAGAACTCTTCCTGCTAAATATTTTGACCAAATCGCTGAACAGATACGTTCTAATAGCATCAATGCTCTGCTTGTCATTGGAGGGTTTGAGGTAAATATCTGATCTCTTGTATTACACTCGTGCTTCTCCACCTCTTTAGTAACATGTTTAATGTAAAAGTCTATAATAATAGCTTTTCATAGTCTGTCTCATCTGTAATTTATTTTTGTGACCCAAAGTCATAGTCATACGGAAGTTCCTAAAGTGTTCCTGGCACAACAGAGCCGTCACCTCCACGTCTACACACATTGAACCCACTAGTACCACCCTGATAGCCCCATATCTCTATGTCAGGGGTGTCCAAACTGCGGCCTGGGGGCCAGATGTGGCCCTTTGCTAGCCTTCATCCGGCCCTTTTCCTCCCACTGACATGAGGCGCTATTCCTCCCATTGACATCAACAATTCACTGATAACAATGATGGGATACTATTCCTCCTACTAATAGGGGCCCTACTCCTCTTCCTATTGACCACCAACCCTGAGGCCATATATGTTATCACTGATGCTGGGCCCGTGACATTTTCTTCCCTTGCTGGCCCCAATCCGGCCCTCCTAAAGCCTGAAGGGCAATAAAGTGGCCCTTTGTTTTAAAAGTTTGGAGACCCCTGCTCTATGTGATCTAGCATTGGTCAGGAGCTTGGACCCGCCCTTTCCTGTGCCTCACTACTAACCAGTTACTGTAATTGGCTCCCGCATAAACACGGTCGGAATTTCCGATGAAAAAAGTCAGACGGAATTTTTTCATCAGATATTCTGACCGTGTGTATGCCCCATCGGACTTTTTGCATCGGAAATTCCGACGGACTTCGAAAGAGAACATTTTTCAGACGGAAAAAAATTCTATCGATAATTACGTTATTCTGTAGGCATGCATGCTGAGAAACAATTTGACGCATGCTCGGAAGCAGTGAACTTACTTTTTCTAGGCTTGTCGTAGTGTTGTACATCACTGCGTTTTTGACGGTCGGAATTTGGTGTGTCCGTGTGTATGCAAGACAGCTTGAGCGGAATTCCATCGGAAAAACACATCTGAGTTTATTCCGACAGAAAAAACGATTTGTGCATTACACACCCATAGGTGCAAGGGGGTGGGGTCGGGATCTTGAGAGCTGTCTACAATCCACATAATAGTGCACCCGGGACTCAGACCCCAGGGTAAGGGGTACCTGCTGTGCTCTACCAGTGCTGCTTTATGAACTTTCCTATGACATCACATTCACTTCAAAGTCATAGAACTTATTTCATTGCATTTAATTTTAAAGTAAACCAATCATGAAAAAAAATACAGAGGCTTCCATCGTTAGGCTTAATTTGAAATGCTAGCTATATAGATTACTACTGATTGAGGAAGCCAGAATCAAGATATGGCGCCTTTTAAGGCCTCATGCACACTGGACGTTAAAATAACGTTATAAAAACGCCAGTAGCGTTGCAGTGAGTTTTTCAACTTTTTTCAATGTTTTTTCAATATAGTTTTTTAACGTTTATTATCCTTTTTCAGCATTTTTCAGCATTAGCATTTTTTTGTGATTTTTTTTTAAAGAAAATTTTTTTTGATTTTTTTTCCCCAATGGATCAAACACATTAAAAAACACTGGTGAGTGAAGTTTTTGAGAACTTATCAGCGTTTATCGACGTTTATCAGCGTTACAGCGTTTTTACAGCTGAAAAACGTCTCTCAGAACCCACTCGTTTTTTTTAACTGCTCAAAAACGCCACTGCCCAAAACTGCTGATTACAGACTAAGGGCTCTTTCACACAGAGCGCCCGTTCAGGTCCGCCTGCTAGTTTTCTTTGCAGACCTGAACGGGCGCTCCGTGCTCCTCTATGGAGACACGGATGTCAGCGGTGACATGCCCGCTGACATCCGACCCGCTCCGATCCGCCAAAGTATGGCGGAGGAAAAACCTACTTTTCCTTCCGTCTGGCGGATCGGATGAACACGGACACCCCGCTCCGCTGATCCCCGCTGAGCCGGCGGATGACAGGGCGGTCCCCGCACACTGTGCAGGGACCGCTTTGTCTTTTCTCCGCTCTCCCCTATGGGGGATAGGGGAGAGCGGAGAAAAGACAAAGCGGTCCCTGCACAGTGTGCGGGGACCGCCCTGTCATCCGCCGGCTCAGCGGGGATCAGCTGAGCGATCCCCGCTGAGCAAACGTAGGTGCACTGGGCAGATGAGTAATGTGTGAAAGAGCCCTATGTGTGCATGGACACATAAAATAACATGATGGAGAGTTTATTGACTGTAGAAAAAAACGTCTACTGCCAAAAACAGCTTCTGTAACAACGTCAAAAAACGTCCAGTGTGCATGAGGCCTAAAACATATTTTCTAAAATAATGTCCATTTGTGATGGGTTTTTTTTTATGACTTTATCATTCACCTTTTTTTTTATGAATACAAATTTTCCAAGTTTATCTGTTTAAATCCATTTGATGTATTTTGTGTTTACATTATGTGATTGTTTAATTTTTTATTTCATTTTTTGATTATTTGTCTTTTATTTTAGTATGTGTAGTGGTTCCTTTGCCAGTCTATCTGTGTGCTGTGGTAGTTATGGCTCTCCCCATGGCTCCATTAAGATCTTGTTCCACCCATACAACGATTGTTGTGTCTTCTTTTTCCTTCCTACACCGTGCCTGTACATTCCAGGCCTACCTGGGACTGATGGAGCTGACTGTTGCCCGAGGGAAATATGATGAGTTCTGTATTCCTATGGTTATGGTGCCCGCCACTGTCTCCAACAATGTCCCCGGTTCAGATTTCAGCATTGGCGCAGATACTGCTCTGAACACTATAACGGATGTAAGTTTAATCAGACTAGCTTGAGTGCACCTAATTCACAAATCACTAAGATCTCGTCACTGTGATCTTTATTTATCAGAGCGAACCAATCAGATCTTCATAAATACAATTTAAGCTGATTTATTTAGAAGCAAAGATCTAGAGTCCATGGCAGTGCCGATCCTGACCTCCCTGGGGCCCTAAGCAAAATCACATGGCACATTAAGCGGGGGGCGCTGATGACAGTGACATGTCTGACTTGCTGACTTCTTACCTCTTCTCCCATGCAGCCAGCAAGTTGGGAAGTGGGGTGAGGGGGCGAAAATGACTTCTCACCAGGCGGGGGCCTCTAGTAATTTGGGGGGCCCTTCGTAGCCTTACGGGGCCCTAAGCGGCTTGCCTAGTGAGCCTATAGGGCGGATCGGCCCTGGTCCTTGGGGTTGATTTACTAAAGTAAAATAGATTGTACACTTTGCAAAGTGCAGTTGCACTCTCCAAGAGCAGTTGTTCCAAAGCTTTGCGAAGCTTCACTTTACAAAAAAATACCCAATCACACGCAAAAAAAAAAAAAAAAAAAAACATAATTTTTGCTTGCACATGATTGGATGATGGAAGTCAGCATTGCTTCTTCTCATTTACTCTGGAGAGACTGCTCCTGCAGAGTGCGCAGTCTATTTGTCTTTAGTAAATCAGCCCCCTTGTGACTTCTTTTGTTCTGGACTAAAATCTCAATTTTATCAGATTTCCCGGCTATCTTCTGTGAACTACAAAAATTCTTCCCCTATTTAATGGAGATAAGGAGAGGGGAAAGGTGTCTGCAGTCCAAATCTGGCGAGTGACAACACTGTTCCTCTGCGGATACCATAGTGTTGTCATCCTATGAAAGGAAGTGTATTACACTTTAAAGTATAACTAAGCCCTGGTTCACACTGGGCTGCGGGAGTGAAATTGCGCGATTTCAGCTGAACGCGCAATTTCACTCTCTCGATTTCGGCTTGATTTAGGAGACATCTGTGCAGGGTTCATGCACAGATGTCAATGTAAATCGCGTCCTGAAAATTGCAAAAAGTAGTTCAGGAACTACTTTTTGAAATCGGTGCAGCGCCGCAGATGCGGCGTCGCACCGATTAGGACGGTGTCATTGCCGGCAATTGCCGTCGATTTTGAGATGCGATTTCACATGTGAAATCGCGTCTCAAATCGAACTAAATCGTACCCAGTGTGAACCTGGGCTAAATGCAAGACATTTTTTTTTATTAGTTTTGGATAGAGTGGAGAGGGATTAGAACACCTGTCAATTTTTATTGCTGTCTGTGCCTCCATTAGGGAGATTCACCTTCTCTGTACCCTAAATTGTTGGTCATCCCCAGAAAAGTAATAGATCTTCCAATAGGGACAATAGTTTGGTGATCTGGGGGTCCCCAAGGAATTCTCCTAATTTGCAGGGATTTCCTCTCACTTCCTGTTTGGCTATGGGACAGGAAGTGAAGGGAAATCTCTGCAATGGGACACAGATGGTGAAAAATAATCTGACAGGTTATAACCCTCTCTTACTCTATTCAAAATAAAAAAATATATATTTGCCTATAGTTCTACTTTAATAATACATTAAATCCTTTAGTTAAAACATATATCAGTTGTTCAAGTGAAGACAATGACGGCTGTGATTCTGTAGGGCTGATTTATTTTCTATAAACTCTGATAAATAAAC
Organism: Rana kukunoris; assembly: GCA_029574335.1. Lineage (NCBI taxonomy): Eukaryota > Metazoa > Chordata > Amphibia > Anura > Ranidae > Rana > Rana kukunoris. The sequence continues at coordinate 67,052,259 of CM056053.1, read as the reverse complement.
ACACAGATGACTGTCCATACAGGTAAGTACTTGCATGCTGCATGAAGTCTATTGCTTATGCTATTTGCACCTTATTTAATCCACTCTTGCCTTCAATATTTTTCTGCTCATAGTCCCTCCATGCTGCCTGCTGCTTGTAGTGCTCGTCTTTAAATCTCTAGGCTGCTAGGCATTAGAAAAAACCTTAGCTTGCTCATTAGTGCAATATACTGAACGGCTGAATGGTTGTCATGTCTTTGTAATGCTAGTGAATGCTGCCAACCAACATTCCATCAGTGGTATCCCATAAAACCAGTTCTTTTACAAAGTAGAAGCAGCATCAACACCACCAGTGTGCAAAGGAAGTGCTCGTCATTTCACATTGTGATGTTGTCGAAACAGAACAGAAAAGGTGAACCATGAAATCACAGCACATAAAATAGTGTACGAGGGTACACAATAAGACCAACCTTCGAAGAGGGAAGGCCTGCATCTCTGAACCCCCTGGGCACAAGGTTCCTGAAAGGTGCAAAGCACTCCTGGGTCAACCTAGGCCAAACCCAGGTAGACCCCGGTTGTACTGTTTTTACTTCAAGATAGATGGATAGATACTGAGATATTGAGGTAGATAGATATATAGATAGAGAGAGAGAGAGAGAGAGAGAGAGAGAGAGAGAGAGAGATAGATAGATAGATAGATATTGAGATAGATAGATAGATAGAGAGATAGATAGATAGATAGATAGATAGAGATAGATAGATAGATAGATATTGAGATAGATAGATATTGAGATAGATATTGAGATAGATAGATAGATAGATAGATAGATAGATAGATAGATAGATAGATAGATAGATAGATAGATAGATAGATAGATAGATAGATAGATAGATAGATATTGATATAGATAGATCAAGCAAGGACAGATACACCCTAACATGTATACATACAACAATACAAACATGGCAGAGGTTCTAACTCATTCTTGCTGTAATAACATGTATAAAATTATTATCATGTTGGCTCAAGTATGAGCGTATGGGTCGCAGTTAAGGAAAAACTAAGATCTTCACACATTTAGAAAGCATAACAGGTAGAGATTGAGTGAAGGAAAGATGGAGTATCTGCTGCTAAGGGGCATTATGGGAGAAGTAGGGTGAAAGCTCTTTTGGCCCTACTTCTCTTGTGACCCACAGTGCACTCTTGTGACAAGAGTGCACTTAGTTTTCTCGCTGTCAGTTGACATCACTTTAATGTCGGCATCCACCCAGATGTCTGGACCTGAAGGCTAAAAGCCTGAGCCGGCTCCTCCCACCCCCTCCACAGCCCAGGGCTCCAGTGAGCACTGCAGGGGCAAAGCAGAGAGCGGTGACTGATAGTCACCGCACTCTGCTCACTGAACACTGAGCGATCAGCACTCCTTGATCGCTCAGTTCTTGGTCTTAGAGGTGGCTGGGGACAGATGCAGCATCGGTGTGTTACTGAGGTAAGTATGTATTGTTTTTTTTTTTTTTTTATAATTCCCATAATTCTCTTTCAAAACAAATTGGTTTATTTGTCTTGTATGGACACTACACTGGTTTGTTTTAATTGGGCAAGTAAAAATTTACTATAATGTCTTATTTTATCTATTTTAAATTCACCAGCAATTTACCCCGCGCTTTACATGTATATTGTACATTTACATCAGTCCCTGCCCTCAATGAGTCTACAATCCCCACCTTGCATTCATACATACACATACTAGGGCCAATTAAGACAGAAGCCAATTAACCTACCAGCATGTCTTTGGACTATGGGAGGAAACCGGTGTACCCAGAGGTAAACTCAATGCAGGTAGTGTCCTGGTTGAGATTACGACTGATTTTTTTTTTCTGATCTGATTTGAAGACAAAAACAAAGCCTTGAATCTGTCCGGTCACACACAGGCTCTATGGGGTTGATTTACTAAAGGAAAACAGACTGTGCATTTTGCAAAGAGTTGCTCCAGAGCTTAGTAAATGAGGAAAAGCTTCAATTTGCAAAGAATACCCAATCGCGTGCAAGACATTTTTGCTTGCATAATGATTGGATGATGAAAGTCAGCAGAGCTTCTGCTCTGTGCAAAGTGCACAGTCTATTTGCCTTAACCGCTTAACGACCGCCGCATGTACATATACGTCGGCAGAATGGCATGTACAGGCACATGGACTTACCTGTACGTCCCTGCCTAGACGTGGGTCGGGGGTCCCCCCCCCGGTACTTGCGGCAGTCGGTAAGGCCTCTGGGAGCGATCTGGGATGAGGGGACGGCTGTTAGTTTTTGTCCGCCCCCTCCGGATCGCTCCCAGCGAATCAGCTCCCTCCCTGCTCTGCACTTCCTCTGCCTGTATAATGTAAACACAGGAAGAGAAGTGATGTCAGCTCTCCTCTCGGCTGTATTTTTAATCCGCCGAGAGGAGAGAAACATCAGAAGTAAGTCGCACCAACACTCTACACTGACACCACACACATAGGCACATTAACCCCTTCAGATCACCCCCCCCCCCAGCCCCCTGTCACACTGCCACTGATTGCAGTGATCATATATTTACTGATCACTGCATTTAGTGTCAGTGTGACAGTTACTGTGTTAGTGTTAGGTCCAGGGTAGCCCCCTACCCCCCTAATAAAGTTTTTAACCCCTTCATCACCGCCCTAGTTAACCCTTTCACCCCCTATTGCCAGTGTCACTAAGCGATAATTTTTTTGATCGCTGTATTAGTGTTACTGTTGCCGCTAGGTAGCTAGTTTTTTTTTTATTGCGATTTTTTTTTACTAAAGACATGTGGCTGAATACATTTTGTCCTAAATGTTTGACTACAATTTAGTTTATTCGATTTTTCTTATAACAAAAAGTAGAAATATCATTTTTTTCTAAAACTTCAGTTTTTTTCCATTTATATCGCAAAAAATAAAAATCGCAGAGACAATCAAATACCTTCAAAAGAAAGCTCTATTTGTGGGAAGAAAAGGACTCAAATTTTGTTTGGGAGCCAAGTCGCAAGACCGCGCAATTGTCTGTTAAAGCGACGCAGTGCCGAATTGTAAAAACACCTTTGGTCATTTAGCAGCATATTGGTCCGGTCCTTAAGTGGTTAAATAAATCAACCCCTATACAGTGGAACCTCAGATTGCGAGTAACGCGGTTAATGAGCGCTTCGCAATACGAGCACTATATTTTAAAAAAATCCTAACTCAGTTTGCTAGTGTTGTTTTGCAACACGAGCAGGATTCAGGCCAAATCAGTGTGCAGTACCGCATTTGGCCTGAGGTGGGAGGGGGGCTGGAGCCGAGCGGAGCCAAATGGCATTGATCACACCGAACCGTGCCGTTCGGAAAGGCCAGAGGACAGCTCAGCCGACTTCGGCAAACCTCGGGAACGGAGTCTTTCCGAAATTTGCCAAGGTCAGCCGAGGTGTTCTCGGGCCTTTCCGGCCGTTTCCGAGGCTCTCCGGCGCCCCCTAAGCCTCTGGCCACATGCGGTATTGCATCCCATTGAAGTCAATGCAAAACAAATTATTTTCACAACAAATTATTTTCGTTTCCATTGACTTGGATTAGGAGAATTCTCCTGGAATGGATTATGCTTGTAATCCGAGGTTCCACTGTACTTCTGTAAAGGTTCCATTGGGTGCAGGTTTCTATATGAAGCTGCACTAAAAGCAGAAGCTTACTTTTCCCTTCTTTACTCAACTCGGATTGCACTTGACTCTGGCCAGTTCTGACGTTATTTATTAGAGGTAGTTAGAGGTAGTTATATAGCGAGTTACATACTGTACATTCACATCAGTCCCTGTCCTCAAGAAGCTTACAATCTAAAATCCCTACTTCGCATCACATGCATACACATACTAAGGCCAATTTAGACAGGAGCCAATGAACCTACCACCATTACTTTGAAGCGTGGGAGGAAACTGGAGCCAACCCATCCAAAGGGAGAATATGTACACTCCATGCAGGTAGCATGCTGGTTAAAAGTCAAACCAATGACCCCATTGCTGCAAAACAGAAGTGCTGATCATTAAGTCACTTTTAATTATGGATGAAAAACAAATAAAAAAAGTAACAAAGCTTCTTAACCTGAATTAAAAAATATGAATGTGTTACTAAATAATATAATCACTACAAGGACGTAACTGTGTACACACACACAAATATACACTATGTTACCAAATGTATTGTGACGCCTGCCTTTACATCCACATGAACTTTAATGGCATCCCAGTCTTTTGTTGGCCAAACACTATACGAAAAAATCGTGCTAAATTTGGTAATTTAGACAGTTTGTTTGTTTTTCGGACAGTTAATTGGCACAAAACCGATAATCTTTGGGACTTTTTTTGAGCCGAAAAAACGAAGGACAGGTTTGGAAATTTTCTACAAAATGAACGATAAATTGAAAGGTTAATGTGTTTCCCATCCGAAATGTTTCCACTAGGTATATCCAAAAAAAACAAATAAAAAATGGATTCATTTATGTCCACTAAACGATTTATCGGATCGTTACATGATGGTGCTATCCCTCACGGGCAAATGTTGTTTTTCAAAAATGGGTTTGGCCAATTTTTCGTATAGTGTATGGCCAGCATTAGTCTGTAGGGTTTAATATTGAGCTGGCCACCATTTGCAGCTGTAACAGCTTCAACTCTGGGAAGGCTGTCCACAAGGTTTAGGAGTATGCCTATGGGAATGTTTGACCATTCTTCCAAAAGTGCATATGTGAGGTCAGGCACTGATGTTGGATGAGAAGGCCTGGCTTGCAGTCTCTATTCTAATTCATCCCAAAGGTTTTCTATCGGGTTGAGGTCAGGACTCTTTGCAGGCCAGCCAAGTTCCTTCACCCCAAACTCGCTCATCCATGTATTTATGTCTTTGGGCCACCCACTTTAATTAATATTTGCTATTGTCTTCTCCTCCCGGCCAATCAGGACAGGAGACAAATGGGGTTTGTTCGGGAGGAGAAGTCATGGAGGGGTGAGGGCGGGGGGACCGTCACAGTGAGTGGGGTGAGTGCGGGGGGACCTTCACTGTGAAAAGACTGAGTGCAGGTGGACCTTCACCGTAGAGAGGCTGAGTGTGGGGGAGCCTTCACCTTGGAGAGGCTCAGTGCGGGGGGACCTTCACCGTGAAAAGACTGAGTGCCGGGGGGCCTTCACCGTGGGAAGACTGAGTGCCGGGGGGCCTTCACCGTGGGAAGACTAACTGCGTGGGGGACCTTCACCATGGAAATACTTAGGGCGGGGGGACCTTCACCTTGAGAGACTGAGTACGGGGGGGGACCTTCACCGTGGAAATACTTAGTGCGGGGGGACCTTCACCTTGGAGAGACCGAGTACGGGGGGGACCTTCACTGTGGAAAGACTGAGTGCAGGGGGGACCTTCATCGTTGAAAGACTGAGTGCAGGGGGTACCTTCACCGTGGAAAGATTGAGTGCGGGGGGACTGTCACAGTGGAAAGACTGAGAGCGGGGGGACCTTCATCGTTGAAAGACTGAGTGCAGGGGGTACCTTCACCGTGGAAAGATTGAGTGCGGGGGGACTGTCACAGCGGAAAGACTGAGAGCAGGGGGACTGTCACCATAGAGGGGTAAGTGTGGGGGGACCGTCACGGTGGAGAGGCTGAGTGCGGGGGGGACCTTCGCTGTGGAAGGGTGAGTGCAGGGGGATCGTCACTGTGGAGAGGCTGAGTGCGGACCTAGGGGGGGGGGGGGGGTTTGTTTACCTTCTGACTTTACAACCACTTTGATGAAATACTGTAACTTTTAAGCTTGCTCTACCTTTTTGATACAGCATCCCTTCTTTGTTTGGTATCGCATAGTCCCACCAATCTTCCCCATCTCCTCCCCTTGTGGGATTATTTTATGTATTCTAAGGATAGATACCTAGATACTCCATGGTTTAGGAACACAGCATTGTAAATTGTGGTTCCCAGTGCATTGTGGGTCTTTACGGAGCCTACAGGGAATCTGTTGTTTTTAATCATATACAATATTGGTAAGATTAGATAAGTTACGTCCTTGTTCTTTATTAAATACTCAGTGTAGGTGGACCATTTATTAATTTTGCTCGCTGCACATTGCCTCTTGATTGGACTATAATGAAAGGAAAGTGTCACTTTGCCAAATAACAATTCTAAATGCTATGATGGTACTAATGCCTATTAATTTATCTCCTCTTCCATTGCACTTCTTATTAAATGTCTATTAATTTTTATACTCCTCTTCCATTGCACTTTAATTTTATTATTAAGCAACAATAATACTTTCCCTGCAATTTCAGATAATAAAGGCACTAATTAAATTAATTATAACAGTAATAGGAATCTTAGGAAAGAATAAACTAACATTGCTTTCTCCACCTTTGCTGACTATCTCCATGCTTAAAACATTGTGATTTTCCCCATAACTGTGGTTAACTTTTACTTTTGCTCTGCATGGGGGTTTCTAAAACCACTTCAGAACTAAAATGCGCCAATGTCATGCACTTTAGTCTGGGCACTCAAACTGTACTGCGTCAGTAAAGTGTGCCGCTGCGGAATCATCAGTCAACTTCCAACCATTGGGCGAGATTCGGAGAGCATTGCCCTGTAGACTCCCCGAGCCTGTGGGAAGCCACAGCTCCCACCACACAGAAGGAACCACTAACACCGCGTCCTTAACTATTCGCTAAACACATATTCCTAATACCACCTCAGGCTTTTGAAGGTATGCTGGAGTTAGCAGGGGCGCGAGCCACTTATGAAGAATTTTGCATCCCCATGTGCGTTGTGCCTGCCACCATTAGCAACAATGTCCCTGGCACTGACTTAAGTCTTGGCGCTGACACTGCTCTCAATGCCATTATGGAGGTAAGTAGCTGACTTTGAAGATAAGTAGTTATTTTAAGGACCATTAAACTTTAAAAAAATGAAATACATGTATATGGTATAAAGTGAAGCTAAAGTGAAAAAAGAACTTAAAGTGTAACTAAACTATCTCAATCAACAGTGACTATTTGTAATTCTTATGCCGCATACATATGAACGTTTTTAATGGTCTAGAAAAAAAACAACGTTTTTTTCAACCCGATTCTTGTCAAGCCTGCCTTGCCTACACACGATCGTGAAAAAAAAAATGCCCAAAGCGCAGTGACATACAACACATTACGACGGCACTATAAAGGGGAAGTTCCATTCGGATGGCGCCACCCTTGGGGCTGCTTTTGCTGATTTCATGTTAGTAAAAGTTTGGTGAGAGATGATTCGCGCTTTTCAGTCTTTGTGCTTTTCAGTCTGTTACAGCGCGACGAATGTGCTATCTCCATTACGAACGCTAGTTTTACCAGAACGAGCACTCCCGTCTCATAACTTGCTTCTGAGCATGCACGTTTTTTTCACGTCGATAAAGCCCACACACGACCATTTTTTACGACGTTAAAAGCTACATGAAAATTTAGAGCATGTTGTAAATGTTTAATGCCCATTTTTCAGGTCGCGAAAAAAATGCTCTGGAGCCCACACACGATCGATTTTAATGACATTAAAAAAAATGAAATTTTTCACATCCTGAAAAACGGTCGTGTGTACGTGGCATTAGGCTGCTTTCACACTGATCCATTTTTGTTCAGTTAAAAAAGCAGAAGAAAAATGGAAGAAAACTTAATCCCTGTGAATCCTATGTAGCTCCTCACACTGGTCCATTGCGCTTCAGTTGCGGTTAAAAAAATGCACCAGAAACGCATTCCCTCCATCGAATTGGAACTGCATTAAAAATGAATGAAAAACACAAAGCACCTGTGGGAAGTCTTCAAGCCCAGGTTCATAGAATCGCATGACAAGGGAAATCACATTATAGTCAATGGTGCACTTCTAATCAACTCAGCACAGTGCGATTTTGGAAAAGGTTCCTGGTGGACTTCAGTGCAGTTTAAGCCCCATAGACTTCTATGTTATCTCACAGAAGTCGCAACAGCGTAGATAAGAAGCATCCCCATGCTTTTATGTTTGTATGCACCAACAAATTTATAAGTAACAATTAAATCACAGTAATAATAGATTTAAACAACAAATGGATTCCCACAAAGTCCAAAATAAATCTGTATGTGAACATGAAAACATAAAAGTGTAGGAAAGTCTGGTGTAATCACTACTGTGAGTGCAGGTACCAGTGGTGGGTCGTCCATAGGGCGTGCAGGGTGCCGCCCCCCTATCCATGCGTCTGCCCCCTAATCTACATGCAGGGTGCCGGACACATGGATTTCAATGTTTTTTTTTTATTTGAAGCACATGATTAGAGTCTGAGAATCTAATTGGCTTAAAAAAGGGTGGGCTCGGGGCGCAGAGCACTGCGCTCTGAGCCCACCCACTTGTGTGACAATTGATAATTAATATTCGCTATTGTCTTCCTAATTCTCCTCCCAGCCAATCAGTTCCTGAGACCTGATTGGCCAGAGAGTCTTAGGACTCTCGGCCAATCAGGTTTCAGTCAGGACCCACTTCCTGTTCGGCCTGGAGGAGAAGCAATGGCCCAGAAGCGAGGAGCTGCAGCCCGGATCCATGTCTGCTTGATCTGCCTCCTTCCTAAGGCAAGGAGGCCTCTGATCGCCACCCCATTCCCATTCGTTTACCCCCCCCCCCCCAAAAAAAAAAATATTGAGCACCAGCCCTAATCGACCCCTTGATAACTCACCAGAAATAATGGCTGCTGTGACAGTAGCATGTGTGCCTTTTGACATATATGGAAATCCCCCTGGAAGCGTGGCAGCGTTGCAGCTCCACTGGTACCTTAAGGCAGGCTCTCACTACGGATAAATAAAGCTCACAAGGATCCCAGATGGATATGGATATGTTTATTTGAGTATTATCCAGATAAAAACAGTGTAAAACACAAGTAAAAACTCACATGTATAGCCACTGGCAAACCCAAATTGCTCAGCGGCAAGACGTTAGTACCAAATATCCAGCCCCTAACATATTTCGTCCAATAGGATGTTATCAATGCGGTCAATTTGGTCTTGGCGTCTCTCCTATATATAAAAAATAGGTGTCCCCAGCATATTTCTGGTGAGTTTGCACTTTACCTGAAGGTGGTGGACAACTATCGGAACACGTTATATACCTGTACTCACCAGAGTGACCACACTTAAAAAAAAAAAAAACATCATATTCACATACATATTTATTTTGGACTTTGTGGGAATCAATTTGTTGTTTAAATGTATTATTACTGTGATTTAATTGTCACTTATATATTTGTTGGCACTGCATTTGATATACAAGTTCATATAGGCCTGCTATACTGCCTTTAATGCCAGCTGCCTCACATCTTTAATTATTTTATCTAAACCCCAACAATTTTGTTTATTTGTTATGTCACAATGTAGAGTATAAGATTTTCTATCATCTGTGCCCAGTCTTGCCACACAGAGTTAATCCAGCTCTGAGCAATCCTCTTTTTATTGTTCAGTGAAAATTAACAGAATTTCAGATAAAAAAACCTGTCTAAATAAAAAGTCAGTTTCTCTCTCCTTGCTTTGAGTGACAGGTTATTGGACATGTTTATTATATGTTATATCATAATATGAGGTGATCCAAAGTTCATTATATATTACCAGGATGTGTTATATGGGGGAGGGGTGGATTTCTCACTTTTTATACTTTGGATCACCTCATATTATGATAAACATAACATAACATATGATAAACATGTCCAAGCTAGATATGTAAATAACCTGTCACTCAAAGCAAGAAGTGAGAAACAGACTTTTTATTTGGACAGGTTTTTATCTGGAATTCTGTTAATTTTCACTAACTCTGGATTAACTCTGTGTGGCAAGACTGGGCACAGATGATAGGAAATCTTATACTCTACATTGTGACATAAAAACTAAAAAAAAGCTTTGATGAGCTTTTTTTTTTTTTTTTCTTACCCTAACCTCTCTTCCCTGGACATCCATTATCCATGATTTTGATACAGCTGCGATTGTGGAGCCTTCCTGCAATCGATTGACCCTTCCTTTGATCGATTGACCCAAGTGATTGATCCTTTATTTTGATCGATCGAAGGAAGGAAGGAATGATCAAAACCGCATCAGTGTAAACCTAGCCTTTTGGCAGCAAGAATGACCAGGGAGGAGAGGTGAGGGTTAAAAAAAAAAAATCAAAGCTGCATAGGAATGCTTATTTATGCTGATGTGACTCTTCTGTGAGATAACATAGAAGTCTATGGGGCTTAAATTGCACTGAAGTCAGAATATAATGGGATTTCCTTTGTCAAGCAATTCTGTAAACCCCAGCTTGAGAACTTCTAAAGTCGCGCTGGAAATCACACACAAATCATTAGAATAGTGGTAAGTGATATGGGAAAACTCAATGCAAACACAGCAAAAACACATAATTTGTTGAATTAAATTTAAGCTAAGTACACCCTTCCACCTGCATGTCTGAGCTAAGGGCAGGTGGATTCCAGGAAGTAAACGCTATATGAATCATCTGCCTTTACTCAAGATGGTCATGGCTTGAAATACTAGGGGAGTGCTTTTCAAAGTGATTTCTCAACAAAATAAAGTTATGGAGGGAGTGGGGGAGTTTGCTTTGAATATTAAAAGTTAATTAAACCGTGTTTTCAGTTTGTGGTGCTCATATGCAGTCTAGTTCTTTAAATATCTTCATACTCAGCCTGGTATCTCTAGGAGAGTATGAAACTGGTGATTGCTGTATTGAGGTAACCTTCCAGTGCAGACCAACCAGCTGACCAGTGATGAGATATTGGTAAGGAAGATTTACTGGTGGAGACTGTTCAAGAAGAGTTTGAAGGACAACGGCTCTGCCTGAACAGTATCTTGACATCAGTCCACAAGATCTTCTGTAGGGGCCTCCTGGTCACCTAACTGGATGCTGGACCAACAGGATTACCATTTTTACGGTTTGCCTTTAAGGGGTTGTAAAGGATTTTTTTCCCTAAATAGCTTCCTTTACCTTAGCGCAGTCCTCCTTCACTTACCTCATTCTTCCATTTTGCTTTTAAATGTCCTTATTTCTTCTGAGAAATCCTCACTTCCTGTTCTTCTGTCTGTAATGCCTCGTACAGACGACCGAGAATCTCGTCGTAAAAGAAACGTCATTTTCCTCGACGAGATTCTTGTCAAGCTTTCCTTGCATACACACTGTCGAGACAAAATCTCGACGTTCTCAAACGCCGTGACGTACAACACGTACGACGGCACTATAAAGGGGAAGTTCGATTCCACTGGCACAACCCTCGGGGCTGCTTTTGCTAATCTCATGTTACTGCGTGTTAAGTAAAAGTTTGGTGAGAGATGATTCACACTTTTCAGTCTGTTACAGCGTGACGAATGTGCTATCATCAATACAAAGGCTACTTTTACCGAAGGTGCGCTCCCGTCTCATACTTTATTCTGAGCATGCGCCGGTTTCTAAGCATACACACAAACGCGTTTCTCGTCGTAAACCAGTCAGACGAGAACCACGACCAGAAAATTAAGACACCAATGAGAAAAAAGAGAGCATGTTCTCTTTTTTTCTCGTCGAGATCCACAACATGTTTTCTCGACAAAAAACATACACACGACCGCTTTTCTCGTCAAAAAAGCTCTGCCAGCAGGTTTCTTAATGTTTTTTGCCGAGGAAAACTGTTGTGTGTACGAGGCATTACTTCACACAGTAATGTGATGCTTTCTCCCTGGTGTGGAGTGTCATGCTCGCCCCCTCCCTTGGACTACTTGAGAGTCAGGACGCCCACTAACACACAGCTCCTTTCTCTATCTGCAACATAGAGAGCATCCTGGCTCTCCTGTAGTCCAAGGGAGAGGTCGAGCACGACACTCCACACCAGGGAGAAAGCCTTGCATTACTGTATGTAGTTACAGACAGAAGAATAGAAAGTGAGGATTTTTCCAGAAGAAATAAGGACATTTAAAAGCAAATTTGAAGGATGAGGTAAGTGAAGGAGGACTGCACTAAGGTAAAGGAAGCTATTTAGGGGGAAAAAATTGTAACTTTACAACCCCTTTAAAACAGTTCTTATTTTATGAGATTGTTGGAAAATAAGTCAGCAGTAAGAACATATTTTTTATCCCACAATCCCTTCTATATGGAGAATATTGAACTCAGCTCCATACAGACAATTTTTTGTTTAATTCGATTTTATTTTCTTAATTACCTCTATTGGGTTGCTGGTGCCTTCTTTGTCCAAAATTGGTAAATTTCCTTAAAGTTTCTGAACTCATACTGTAGGTAGGGAGTCCAATCTCCACACAGGGACAGAGCAACCTCTTGGAGCTTCTAATCCTTCCCCCACCGCATTTAACACAAATACGTTTCTTTAAAGCCAAACTGAACCCGTAGTTTAAATCAGATAAATATATTCCAGTTGCATTAAAAGTAAAGGAAGTTGATTTAACGAATGTGGTGAGATTTTTATTTTTTAGCAAAATTAACGAATCACATGCAAGGAAAATAAAAAACACAGTATTTTTGCTTCTACATGATTGGATGATGGAAGTCGGCAGAGCTTCTGTTCATTCACTCTGCGGAAAACTCCCCTGCAATGTGCAACTTCCCTTGTAGTGAACAGCTTTTTTCACAGAGTGGCCTCCTCTTCTGGGGTCCCTCAGCGGTGCTTGTGGCTCCTCCCTGCATCGAGTGTCCACATTGGAGAAGTGCTCTCCTAAGGTGAACACCCGTGCGAGCGCGCTCCCGAGTCCTGCATCTGTGTCCATTCACACAGAATGCAGGACTCTGCCCCACCCCCAGGCACCGCGTCATTGGATTTTATTGACAGCAGCGGGAGCCAATGGCTGCACTGCTATCAATCTATCCAATCAAGACACGAGACACCAGCTAGATCTGGTGTGCTCATTCCCTGCTGGAAGATGACAGCTTTCATGTAAGTAAAACGGGGGGCTGCAGCACTACAGAAGGTTTTTCGCATTGGGGGATAAACCGTGAGGGTTTACAACCTTGTGTGGCTTTCAGCTGGGAAAATCATACTTATTGTAATGTGCATATGCGTCCAGAAATTGAACATAGAGTTCAAAGCATTGGCGTGGCAAGGGAGTGAAACTTTTCAGGGTGCTCATATGAAATATATTTTTTTCATAATGGTACTAAGGAATGCTCCAACAACATTTTCTGAATTTCCGTATGAACAGTCAAAGTCAATTCTGGTGTGATACCAGCTTTACTTTCTGGCATTTCATAAGATAAAAGGCAACAGAAGGAGCCTGGATCTATGTTAGATAATCTGTGCACAATAATAAATCCATACTACTGTGTAAGCACCAGGATTTACTTGACTGTGTCATCTATTCTACTCCAAGAAGTAAATGCTAACTCAGGACTGTGCCTGAGCAAAGACAGTACCAGGATTGTTGGGGGAAATGTAAAGGTATTGTCAGGAAGAATACTTTGGTTTTGTTGAGAAACTGTCACACGTCTGCATTACTTAGCATGCAATAAATGAACCTTACAAAATGTATTGAAGGGTTATATTGGTGTTCTGTCAGATTAGGCTACCTGTCAAAATTTGTAACGGAAATGACTTTCCGGCACAGCCATCTTAGTCCAACCGCACTCAGCTGCAGTAAGCCTACAGTCTGGAGTCGCCAAGCGGACATCTTCTTGCACCCACCGAAATCTTGCATTTCAGACTTATTTTTACCACTAAACTGAGCTTATATCATGAAATAGAGTATTTAGAAGCCCGTTTGACTGTTTTGATGTTGATTTTCTTTTTTTTTTTTTAAATGATTGCTGATCTGACAGAACACTGTTGCTTTTAAAATTCAACATCAAAAAAGTGTCACAGACTTCTAAATACTGTATTTCACGATAGTTTAGTGGTAAAAATACGTGTGAAACACAAGATTTCAGTTGGTGTAAAAAGATGTCCGCTTGGCCACTTTAGACTAGGCTTAAGCCTCGTACACACAATCGGATTTCCATCGGACAAACCCGTGGATTTTTGTCTGAAGGGTGTTGGCCGTGAACTTGTTCTGCATACAGACGTCAGAACTTTAATACAAAAAACTATGTGGTTTTTCTGCTCTTTAGCGCCACCCTTTGGGCAACTTCTGCTAATGTCTCATGGTTAGCATTGGTTCGGAGCATTCGTGTTTGTACTTTGGATTTTAGTCGGACGGATTTCTGTACACACGATCGGATAATCCGACGGAACGCATTTGTTGTCAAACAATTTGAGAGCATGACCATCCAACATTTGTTGTCGGAAATTTCAACAACAATTGTCCGATGGAGCGCACAGACGGTCGGATTATCCGACAAAACACGTCCATCACAACACAATTGTTGTCGGAATATCCGATCGTGTGTACGGGCCTTTAGTGTGGCCTAGAGCGGGGTGTACCAAGATGGCCATTACAAATTGTAATGGGTCACCTAATCTGACAGAACACCGGTATCTTAAAAATGTTATGCAGTCCTTCAGAGCATTGATGGATAGACTATATCAATATCCGAGAGAGAGAGAGGCACCTCCGTGCTCCAGAGACTTCAAGAATTGGAGTACAGTAAAACCTTGGTTTGAGAGTAACTTGGTTTGAGAGCATTTTGCATTTAATACATTTTGCTTTGATATACAAGCGATGTCTTGATATACAAGTAGCGTCATGTCACAACTGAGTATAAAAAAGAAGACAGGAGCCTCTAAGTGTAGCAATATGGTTACATTTAGTGAAGGTACAACATTTAGCAACTTATTGCTTCACTTAGAGGTGCCTTTCTTCTCTTTTATACCCTTTAAAAAAAAATGCTTTGATATACTTTGGATTACTTTGGATTACAAGCATGTTTCTGGAACAAATTATGCTCACAAACCAAGGTTTTACTGTACTCCCAAAGTATTGCTTTTACATTACTTTTATTATTTTATTACATTATCCTTTTTTTATTATTCTTATTATTTATCATTGTATAAAGGTAATTGCTCCTGACTTACAAGATTACTCAGCTCTTTTTATTCTTTGTCATGAGGAAGATCATTGTCAAAGTAACTTCCGTGATTATAAATTCAATTATTCATGTTATGACATGATGAACAGCTTGATATGAGTAATATATAACAGATGTGGGAGGATATGCTGTGTATATATATAATCCCTGTAGGCTATGTATTGTAGTTTTTAGTAATGACCTAGAAAAGAAAAGTATTTTGGATTTCCAGGCACATTTCATCATCTTCATAGAGATGAGTCACATTTCCTTTGACTGCCATCTAGTGCTCAGAGGAAGGTGTTACACCTCATATCGGCTCACACATTCATCTAGCTCAGGGGTGGCAAACTCAAATTCATCGAGGGCCGCATCAGCAGTTTGGTTGCCCTCAAAGGGCCGGTTGTATCTGCGCTCACACCAGTGGCGTAGCGTGGGTTGTAAGTGCCCGGGGTAATTTCCCACCCGTAATTTCCAACCCCCCGACTCGCAGACTTACATATTTTTAGCTAGCTGCAGTCTGGTTACATGATCCCCTGTGTGAACCAGCGGTGGCTGCAGGGGAGAGGATAGCGTGCTCGTCAATGACTGGTAAAGCCTGGAGTGGTGACATCATCATCTGTTGTTGGTGCTCCTTTTTGTTGCTCACACTGACACCAATGGGGCACTATTCATTTAACTGACACATAGGATTCGGGATTTTATAAATTTCTTTCCATTAACACCAGCGATGGGGCACTAGTCCTTCTACTGAATATAACAATCAATCTCCAAAGCAATATGGCTGTGGTATTATTTACTCCCATTTGTACAATTGTGTTTTTTTGCAGCAATGGTGATTTGGATCACTGAGACAGTGAAGCTGAGGGAAAGGGGGAGGAGGGGGAGGCAGCGAGGTGACGAGAGACTGCTAGCCCTACCTTTGATGTTTTCAGCAGCTCCCTGGCAGCGTGCCTGTCCTCTGGTTCCCCATTCAGCCTGTGTCCCGGGAAGTTAGAGCAATCCATGCTCTGGAGGCACAGGAGATGCTGTGCCCGCCGATTCTCACCTCTCGGGGGGCGGGGTCGGGGGGAGAGGTCAAGGAGGAGGCGGCCGTGGTTGAGCTATTCTCCCGACTTCTGGGGCTCTCAGGCCTCGGATCTGTCCTCGGCTCGGCCCCTCACTGAATAATGCCATAACAGATTCCCCTGCTGACGGTGGCCGCTCCGCGGGCCACATGACAAGGCCGCGCGGGCCGGATTCGGCCCGCGGGCCTTGTGTTTGCCACCCCTGATCTAGCTGGTTAATAATCTCATACAAAGGGACCTGTTTGCTCAGCTAGAGAGAAAGGATTATATTAAATGAAGCTATTAATTGCAGTATTTACAGTTGTATCCACACTTTCCACCTGTCCTTATTGAAGAGGAAAAGTTTCCACAATGGGCATGGCTCAGGGAAATCGCTCAGGCGAATAAACACGTTTTTTTATCAGGAATATTTACGAGTTCCTTTATTCTCAGTCACTGGCAACATTTCCTAAAAAGTATTTTTTTTTGGTATTCAATTCTAAAATAGTTATGACAGCAAATGGCAAAGTACAAGCTATTTTTGTATTAAACACTTGGGGCCTATTCACATATATGCACATGTGTTCAATGGACCTCAACACACTAAAGGTAAGTACACACTATGAGAAAATCAGAACAAAAATTCCGTACGAGGCAGGTTTGTTAGATTTTCATATCTTGTGTACACAACTTTCGACATTCGATTCAGATTTTGCAAACAAACATTTAAAGAAGGGGTAAACGCTGACCTGTTTCTTGTTTGTGAACAGAACAAACTGTTTTTGTTTAATGTGTACCGTTTTCATACAAGAAAAGTCAGAAATGAAAGGCGCATGTTCAAAAAAAAAAAAAAAGACCTTCGTCATATGAGAATTTTCGTACATTATTTCCTTCCTTGGTTCCAACTTGCTGCGAAACAATAAGGAAAATCGAACGATCGTTTTCTCATAGTGTGTACCAGCCCTAAGGGAACGGACCCGATTTGCAGTGCACAACAATGCACTACCATGTGCTACCATGTGCTGCATTACCAAAAATAGTGCATGTCCAATTTTCAGTCCACTTTGGTTTCTTGCCAGCCTATTTAAATGAATGGGCAGCCTCAAAGCAAGTATACATATGAGTGTTAAACACTACACAGTGTACTGGTTAGGTGTAAATGGGCCCTATTTCCTCAGGGGAATAGTTGTCCTTCCCTAATACAGTGGCTTAAAAAGAGATGTATGGGGTTCACCTAAGTGGAAATCAGCATCGGTCCAATGCAGCATCTGTCCCCCGCTGCTTCTAAGATTGAGAACTGAACGATCAAAGACTGCTGATCTCTTGGTTCTCAGTCTGCAGATAGCTCTGCCCCTCCAACGCTCACTGGAGCTCCAGGCTGTGCAGGGGGGCGTGAGCGGCTGGCTTAGGCTCCTGGCAGCTCGCTGTGAGGCTGAGCCAGCTGCTGGTACAGGCATCTGGGTGGATCCTAACTGTAAAGTTGGGATCATACCAGAGCCTGGACCTAGCGGCTGAGTGATATCAGCCGACATTGTACAATCTACATTGGAAGCCAGTCGGTCTCCATCACATTGCACAGTGGTGTTAGTGTAATATACTGTAAATATACAGGCCCTAATGCCGCGTACACACGGTCGTTTTTTGCGATAGGGGAAGCAGCCCCGAGGAGCAAAGTGGACCTCACTATTGATGTAATTAGGGTTTCCAGTACCGATACTAGTATCGGTATCGGGACCGAAACGACGTATTTTTGGGAAACGTCACTTGTACTCGCGCAAAGACGATGTTGCATACACACCATCGTTTTTTTCACAAAAAACGAGGTTACGTTCACCACACTTTTCCATTGAAGCTCGCTTCATAACTAGCTTCTGGGCATGCGCGGGTTGAAAAACGTCGTTTTAAACGACGTTTTTGCTACACACGGTGACTTTTTGTGAAACAAAAAACGACGTTTTGAAAAACAACACAAAAAGTTTTATTCAAGCATGTTGGAATTTTTTTTGGTCTTTTATAATTTTGAGTTAGAGTTCTTCATAAAACGAAAATACGTTTTGCCCACACACGATCTGTATTGTTTTAAATTACGTCACATGACATTTAAAAAACAACGTTTTTTTTCATCGGCGAGTACATGAAAAAAAGTACGTACCGTGTGTACGCGGCATTAGAGCTGGAGGTAAACAGTAGGCATAGGGGAAGCAGCCCCGAGGAGCACACAGTGGACCTCACTATTGTGTTAATAATGGCAGGTGATATACAAAGCTACACATCTACAACAGGAAATTGTGTCAGGCTGGCTGTAAAGCATGGCAGAGGCGAGTCAACAGTCTGGCTGAACAAAATGATTAATCCTATAGAAAGTTAACAGGTAAACACAGCAAATCAATCCACCCACAAATATCACCATATGACATCCAGACCTCATACTTCCACATCAGTGTGTGTACATTTGTAGTATAGATGATCTGTCAGTGATATCTTATATATTTGAATTCGTTAGTTTATTACATAGGCACACCCATCCATGCAGTTTACGCTCTGTGCGTATGCTGATATTACACGATGTGGGCATTATCTGTACACGCTAACTAGAATGGTATTGACCCAATGTACATTTTCATCAGACATGTGATCGCATCAAACAATCTGCCAGTGGAACAAAGAGGCGAGTCTTTATCATTGAAACAATGGGCGGATATTGTGGATACCTGGCCAACATGGGTGGCCTTGCCGCGGGCGCTGATGCTGCTTACATCTTCGAGGAGCAATTTGACATTCGGGAACTCCAGGTAACTTACTATAAAACCTGCTGAATTTTCTGTTTAACATAGAATTTTGTAATTCAATTTTTTCTTACATATTTTAAATAATTTATGCAGTGTTTACCTTAACCACTTAAGACCCAGACCATTATGCAGGTTAAGGACTTTGCCCCTGTTTGCGATTCGGCACTGCATCGTTTTTAACTGACAATTGCGCGGTCGTGCAACATGGCTCCAAAACATAATTGGTGTCCTTTTTTTCCCACAAATAGAGATTTCTTTTGGCGGTATTTGATCACCTCTGCATTTTTATTTTTTGCGCTATAAACAAAAATAGAGCGACAATTTTGAAAAAAAAGGAATATATTTTACTTTTTGCTATAATAAATATCCCCAAACAAGATATAAAAAAACATTTTTTTTCCTCAGTTCAGGCCGATACGTTTTCTTCTACCTATTTTTGGTAAAGAAAATCGCAATAAGCGTTTATCGATTGGTTTGTGCAAAATTTATAGCGTTTACGAAATAGGGGATAGTTTTATGCCATTTTTATTAATAATTTTTTTTTTTACTACTAATGGCGGCGATCAGCGTTTTTTTTTTTTTTTTTTTCGTGACTGCGACATTATGGCAGACACATCGGACAATTTCAAGTTTGGCATTTTTTGACAACCCCAAAAGTAAAAAAGAAGAGGTAAGTAACCAATCAAAATAATTTTGATCGATAAAAAAAATTAACGATTAATCAAAGGAACGTGCTTTGACACATTTTTGGGACCATTGTCATTTTCACAGCGAAAAGTGCTATAAAAATGCACTGATTACTGTGAAAATTACAATTGCAGTTTAGGAGTTACCCACTAGGGGGCGCTGTAGGGGTTAATTGTGACCTCATCTGTGTTTCTAACTGTAGGGGGTCTGGACATGTGACATCAGTGATAGTCTTTCCCTATATCAGAGAACAGACGATCACTGACATTGCCACAATGAAGAACGGGGAAGGTGTGTTTACACACACCTCTCCCCGTTCTTCAGCTCCTGTGACCGATCGCGGGACACCGGCGGCGATCGGGTCCATGTGTCCCGCGGACGCGGTGACGGCTGGGCCTTAACCACTTAAGGACCCCCGCACGCACATATACGGCCACAGAATGGCACGTACAGGCACAAGGGCGTAAATTTACGTCCTCGCCTAAGTGCGGTTCGGGGGTCCCATCGGGACCCCCTCCGCGGCGTGCGGGGGTCCCCCTGGCTCCGGGAGCGATCCGGGATCTGGGGGCGGATGTCGGCGAATACCCGCCCCCCCGCGATCGCTCCCAGCCAATGGGAGCGCGCTCCCAACCTGTCACTTCCTCCTCCTGTGTTTACACAGGAAGGAGGAAATTATGTATTCTCTCATCGCAGCGCTGTTTCCCAGCGCTGCTGATGAGAGAAGACATGACAAGTAAGTGTGCACCAACACAACACTGACACACACTCACATAGGCATATTAACCCCTTGTGATCGCCCCCCCCACCCCCCTGTCACAGTGTCACTGAATGCAGTGATCTAATCACTGCATTTAGTGTCAGTGTGACAGGCAGTGTAAAAAACTGTTACTGTTAGGTTTAGGATAGCCCCCCCCCCCCCTAATAAAGTTTTAACCCCCTGATCACCGCCCTAG
This sequence comes from Rana kukunoris, assembly GCA_029574335.1. Lineage (NCBI taxonomy): Eukaryota > Metazoa > Chordata > Amphibia > Anura > Ranidae > Rana > Rana kukunoris. The sequence continues at coordinate 67,031,837 of CM056053.1, read as the reverse complement.
TTAACCCTTTCACTCCCTATTGCCAGCGTCACTAAGCGATCATTTTTCTGATCGCTGTATTAGTGTCGCTGTTCCCACTAGGTAGCTATTTTTTTTTATTGCGATTTTTTTTTTTACTAAAGACATGTGGCTAAATAAATTTTGGCCTAAATGTTTGACTAAAATTTAGTTTATTTGATTTTTTTTTTAACAAAAAGTAAAAAATAGTGTTTTTTTTTTCAAAAATGTCGCTCTATTTTTGTATATAGCGCAAAAAATAAAAATCGCAGAGGTGATCAAATACCACCAAAAGAAAGCTCTATTTGTGGGAAGAAAAGGACGCAAATTTTGTTTGGGAGCCACGTCGCACGACCGCGCAATTGTCTGTTAAAGCGACGCAGTGCCGAATCGCAAAAACACCTTGGGTCATTTACCAGCGTATTGGTCCGGGTCTTAAGTGGTTAAAGAGGACATAAAGGTACTTGCTTGTGCCCAGCAATGCCCTTCTGGTGATGTATATTGGCGTGAAGGAGTCCTTAAGTGGTTAAAGGGTATTAAAAGCCAATATCTTTTTTACATCTTGAATAGATCAGGGAAGGATTAGAGCCCCTGTCTAATTGCATTTGCTATCTGTGTTCCCACTAGGTAGTTTCTTTCTCTCTCTCTCTATTTGTTCTGTTGACCATTGTTACCAAAATAAAAAGTCAGGGTAAATCCAGCATTTTAACGTTGTCACCAAAGGGGTGAAGCTAAATCTTTCAGAGAGGAAACCTGTTGTGGTGACCACAGTCTAAAAAATGAAAGGAGCATGAAATGCAGCCTCTATCTTATCCGTATGGGGTCTAATGTCTCAAATTCCCTTCAACCCAAAATTCCCACTGGGTCCAACTGTAATATTTCAAGAGGAACGCTGGCCAAAATCTAACATTCTGGTGGGGCTTTTGTTCGATAAGGGACTTGTTTTAGAGTTGCAGTATGTTCAATATCCCCATCAAACTACATACTGTTTTGGGCTTACTTTCAAGTTGGGCGTTTTTTAACAACCCCAAAAGTAAAAAAAAAGAGGTGAGTAACCAATCAAAATAATTTTGATCGATCAAAAAAATTAACGATTAATCAAAGGATTAATCGTTATTTTCCGCAGCCCTATAAAAAACATATATGCTAAACACTTCACGTTATTTAAAAAACTATAACGGGGATACCTAAAAAAAAATGATCTCCTTAATTTTTTTTTAAGCCTATTCGGTTCTCATACCTTAGATTAAGATGGGGCAAGTAGAAAGTGGGGACAGGACTTAGGCGGTATACTGAGGAAGACTGCGAACTACACAAAGGTTTAATAAATGTTAATGTATAGGAAAATGTTTACAAGATATGATTACAGTGGTACCGGACACCGGTGATATACAAATTCTGCCCCAGGGTCACCTGTTTTTACCTGCACATTACAAGAAATATAGGGCCAGATTCAGAGAGCCATTACGCCTGTCTAACTGGTGTTAGACTGGAGTAATTTCAAATTACTTTTCTAACTAGTCGAAAACCTCAAACCATGAATAGACGGCTGCGGGCTTCAATTCGACTGGATTACGTGTTTGTACGCCTTTGGATCTACGCTGCAATAAAATTGCGGCCACTGGGTGGACTTCCCGTCGTTTTCCGCATTCGGGGTATGCAAATGAGCTTTTGCCGGCGATCCCCGAAATTACGATCTTCAATCACAATCTCTTACGGCACCTTTAGTCATCTTTTATTTGCGTAACACTATACCAGCTTTTTGCTGCTCTGATATTAGACAGCCCATGTTAAGTATGGCCGTCGTTCCTGCGTCGAATTTCTACGTTTTTCGACGTCTTTTATTATTTTTTACGTAAGTCGTCCGGGAATAGGAATGTTCGTAAACGCCGCTACTCAAACAATGAATGACGTAACGACGTGATTTCGCGCAATGCACGGCGGGAAATTTCTGAACGGAGCATGCGCAGTTCGATTGCCACGGGGACGCGCTTAATTTAAATGCTTCACGCCCCCCAATCGCGTATTTCGATTACGCGGCGAGAAATAGACTACGCCGCCGTAGCGTACGGGCAAAAATCTACCAGGATTCGGTGTAGAGCCTGGTAAAATACGGCAGCGTAGAGTATTTTGATTACGCAGCGCAATATTAAGTGTATGTGAATCTACCCCATAGTTTAAGTCTGCCTATAATAACTCTTTATTAAATCTGCATTATTATTTAATCTTCTAGGCAAATGTAGAGCACTTGACAGAAAAGATGAAGACAACCATCCAACGAGGCCTTGTGCTAAGGTACAGAAAGCAGCAACATAAAAACCTGGGTGAAACTAAATGGGTGGTGGGCAAGGTTGTGGTCTATATTGCAGTCCATTCTGATTTCAAGGGTCACTTTATTAAAAAAAATGTGTTCTGTTCTAGGTGAAATTTGGAGAGTAGAAATATCCTCTAACTTACTGCTGGTGTCTAAACATTTCTGACACCTGCAGTGAGGATATCCCAATCAGGGTTGTTGTCTCTGGACCCTTTCCATTAAAACTGCTCATAGATGGATCAAAGTTTGTCTGGTTCAGGAAGGCCTGGCTGTATTTCGATCCATGTGTGGGCACTGTGGTTGTACAGAGGTTGCTCTTCCAATCGATTTCTGTATAACTGCCCTGCTGGAATACTTCCTCTCGACCAGCCCTGCAGATTATAGCTGCAGCCTGTAGCACGGATGTGTGTATTCTGATGGCCAGGTAAACCTCCCCATTGCCAGAATGCAATGACACATCTAGGAGGATTCCCCCATCCAGCTCAAATGTGTGGATGGGAGAATCAGGTCAGTTTTTTGTTCAATCAACTGGTTAAACAAAAAAACTGATCCATCTATGGCCAGCCTCAAGTGGAAGTCCATGCAAAATCTACAATCCCTGCATCTATAGACTCCACTGGTCTAACACTAACCTCTCTATCCCTGTAAAGAAAAACTTAGTATACATACCTTTTTGGAAGCCGATCTGACCCGCTCCTCAGTGGCGAAAGCTCTGCAGAGGACGCCAATGGCTGTGAAATGAATGGGAAGTGACGTCACCCATAGAGTTACTATGGGTCTTCTGTTGTTGTCCGTCTCCTCTGCACCGCCTTCACAGTGAAGCCGCGGCTGACAGACCAGCGTGGGATCCCGTCAAAGCAGGTCAGATCGGCTTCAAAAAATGTATGTATACAAATTTTTTCTTTACAGGGATAGAGAGGTTAGTGTTAGAATGTTAGTGTCTATAGATGCAGGGATTTTTGTTTTTGCATGGACTTCTACTTTAAGTCTCACTGTTCTAGGAGAAGGAAGTTACAACCACAATGTGATTTGTTATGGGCAATACAGACACTTCGTGAGACTCACTGTTTGTTCCAATATTTACTGTAAAGTGTCCCAACTTTCCTGCATATTTAGTGCTCACATGGAATAATATATTTGTTTTATTTAACAAGGAATGAAAACTCTAATGAGAACTACACCACGGATTTCATCTACCAGCTGTACTCGGAGGAGGGAAGGGGCGTCTTTGACTGCAGAAAGAATGTACTCGGACACATGCAGCAGGTGCTGTACTATCCTCATTTTTACCGTCACCCTGTCTGTCCACCTACAGTGTGACAAAGCAGCCACTTGGGTCTGTTTATATTGCCATGGCCATGATGCTTCGCAATGCAGCAATTTTTATTCAGCATGTCAATTTTCAGAGGTGGCACTGCCTATTAAACTCGCCCACTGAAGCCAGGAGGACCACACGGCAACTGCATGTCAGATGTGACTTTCGGTAGTTGTGGTGTTTAATGTAAAATCCCCATTGGGATAAAAAAAAAAAAAAATCCCCCTAGGGATTGTAAAACAGAAGTGCAGTTCCGCCTCCTGTATGCCTGTAAACTGTCTCTAAGACACTTCTAAATAACTTTGTGGCGACAAATTTGACATCGGTACCACTAATATGCTTCCCTGAATAACGTTTGAATTTTTTTAAGGACATATAAGAGCTGATATTTGGTACACTGTTAAAAAGGATCAGGGTTTCTTTTTCAATTTTAGGGTGGAGAATGCATAGTGATGTAATATATATATATATATATATATATATATATACATACATACATATATATATCTATAGATATCTATTTATATCTATTTTTATATATATATATATACTCTTTTCTTAAATTAATTTAGCATTTTTTTTAATACTGTAATTGTATCTGACATTTCCGGTATAAAACAGATAAACATTTCCACCTTCAGGCTGAAGTGCCATCTCTAGGCTGTAGTATTACTTTGTCAATGAAGCCTATATCCTGCATGTGATCACAAGCTCGTAGTTGACAGAGTGAGCACATGATCTGGAAGCACTCAGATTGACTTCCGATTGTTAGTGGGAAACTGAGCTGACAGGAACAGCCAGGTTTATGAGCTAGCAGTTGTGCAAAATGTAGACTACTAGTCCTCAAATCGAGGACACAAATTAATGTATTCTCAGCACAAGGAATCAAACTGTGAAACATTAACATAGTGAACATTTCCAGCAGCAAACCTCTAAAGAAGAACACAATTTTTAATTTTCCCATGCAGTGAGGCTGTGCCCACACTGTACGGGTTAACTGCTCATTTTTGTCTAGGGGATTGCAGTGGGGAGATATACTGTACTTACCTAATCCTCAGATCCCCTGCGCACCAGACCGGTTCTCGTCGCCAGAACGATCGGGTTCAGGTAAGGAAAAGTGGGGCTCTGGGGGGTTGCTGCAGCACAGAAGGTCTTTCACCTTAATGCATTAGGGTGAAAAACTATGAGACTTTGCAACTCATTTAAAGGATCTGGAAAGTATAGCTATTCCTTGCGCCCCTGGACAAAATGAGCCGTTAAACGCATGCAGTGCAGGCACAGCCCCACTGCATTCGGAAAAAAAAAATCCTGGAATTAATCGTTAAACCTGTGAAAAGAGAAACTGCCTTTTCTGACTTGGTGAAATGTTCAGGGGACTTTCATACTAATCCTTCTTTCTTTCCTTCTTACAGGGAGGAGCGCCGTCACCGTTCGACAGGAACTTCGGCACAAAAATCTCAGCCAAAGCCATTCAGTGGATTTCACGGAAGCTGAAAGAATGTTATAGAAAAGGTAACTTACAGTAGGTCTGATTAACAATAGCCATCTGTACATATTCTTTAGCTTTTCCTTTAGGCATGTTGAATGCCATGTTTCATTGTTATTGTCTTTATTTCTTAATAGAAATCTTTTTTTCCTAGTTTGCTAAACAAATATATATATACAGTATACAGTGAGGAAAATACTGTATATATATATATAAAAAATGTATAGACCTTTGCAATATACATTAGGAGGCTGCCACTGGCCTCCCTGATATTGTCCTTATTTCAGGGTAGTAAAATGCCTGTCTGATGTGCCTGCTTTTTTTTTTTTTTTTATTAAAGTAGAACCCCCTTTCCAATTTTACTGTAATTTCTATTGAATAATTCCTGTTTTACTGTCTGAACCCAAATTGAATATATTGTGCCTGTTACACATTGCTTCCCTCTCATGTTTTGCAAGACTGCTTTGCACACATTGCATGCCGCTGGCTTCTATATACCAGAAAAATCATTAGCTAAATATACTCTCTTTTTTGCTTTTATATTGTCTTTACTTTGATGGCTACTCGGAATACTTAGAGGAAGGTAATGTTTCCTTTTTTCTTGGTGTAACCATGATCATATCCATAATATCATTGCATAGTAACATACAGTATATTAAATAAAACTAAAATAAGTAAAATATCCCCTTTGTATTCTGGTAGTTGGTACTGTATGTTATTCACAAACCAAGAAAAAAAAAATCACTAATATTCTCAACATAGATTTATATAACCAGATAGGCACCAATCATCTTAGAGTCACTTGGAGGGAAGTAATACAACGAATAATATGTGTAATAAGCCCAATTCTTATATATATTGTGTTGTTATTTTTGGACTGTACCTGTAATGAAATATGCAGTGGGCATGCATGTAGTTATTTACAAAAAGAGTCTGTGTGGATTGGAAAGACGATTCAGTTCACTGCCTTTAGGGCTCCTTCACACTTTGCCCATTTGTTTTGCATTAAAGCTGAATTCCAAGCATTCAGCAACTTTGTTAAAGCGGAACTTCACCCAAAAGGGGAAGTTCCCCTTTAAGTCCTTCTCCTCTGCCACGTTTGGCATGTCATTGTTTTAGGGGGGTAGCAGGTACCTAGTTTTGTCAGGTACCCACTCCCACTCAGATCACCTAGGTCAGTGGTTCTCAACCCTGTCCTCAAGTACCCCCAACAGGCCGTGTTTTGGGAATAAAGCCTCGTACACACGCTCGGTTTACTCGGCAAGAAAACTGCTGGCAGAGATTTCTTGCCGAGTATACCGAGCGTGCGCATGAGGCTTTCAGGTTTCTCGTCAAGAAAACTGCCTAAAATCTCGACGAGAACCTGCTCTCTATTTTCTCGTCGTGATTCTCGGCAGTGTTTTCCTGCCGAGAAACCAGAGGGTGTGTATACTTACCTGTCACCGTGGAAACCCGTGCATGCTCGAAATGACTTTGACACATGCGCGGTAGCTTCCTAGGCATAGGTAGGGTGCAGCAGGATGGCAGTGATGGCATTGAATGTGACGAGCGCATGCTCGTCGTGCGCGATGACGTCACCGCGATCTTGCCTTTCAAAAGAACCGTGGTGTCTGTACACTCGGGCGGCAAGAGATTCTTGCCAAGAATCTCGTCAGGAAAAACAACGTTTTTTCCTGATTAGATTTTGGCCCGTGTGTACTATAGCTGTTCAAAATACCAAGCCATTGATTTAAAGCACCTGTGCAAGATAAAAGAAAACCTGCAAACATGGCCCGTTGGGGGTACTTAAGGACAGGGCTGAGAACCTTTGGCCTAGGTGATCCGAGCAGAAGTTATTCTCTCCCTCCTTGCAGTCTTTTGGGACACATCACAGGTCCCAAATGCCTTGCGGGACTATTGACAAAGCAAAGCGTGGCTCAAGCATGCAGAGCTAGCTGAGAAGCCGAAAGCAGCATAACCAGCTGTCCAGATTTAGGATGCCGCCACCGGGAACCTGAAGCTGAGTGAAGAATTAGCCCAGGTAAGGATGGCACTGGATCCCTGAACAGGCAAGTGTCCTTTTATTAATAATCAGCAGTTTACAGGATTTTTAGCTGCTGATTTTAAATGTTCTTTCCTCCAAAATGAACCTCCTTTTTAAGTTCAAGGATGTGCCTGCTACCTCCTGTTTTTTTTTTAATATCTGACAAGTTTATTGTGCTTCACCAGCATAGATTCCAGAGCTCTGACTAAACTCAGCCCCTTTACGAGTGTCGGTGCAGCTATTCTGCCCGCCCCTCCTGTCCTCCCGCCCATTCACAGAGGCCTTTGTATTATATGAACTCATTCACAAAATCTAAAGGCTTCTGTGAGTGGACAGCAGAGGGGAGATGTAGGCATAGCTACTGTCTGTGTTTCTCTCCTCTCTCACAGACTCGATAGCCATAAACCTGGTGGATATGAATAAAAGAGATAAACCCACATAATTAGGACTTAACTCATGGCGTACCTGCACTTTTTACAAAGTTGCTAAATTTGTGGAATACAGCTTTAAGGCAGCCCATTAAAAAATAAGCTTCAAGTTCACCAAAACTGCCAGAAAAAAAAGACCTGCAGCATTTATTTTATTGCAGCACACCACAACACATGGTAATACATTACTGTGCACTGTGGTGTGCTGCAACACTTGTATGTGGAAGGTGTGTTGGTGCACCATTGGAATCCGCCTAGGCCTGATTTAAAGCGCAAATATCTAAACACAGGACAAAATGATCTGGGAGGCATAAGACTTGTTTATAATCCCCAGATCACTTCTCTTGTGTTTAGAAAAGTTAAAGGCAGGAATGCCAGTGTGAATGAGGCCTTGGTGATACAAAGCAATTTATGGGAGCAACCTGAAGAGTTTTTCTGGCTGACATGGTCTCCCTAATTGTGGTTCAAAATGAAGTCTACTGTAATATCACTGACTGCTGTATTTCATTATGTGTTGTACATTAGATTTGCCTAGTACTGTGTCGTGTTTGTGAACAGTAATTTAAAATAAGAATAATCTTGTATTTATAAAGGATCACTAAAGGAAAAAAGTTTTTTTGCTGAAATGACTGTTTACAGGGTATAGAGACATAAAAGTTAACTGATTCCTTTTCAAAATGATTAAATATAGATATAAATCAATCATATAATGTGCCTGCAGGTTAGTTTCACTTTTGAACTGGCTTCATGTTTCTGTGAAGTAGAAATAGACACACAGAACAAAAACAAACAAATCCAGGGCAGTGTTTTGTTTTTAAAATGAATCTGATTGGTTCTGGGAAGTTTTAGACACACAGTAATGACAGCTTAGACCACCGTGAGAAAGCTCCCAGCACTGTGGTTATAAGGTAACAGACAAGCAGAAAGTGTGAAGATCAGAGCAGGATTACAGCAACTTCAAAGCAAAAACGAACAATAAGGACATGAAACCAGTACTGCAGTAAGGTAAAGGAAGCTATTTAGCTAAAAAAAAATATATTCCTTTAGTGATCCTTTAATCACTATACTTTCCAATAGATGATCAGCCCCCACCCTATAGAACAGTGATGGCGAACCTTGGCACCCCAGATGTTTTGAAACTACATTTCCCATGATGCTCTTGCACTCTGCAGTGTAGCTGATCATCATGGGAAATGTAGTTCCAAAACATCTGGAGTGCCAAGGTTCGCCATCACTGCTATAGAACATGTTCCACCGTAATGGAAGCATAGTGAGAATATGCAGAACTGTCAAGCTTGGCAATGATCATGTCCTGTGTGCAGCTCCTTTATAATGTTTTTTTTTCCCATTGCAGGCAGAGTATTTGCTAACACAGAGGACAGCGTCTGCTTGCTAGGAATGCGCAGGCGTGCCCTTGTCTTCCAGCCAGTTATGCAACTGAGAGATGAAACTGACTTCAAGTGAGTACTGAGAGCCAACTACATCCTGATGGACTAGTGTAGGATTCCTAGAATCTTTCTATTTTTAAAATTTTGCTTCTTGACCTTCCCTCTGAAAAATACTACCCCCTTGGCTGCCATGCTGCGGCAAAGGCTCCACTAACACAGTGAAGATGAGGACTTTCTTAAGCCTCATACACACCATCGGACAAATCCGTGCATTTTTGTCCCCGAAGGGCATTGACTGCGAACTTGTTCTGCATACAGACGGCAGAACTTTTTTAGCCAACATTCACAAAACTACGTGTTTTTTCTGCTTTTTAGCACCACCCTTTGGGCAACTTCTGCTAATGTTGTCTTATGGTTAGCATTGGTTCAGAGCATGCGTGTCCGACGGATTTGTGTACACAGGATCGGATTATCCGAAGGAACACATTTGTTGTCGGACACTTTGAGAGCATAACCATCCAACATTTGTTGTCAAAAATTCCGACAACAATTGTACGATGGAGCATACAGACAGTCGGATTATCCGAAAAAACACGTCCATCAGACAATTGATGTCAGAATATCCATTGTAGTTCCAAAAAGTATTAAAATCATTGAGCCATGCAACACGCATTTACCACAAGAGAGGGCAGAAATGGAAGCCCCTATATTTCGTGTTGTATTACTTTCCTTAATGTCCATTACAAAATAACGGAGGCTAAGTTCCATGTAAAAAAAATTTTATTTATAAATCCACATGATTTTGCAGGTCAAAACATGTGCATTTATAATTTTTTACACTGCAGCCTGCAAAGCACTACATACACAATCAATGCCAGGCTCCGGCAGATTGTCAGTACAGCCTTCCGACTGTACCTCCAGGCTGGCAGTGACAAAAGTGTATGGAAGAGTCAATGAATAATTAGGGTGCTCATCAGTGCTCTCGTATTTCATTGAGAACTACAAGCCACCTGCCGCTGTGGAATTAGGGACTTGTAGTTCATTCATTCACAGAACTCTGTGAATGAATGAAACGGCTGTGTTGGCTGCTTTGAAAATATGAACAGGCGATATGAGGAGAGTTTTCCCCACCCTCTGTCATAGGGGGTGAAACGGAGGAGGGGTCTACTCCAGAGTAACATGGTATACCCTAAATAGGGGCAAATAAATAAGGTGAACTTATCCTTTAAGGGACACAGGATGAAGTAATTCAGGTACATTTGGTTTTGCTGCTACCTTCAGGAGACTGGAAACTGTCAAACAAAGCAGGAGCTCCTAGTATAACCCTCCCTCCGCTGTACTTACCGTCTTATCGTAGTTTTCACCCGGCTTCTCTCTGCCCCGGGGGAATAGGCGTTCCTAAGACCAGGCGTAGATGATTGACGTGCTGGTAAAGCGCGTCACGCCTTCCGAAAATACCCGAAGTGGGACTCAGCTTTTTACGGCGCCTGCGCAGTCAGCTCTACACGGCAGGCGCCGTAAACAGCCGAGTCTCACATTGGCTATTTTCGGAAGGCGTGACGCGCTGTACTCGCACGTCAATCATCTATGCCTCGTCTTAGGAACGCCTACTCCCCGCGGGGAATCAGCTCGGAGCCGAATGAGAACTACGATAAAACGGTAAGTACAGAAAAAAAAAAACAGCATACTGCAGATGTCAGCAGTGTGCTGGATATAATGGTAAGAAGTTGATTTTCAGGGTGAACCTCCACTTTAAGAAAATAGAAAAACATTTTTAGTTTTTATTAAGATTATTTTTATTCTAGACAGCTTATTCAGTTACTACACAGCCATAAATCGCTAATTTTACAACTTTTTGGATCAACTGATCCTTAGCATTGCCATAAACCTTGCTGATGTGTTCTTAAACACTGGGCTCTGCTGAAGGCACTAGCCTAGACACCTGTGTGTAACAAGTGAGCAAGCCATGGAGCGCTTTACAGGTCCATCTGTTAGAACCCTGTCCTTGAAGATTCCTTGTGGAGTGTGACCCCCCCCCCCCCCCCAAAGGGGCAAGCATTAGTGGAAGCGGTGTGTTCCCTCAATGCTGCCTCTCTTGTTCCTCTATAAACAGGCATATTCAGCAGCTTGTCATTCAATAGACTTAAGGACAAGTCTCCACCTTTGCGACACCTTACCGATCCCGCACAGATGTCTCTGAAATCGCTCCCAAAGACGGACTGAAATGCAAGTTTGAAATCGTGCAAGTTCAGCTGAACTCACACGATTTCAGACCCGCCTTCAGTGTGAACCTAGGCAAAAATACTCAATGAAGTGACTGGCCTCAGATGATACACAGAGATGAAACAAATCCTGCTACATAAGTTTTACTTCTCTTCCCTACACCCCATCAAAAGGGTAGAACCCTGGTAAAATCCTTCTCCATCTAGGGACACACCCCTTCACAGCCTGCAGAGGAAGTATAGAAGGATGCAGAGCTGTGTTCTGAATAGACAGTGTGCTGAGCGCTGGTCACAAATTTATCTCATGTGTCAGAAAAACTTCTCAGAAGTGACTCATGCTGATAACAGAGGAACAAAGCGCCAGAAAGAAATAATACATAGAGCTTTGGAGAGAGATAAGTAAACACTACAGATATACAGTGGGAATCGAAAGTTTGGGCTACCCAGGTAAAAATGTGTATTAATGTGCATAACGAAGCCAAGGATAGATGGAAAAATCAGCCTGGCTCCCAGTGGGTGTGCTATGCGAGGTAAGCCTGCGCTTAGTACGCCCACCCCCCTCCCACAAAAACCACCACACTTACACGCACTCGAAATTGGGTTAACTTGCACGCACTTCGGCGACACGGTCTCTACAAATGGATAATGATCGTAAACACACCTCAAAATCCACGGGGATTACATCAAGAGGCGTAAACTGACCTCAACATTATTGAAAATCTATGGATAGACCAAAAAAGAGCCGTGCGTGACAGACAGCCCAGAAATCTCAAAGAACTGGAAGACTTTTTTAAGGAAGAATGGGCAAAGATACCTCAAACAAGAAATGAAAGACTCTTGGCTGGCTACAAAAAGCGTTTACAAGCTGTGATACTTGCCAAAGGGGGCAGTTCAAGATATTAACACTGCAGGGTGCCCAAACTTTTGCAGACGCCTTTTTTTGTTTTCTGTAATTTAGAAAGTGTAAATGATGGAAATAAAATCTAACTTTTTTTGACATATTGTAAGAATGTCTAATCTGTAATTTGATGCCTTTTGGAGATTTTTCCATCTTTCTTTGGCTTCGTTATGCACATTAATACAAATTTTTACCTGGGGTGCCTAAACTTTCAATCCCCACTGTATGTGCGTTGTTCAGATTTAATGACTGAGGTTTACAACCACTTTAAAGGAACAGGCTTTGTGCACAGGAACACAGTTATGTTGGGACAGGATAGGATCTTGTCCAAATTATTCATACAAGGTTGTTTGTGTATAATTGTCTAAAATGTCTGCTTATGTTGTAGCATTAATAATATGCTTAATTGGAAACACCTGACACGTAGTAGGGGTTCCACATACTTTTGGCCATTAAAGTATAGCAAAGTCAGCCTTTACCTCTTCTTATAGAATCTCAATACTGAGCCTTCTCATTTGGATTAGTATATTTTTTTTTAAAAGAAGCAGGAATGAGCTGTATATCCTATCCGGGTGGTGTCCTGAAATAGGTGCGGTCATTTACATGGTTGATTTTTTTCACTATGCTGCATTACATTACAGTATCCAATTGAAATTAGGGATGCATCTAAAGCTAGCGTCTTCTGGAATTAGTGCTTTCAGAACAGTTATAATGCAGAATTTCTTCTTTCATAACAGACACAGAATTCCGAAAGAGCAGTGGTGGTTGAAGCTGCGACCATTGATGAAGATCCTGGCCAAGTACAAGACCAGCTACGACATTTCAGACGCTGGACAGCTGGAACACGTCGCTGTTAGACGACCACACCATTCTGACATGGGGGCCATCTAACAGCTGTGAGCTCCAATGGCATTCCTCTCTTCATAGCCTACCACCATCTTCATTGTGTGCTTTACCGCCATAGGTTAGAATGGTTACCAAGCGTCTTCTGTTATTTAACTTGCCTCGTTCCAGCACTTTATGTCCACATAACGAGCCTCACTCCTCAAGTCTTTAAAAGATGCGTCTAACACCCGTAGTAACCAATCTGCTTCTCCTTTCAGACAGATTAAATAAATAAATAAAGGAGAAGCTGATTGACCAGTGGAAATATGGAAAGCTCTTTCAAATGTTATCAGTCACAAGGTCCAATGCCCTTCGAAGGTCTTGACTGAAGCCTAGGAATGTGTCTTTACAAAACCCAATATGGAGGAAGGTGTATGAGAATTAGATCATCACTGAGCTCACTTTGAAATTCATGGTTTTGTTTTTTTATTTTAGAAATGTTTGGGCCACTTTTGTAAATGAGTAGCAATGGTGGAATTTGTTTCCTGTGTGTTGTGTGTATTTTTAAGTTATACATTTATTACACTTTGTATCAGAGATGTTATAGATACACCTTTATAATATATATATATAAATTAAATATATCTATATATATGTGCAACTTCTATTTTTCCCCCTCAGTGACACGATAAATGGTGCGTGGATGAAATGGAATAATAAAGTACAGATTACAAACCAAAAGCTGAATTTGTTTATGTAAACTGACTCGAAGTGTGACTTTATTTTCCACCCTCCCCCCCTTTTTCTCATCAATACCTGGATGATGGTACCCTATTAATTATTCCTAAGTGAGGCCATACTCGCATTTTTTCTTTATGTAAACTGACTCGAAGTGTGACTTTATTTTCCAATTAAAGCAGAGTTCCTCCGAAAAAAAAAATATATATTAAAAGTCAGCAACTATACTGTAGCTTAAGACGTTTAATACATGGACACTTACCTGTCCTGGGCGCCCGCGATGCCGGGTCCTGAAGCAGATTTGTCCCTCGGCTCTCGGGTGCTGCCGCCGCCATCTTCGGTAAAGGAATAAAACGTATTCAGTAAATGCAGTCTTGCGGCTTCACTTCCTGGTTCCCTACTGCGCATCTCTTGCTGCATGTTCCCACTGGTCCCTACTGTCTTCTAGGACCTGTCTCTCTCAGAAGACAGCGGGGGGGGGGGGGGTTGCGGAGTAGGCGCCAGACGTGGCGTAGGTCACCGCGGTGATCTATGCCTGGAAGTGGGAGCAATTCCCTGGATTACACAGGTATCTGCTCCCTCTTGAAAGATGCCAAATGTGACACCGGAGGGGACGATTCCAAAAAGCGCAAGTTCCATTTTTGGGTGGCACTCCGCTTTAAGGCTAAAGACGTTTTTCAGTCCCTCTTTACAAAGAAGAATTTAAAGTAGATGGAATTACATTTCATAATGAATGTCCTCAATGATCCCTCGAACACATTTTTATTGCTCTCTAATGTGCATGCAGAAGGGTGGCCTCACTAAAGAGAATCTTCCTCTTTGGGGCAACATACGTGTGTTCCTGCGTTTGTGCTGGGAGCGCTCTGCATAATATACTCCTATATCAAAAAGAAGCACCATTTTTATACATACTTTTTTTCCCCTATATGAGTTTTCTCATCAAAGTACCTAAACTTAGTCCAAAAGACAAGGTCCATATATATCATTTTCCTGGCATTAGATATATACTATAACACAAACTTTAATGGCATCTTAGTCCATAGGGTTCAATATTGAGTTGGGCCATCCTTTGCAGCTATAACTCTTCTGGGAAGGCTGTCCACAAGGTTTAGGAGTGTGTCTATGGGAATGTTTGACCATTCTTCCAGAAGTGCATTTGTGAGGTCAGACACTGATGTTGGAGAGCAGGCCTAGCTCGCAGTCTCCACTCTAATTCGTCCTAAAGGTGTTCGTTAAGGTCAGGACTCTGTGGAGGCCAGTCAAGCTCCTCCACCCCAAACTCGCTCATCCAGGCCTTTATGGACCTTGCGTTGTGCACTGGTGTGCAGTCATGTTGGAACAAGAAGCGCCACACTGTTCCCACAAGGTTGGGAGCATGAAATTGTCTTGGATTGCCAACCCCCTTCACTGGAACTAAGGGGGCCAAGCCCAACCCATGAAAAACATCCCCACACCCCCTCCCTCCAAAGTATTTAGACCAATGCACAAAGCAAGTTTAATAAAGACATGTAAACATACATACACACAACCAAGGTGCTTTATATGCTGTAATGTACAGTATGCACCACATATTAGCACATTCAGGCAGACTTATCTAAAGACCCAATGTGGCAGTGTCAACGACCTCCACTGTCATAGGTGCTTCCATCTTCTCCCAGTCTTCCTTCCAGGTTCCGGCTCTCCAGCCACTTGATTGGCCAGGCCATGACGACCTCACTCCCAGGCATAGGTACAGAAGTCACATCATCATGACACAGAGGGGGTTTGCATGTGCAGCTCAGTGTACATTAACACTGAAAAGTAAGGGTGAAGCAGTTATGACAGACGAGGCCAGGGGGTTAAGGGATTGCAAAGCAATTACTTGGTTGCCCTGATGTTTCTCTACTAATACTATTATTTCTGGTTCCAACCTGACAATGCAGTTTAGCTGCTTTTGAAATTACTGTTCCCCATGCCTGTGATGTGACATTTTGACCCAGACAGGATCTGATCTGTCCCTGCACAGCGAGCAGCAGGTGGAGCTTTTTTTGGAAACTGAAGTCAGCACAGAAACAGGCATTTCAGCCTCCCCTTCCCTGTCCTCTGCAAACAGGCAGTGTGAGGGTGGGATGTAAGAATGGTATGCGACACTCTTGAATAAGCAGTGCCACTGACAATTTATACACAAGAGAAGGAAGCTGCCGACAAGTTTGTGCATAAGTAATGAGGCGGATTGGGTTTTAAAAGCATTTGGCGGGGGATAATCCATCTGCAAGGCGGCTGAATAGCATGGTTTGGTATCATACTGGAAACTATTAGGCTTCATGCACACTAGTTTATTTACAAATGCCGTTTCTTCTAAAAGGCGAAGCTCAGCGTTAAAAACTCACCTTAGCTGCATTTTTTCAAGCAAGTTTGTCAGCATTTGGTGTTTGAAATTAATAAATGCTGAAGTGCCAACTGCACCTAGATAGGAACCAGAAGTGGCCCACCAGAAGCCCACCCCCTCCTCCTGCGTATGAAGGACCGGAACCCACATGATCCATTACTGGCCATTAGTTCCACCATTACCTGAAGTTACATACCTGCATCACTGGTCAGGAGACAGGGAGCCCCAAAGCGGCCATCCTCTTCAGGGGAGTCAAGCAAGTAGCCAGCCTAAGTCACCATGGACTGCAATATTGGACAGGGGGGCTCCGGACTTGTACTGGTCCATGTGGCCAGATCAGGGCTTTATAATAAAATGCCTAGGAGGTAAGAGATACTCCAGCCTTTCCTTCCATCATAAGCCCTCACAAACACCACGGGAGAGAGAGAGTTCATGGAAAAAGGTTTCCCTCTAGCTGTAAAAACAAATACAGATGAACTAGACCTGGGACAACCCTTTTAAAGTCCTTCCTGCCTCTGGAGGTGGAGACACTCCTTCTCTTGTGTCTCAGTCAGATGACTTGGGGGGGGGGGGAGCAGACACTTTGGTAGTAAGTATAATAGGGCACATGTCGATGCTGTGGTGGTCAACTCATAGTGAACTAACTGCAGCCTCTGACATCAGCAAGGGATCACACACAACATTCAATGTATGTAATGCAACAGATGACTGCCAGAGACTATGGACATACTACAAGAGATAGAGATGGCAAACAGGCTAAAGCTTTAGACTGGGAAAATTCTATAAAAAGAGGTTTGAAGTTTTTAATTAAAAAAATAAAATTAAAAAAAAATAGTCCCATGTCTAATTACTAGGGTTTTAGAGTCACACACGCACCAAAAGGGCAACAGGCTCTGTGCTATATTATGAAGAAAATGCTGCATACAGTTATGCTCATAAGTTTACATGCCCATGGGTAGCACTTTCACCTAGCAGCAAAAAGGGTCACTGGTTCGAATCCCAACCACGACACCATCTGCCTGGAGTTTGTATGTTCTCCCTGTACCTTTGTGGGTTTCCTCTCACACTCTTAAGACATGCTGGTAGGTTAATCAGCTCCTGTCTAAATTGGCCCTAGTATAGGTATGACTGTGTGTTAGGGACTTCGGTTGTAAGCTCCTTGAGGGCAGGGACAGATGTGAATGTATAAATGTAATGCGCTATACAAGTACCTGAAATAATACCCTGGCAGAATTTAGGATTGATTGGGCATTTTTCCGAGAATATGAAGATAACACACAAAAACACTTTTCACTCATAGTGTTTGGCTGAAGCCATTTATTAACTATCAATCAACTGTCATAATGACAACAGAAACTACCCAAATGACCCTGATTCAAAAGTTTACATACCCTGGTGATTTTGGCCTGATAACATGCACACAAGTTGACACAAAGGGGTTTGAGTGGCTATTAATGGCAACCATCCTCACCTATGATCTGTTTGTTTGTAATTAGTGTGAGTGTGTATATATAAAAGGTCAATGTGTTTTTGGACTCCTGACAGACCCTTGCATCTTTCATCCAGTGCTGCACGGATGTTTCTGGATTCTGAGTCATGGGGAAAGCAAAAGAATTGTCAAAGGATCTGCAGGAAAAGGTAAACTGTATAAAACAGAAAAAACAAACAAGGCGCCTCTAAGTGCAGAAGTATAAAAACACTTACAAGATGGTGGATGAAGCAGGCATGTAGCTGGTAAGTGTGCCCAGAAGATGTTCCAGTGGCAGGGCAGTCCCAGTCTGATGATAAAGCTTCCAAGAAGACCACAAGATAACAGCCAACTTGTGCTGTGAGTGTTCAGGGAACACAATGGTGCTGGAGTCTGGGGATGTCAGAGGAAGCGAGACAAAAACCAGCATGGAACACAAACAGAAAGAGGACAGGAAGTGTGTCGGAACAGCTCTGGCTAAAGAAGGAACCAATGAGCTGTTCCGAAACGCGTCCCGCCTCCATGACACTTCCAGTCCTCTTCCTGTTTGTGTTCCATGCTGGTTTTCCGCTTCCTCTGACATCATCCCCAGGCTCCAGCACCATTGTGTTCCCTGAACACTCACAGCACAAGTTGGCTGTTATCTTGTGGACTTTCTTGGAAGCTTTATCATCAGACTGGGACTGCCCTGCCACTGAAACATCTTCTGGACACACTTACCAGCTACATGCCTGCTTCATCCACCATCTTGTAAGTGTTTTTAACCCCTTTAGGGGATAGTAAAAGTTTTATACTTCTGCACTTAGAGGCACCTTGTTTGTTTTTCTGTTCCCATTAGAGATTGCTTGTCTCCCTGAGTGCTGCCTAAAGTGTGTGAAGATCTGCTACCCGCTCCAACAGACTTTATCTGTCAGGATTCAAATTCTTGGCACGCCCTGGATATACACATTTTTCTGAAACTGTATAAAAACAGGAAGGGGATATAAAAAGATATCCAAGGAATTGAGAATGCCAATCAGCAGTGTTCGAACGCTAATCAAGAAGTGGAAAATGAGGGGTTCTGTTGAAACTAAACCACGGTCAGGTACACCAACTAAAATTTCAGCCACAACCGTAAGGAAAATTGTTTGCGATGCAAAGAAAAACCCACAAATAACTTCAGGTGAAATATCGGACTCTATAAAAACGTGGTTGTGGCGGTTTCAAGATGCACTTTAAGAAAGATGGGTTGCATGGTCGAGTCACCAGAAGAAAACCATTACTGCGCAAATGCCCCAAAGTATCCCGCTTACAATACGCCAAACAGCACAGTAGTAAATCCCAGCTCTGCTGATCCTCCTCTCGCCTGTCCCCACTCATCTCCCACTTTTTTGCTCCCATGCTGTTCCCCACCTGTGAAATCTGCTAGTTTTTCCTGCTCTGGTCCCTCAGCTCTTCTGATCCTCTGCCACTTAGTCCTCTTTCTCTGGTCCCCATTTACCTTCTGCTATAGCGTGCCCATGTTGTACACCACATGTGCCATCTGCTAGGTGCTTCACTCTATTCTGGACCCCACTCACCTTGCTGCTGCTCCACGCTGCACACCAGATGCGACGTCTGCAACACTTCCAGAATATACTGTATACGCATGAACTGGAAGGGACTGCTTATGACGTCTTTCCATTTTGCTTGTTGGTTTCCCAGTGCATCCTGGGATCTTATACCTGCAATACCCCTCACAAGCTTCAGGTGCTGTAAGCAAGTGTGGTGTTAGACTTCTATGGAGGCTTTGGAGACGCTTTGAAGCACCAAGAAAGACATGGGGAATCATTTTTGTAGCAAAGTGAAGCAAAGCAATGAAAACACATGTGAACAGGAAGGTAAGCCAACCATTTTATTTAGTGACAGGTGCTTTGATTGGCATTCAGAGTTCTTAAAAAAAAAAACTTTGTCAAATGCCACATTTGGAAGCAAGTGTAAACGAGCCCTTAAAGTCCAGATATGTATGGCGATTTTGCCAGACAATAAGACGTCAGCTTTAAAACTCTGTTCAAATAAACAGGCCTTTACACCAGAGAGTTATAAACCCACACACACACCATATTAATAGAGACCACATCAGCTTTTATTTTGTAATGATTTAGCGTTGCGCTAAAGAAAAACTCCAGTTTTGCTGAAAAATCAATATATTGCTACAAAAGGCACTTTGTAGGTTAAGGTTTCCTTTCCATCTCAGTCTGCAGTCAACCATAATTTTCTATCCCTTTTTAAATCAAAATTTCACTTCTTTGCAAAAGTGCCGTTTGTTTAAAACAAAAAAAGTTCTTGGAATTCTCCAACCCCTGCTCTTGTAACTGGCAGAAGCATGTAAGGATCCACAAAAAAGTTTACTAACATTTTTGACATTATACATACACACACATTATATATTATTAGATATTGGAATGTGTGTGCATGTATATGTATATATATTATATATATATATATATATATATATATATATATATATATATATATATATATATACACATACACATACATATATACATATACACACACACACACACCTGACACAGAACATTGTTTCAACAAAAGTGGAGTTTAAACTTTAAATGTTAGAGTTTAAAAAGACAATATCTAATAACCCGGTAAAGCCTGAATAAATAAATATCCTTTAAAAAGGACTAGAAAGCTTTTGGCATTTTATCACTCTGATCTTCTTACTGCAGGAGAATTTCATCTTTTAATCCAAGACGGATCTTTTAAAATGCCAGGATTATCGGGGCCCAGAAGAGAAATTGCACGGGTGGAGTTCCCAGTAGTTAGGTACCTGCAAGAGGTTATAAGATGTATTAATATTCCAGTGGGGAAACATAAGCAAATACAGAGCTGAACTCCAGGCAATACTACAATGGTTCTTGAAAAGTTTCCACGCTTTCTTTTATAGGTTTAGCAGCCATCTGCATCACAGTGTGACAACTCTTATACTAAACTGCAAGCTCAGCTGGCTTGCCAGACAGACTAGTCACATGACCTTTTCAGACATGACCAATTACTACTACTCCTTTTGCCCTCACCGTTTCCAACAAAAAGATAAAAAAAAAAAAAAAAAGAAGAGTGCAAAAACGTTTGTAAGACCCCCTATGTAAAGGGGAGCCATTTTACCCCGCTATCCAAATGTGACCAGCCATATTTGCGATCCAGGTACCTCTGACATAGCCAGTTTTTTTACCTTTAACGAAGTCGTCGTATATCTACCACACCAATTTTTGATTCAAGTCTGCACTTCTACTTCAGTTCACTAGAGCAAACATAACTAGAAAAGCTACAATTTCTGGGGAAACTGTGTGAAGTGTTCTTGTCTCCACCAATAGTCTACAACTGGAGTGGCTTGAGTAACTGTTGTGTGGTTGGAGTGGCTGGAGTAACTGTGGAAAGGTTGGCAGAGTAACTTAATGGAGTAATTGTGTGGTGTGTATGGCGCGAGTAAAGATAGTAAACATTACACTAACCAATTGATTGACTCACAGCGTGAGTTGCAAACAAATGGTCATATTGTGAAAATTATCAGGATTATGGCTTAGTCGTGGACATGTTTAGAGGCAGCATGGATAGCTGAACGTTTTGATATAAGGTTTGTGTAGGTGGGCTTGAAAATGAGGGAGTGTTGGCAGTTTAGAAATCTATTACTGTCCATGTAGTGTAAAAGCTGTGGGAGGCGTTAGGGTGGTACATTCGGCTATAATAAAAATAATATATACGGTATGTGAAATAACAGTAAGTTATTAGCAATATAACAGGTGCTTAATCTCATAGACACCTGTTAACAGGACTACAGCGAATATAGAGTAAGCACACCATGAGCGAAAGGTTTTAAATTAAGTTATATTAACCACTTTAGCCCCGGAAGGTTTTACCCCTTAATGGCCAGAGCATTTTTTGCAATACGGCACTGCGTCACTGTACCCAAACAAACGTTATTTTTTCCCCTACAAATAGAGCTTTTTGGTGGTATTTGATCACCTCTGTGGTTTTTATTTTTTGCGCTATTAAACAAAAAAAAGCGACAATTAAAAAAAAAAAACTTTCTGCTATAATGCATATACAAAAAAAACTATTAATCACTTTAGGCCGATATTATATTCTTCTAAATTTTTTTTTTTTTTTTACCAAAAATATGTAGAAGAATATATATCGGCCTAAAGTGATAAATAATTGTTTTGTTTTTACCAAGAATAAGAAAATCTCAATAGACATACGTATATTGATTGGTTTGTGCAAAAGTTATCGCGTCCACAAACTACGGGATTGATTTAGGGACTTTTTTTTATTGTTTTAACTGCCAATGGGTGAACCTGTGGAAGACAGTCAATCGTACTCCAGGTGCATATACTATTATATGATAACTCAAGCTATGCACAGAATACATACAATTTTTATGCTGCAAAAGGTATCTTGTGCAGAGACAAAAATGCAGCCATATACAATTATAATCTAACGACCAATAAAGGATCAGTACCGAAAAGAAACACAATATACAAGATAAATCAAGTTAACAGCCTGACCCTTAGGGCCCTTTCACACTGGTGCATTTTTCCTGCGTTTTTGCGGTAAAAATAGCGCTATTAAAACGTTTCCCATGCCCCTCTCCATTGAAATTAATTAAAAACGCGGTAAAATCACTGTTTTACCGCGTTTTTTAATTCATTTCAATGGAGAGGGGCATTGGGAGAGTTTTATGAGCGTTTTAATAGCGCTATTTTTACCGTGAAAAAAACGCACCAGTGTGAAAGGGCCCTTAGTGTGAAGAGGAGAGATGGCCAACATTTCGGGTGTACGGGATCACCTATCTCAACAGACATACAATGGTATATGCAATGGTATATGCACCTTTTGTAAAATTGGGAAGACTTGGTGTACAGTACTGCTTTGAAGAAGACAATCATCGAGCCCAAGGCCTTGATGCAAAAGCAAATTGTCTCCTGGGCCATAGGGTTTAAACATTGAAGCAGAGAGAGTGGGAAGAAGGCAGAGATTGAACCTCTAGTTTACAGCTACTGGATACACCCCATTCTGGACCCAAGGCTTTGAAATGTCCTGGACCCAGATAGCTTTGCTATTCAATCATTCCCTGACTGACAAATTGAGGCACCCCCCCCCCCCCCCCCCCTCATTCTGAAAAGGGCTCGTTTCTGAACTTTGCGGGTCTGGAGGTCTAAGACAGCTTTCACACTTGATGCGTTTTTCAGGCGCTTTAGTGCTAAAAATAGTGCCTGAAAGAAGCCTCATCTGCAATCCCAGTGCGAAAGCCTGAGTGCTTTCACACTGAGGCGCTGGGCTGGCAGGGTGTCAAAAAAAATCCTGTAAGCAGTTTCTTTGCAGTGCTTTAGGAGTGGTGTATACACCACTTCTAAAGCACCCCTTCCCATTGAAATTAATGGGAAGTGCCTGCAAATCGCCTTGGCAGCGGCACTTTTAACCCTTTATTTGGCCACTAGCGGGGTTAAAAGCTCCCAAAAAACACCAGGCACTGGCAGTGTGAAAGTGCTCCAAGTGTTATTAGTAGAAATGGAAGCTTGGGTTTGGACCCAGAGGCATGAAAGAAGCAAAAATAACACTTCATCTTAGGCATCCGAGGATTAGCTACAGAAGCGTCTTCCTTCTTTTTCTGGGGTAGGAGAATACTCCAGTAACCTCCTTGATGCAAGAATCCTTGCCCTTCAATGGGCATTCTCACAAGCAGTATCTTGCACAGAAGTTTTGCAGACTAACACCTGAGCCAAAGGATCCTTCCTATATGGACATAAAAAAGGCCCATCCTGGAGATATGGTGAAGTGTATCCATTAATCCAGAGACGCAGTAGTGCAATGCCACAAAGGGGCAGCTTTAGATGTTGAAGGACATTAGTCTTCTCAATACGGCATACTCCCCAAGGGGTGTTCAGGTACAGGGTTCCAGATGGACCATGAACCTAAACCTACAAAGCTCCCTGGAGAGAATTCAGGAGGAGTCAACCGATCCTGAAAGCTGCGAGGTAGAAGCCATAGTGACCATGTAGCAGCTTGAGAGCTGCGGATGAAAAAAATGATAAAGAGAAAATATATATATATTTTTATATAAAGTAAATGGTTTGCTTCTCTTAAAAGGAGAGTGAAGATGCCCATTCACCTAAGAATACTAGTATAAAACACAAACCATACATATAAGGCATATGCAGGTCCGCTGAACACAGACAATGTGCTGCATTCAGGGCCATTCATCCACACGCCTGTCAAATTAAGACCTCTGGCCCCATAGTGCATAGGCTGCATATACAAAACGTTCATTCAAGATGTACGGACCACAGTATCTGTGTCAATGAGCCTTAAAATTGGTTTATTATTACTATTTAAAAAGGAGTTGTAAAGGAAAACATTTTTTTTTTGCTGAAATGACTGTTTACAGGGTATAGAGACATAATAGTTAACCGATTCCTTTTAAAAAATATTAAACATAGCTAAAAATCAATCATAATGTACCTGCAGTTCTAGTTTAGTTTTTGCTGTTGTTTCATGCTTCTGTGAAGTACAGAGTCACATAGCCAATACAGGGCAGTGATGGTTTGTAAAATGAAATTGATTGGTGCTGAGGGGTTTTAGACACACAGTAATCACACCTCCTTGATTAGTGACCACAGAGAGAAAGCTCCCAGCACTGCGGTTATCAGGAAACAGACAACCAGGAAGTGTGGAGATCAGAGAAGAATTA
Organism: Rana kukunoris; assembly: GCA_029574335.1. Lineage (NCBI taxonomy): Eukaryota > Metazoa > Chordata > Amphibia > Anura > Ranidae > Rana > Rana kukunoris. Next base: position 67,007,640 of record CM056053.1, on the reverse strand, counting down.
CAGCAACTTGAGAGCAAAAACGAACAATGATGACATGAAAACAGCACTGCATTGAGGTAAAGGAAGCTATTAAGATAAAAAATGGATAGCAGTGATCAACAGCAGAGTCTGGAGGACAGTTCTGCTATAAGCTCATGGTTGCTTCAGTGACCATGAGGTTATAGCAGAAGGGGGAATGCAGCAGATGCAAGGCATGTTAGAAAATGTTTTGTTCCACCGTAAGTCTTATATTAGGGGCAGCAAAGAGGATACTATAGATCAGGGGTGTCCAAACTTTTTTCAAAGAGGGCCAGATTTGATGAAGTGAACATGCTCGGGGGCCGACCATTTTACCTGACATTCTTTGAACCATTAAAAATCGGGCTAAGTGTGTTCGTTCGATCACGAATACACTACCCAACAAGAATTCTCCTGCCTTTGTGGCTGTGTGTGAGTAAAGAGATGAGTTTGGGCTTATTATTTGGATATATATTGACGTATAACACGCTCCTTCACTTTAAGGGGGAAGTTTCAGGAAAAAAAAAAAACGTACATTTTAAATAAAGGTCTGTGAAGCAAAATAAGGGTCAGTGCTCATCTGCAGCCCCACAAATGCCATGAATGCAGAACCCCGATTTCCATCAGTGCAGCACCCTCATTGCCAGGAATGCATCCACCATTGCCATCAGTGCAGCCTGATTGATGCCTATCCATCTGCAGCCTTGGAGGGGACGGGACGAGCGCCAAAAGATTACATACAGGAGAAACTCCTGTTTGCACGGCGGCCATCCCAGCATGTCCCTTTAAAGACCCCCTCCATCACAGACCCCCCCCCCCCCCCACCCCAGATCCCTCCATTACAGGCCCCTTCACCCCCATCACAAACACAGATCCCCATTCCACCACAGATCCCCCACATCAGACCGCCCTCCACCACACATCCCCCCCATCAGACCCAACTCCATCACAGATCCCCACTCCACCACAGACCCCCCCCCCCCCCCCCAATCACAGATCCCCCAGCAGACCCCACTTCATCACAGATCCACCCCATTACAGACCCCACTCCACCACAGATCCCCCCATCAGACCCCACTCCACCACAGATCCCCCCATCAGACCCCACTCCACCACAGATCCCCCCCTATTACAGACCCCACTCCATCACAGATCCACCCCCATTACAGACCCCACTCCACCACAGACCCCCCCCCCATCAGACCCCACCCCACCACAGATTCTCCTTCTACCACAGATCTCCGCACCATCAGACCCCACTACATTACAGATCCCCCTATCAGACCCCACTCCATCTCAGACATGCCCCCATTACAGCCTCCCTCCATCACAGTCCTTTGCGGAGTCAGCCTGTCCCTTTCATTAACGCAGCATTCCCCCCTTCCTCCCCCTCTCCCTCTCAACACTGTCCTACCTTATTCACACTCACAGCCAGGAAGCACGCATGGCAGGTCCAGACAAAGGGCGGGACTTTTCAAGTTAAAGTCGGGTGATTCATTGCTGGGACTGCCCCATTGTCTCTGGCAACCAATCACCTGCTTTGTAACTTAGAAAGTCACAAACTTTGCCCGGACCTGCAGCGCTGACAGGCTTGTGTGAAGCTGTGAATAAGGTGTGTGGGGAGGGGGAGGAAGGGGGGAGTGATGCGATTATGTAAACAAGAGACCTGCCGCCTCCCAAGTAATCTATGATGTTAGCAGCGGGCAGGCGAGAGGCGGCAGAGGGGAGAGAACACTAATTTAGTGATGTCTGATATATATCTTTTGTGACCCCAGTGCTGGGAGATCGTTTGGGGCCACAAAAGATATATATGTCCAGAAAACCAGGCGGGCCGTTCCAAATCGCATCGCGGGCCGTGATTGGCCCGCGGGCCGGACTTTGGACATGCCTGCTATAGATGCTTTGTATGGTGCCCAAGCACAATTGCCCCCAGCCCCTCGCACTAACATTATGCCATATGTGTACAGTGCCCGAGTCCAGTAGAATTGTGCCTGATCTCACCTCTTTACGAAGGCCAGGGCTTGTACAGAACAAGAACATTAGTCACACAAACTGGATGCTGGAGATCAAACGTGCTTGTGCAGTTTTTCACTTACTTGCTGGCAGCATTAACCAAGTCTTTGTGGGTGGCAGCAATCATCTGTTCTCTGTACAGTTGCATCATCTCATCACTTATACCTCTTAGAAACAGAACCTTGCCTAAGATAAATCCGGAAAAGAAACCGCTCAATGAATCCATTGGACATGTTACAATCTATATCAGGGGTCTTCAAACTACGGCCCTCACGTTGTTCAGGAACTACAATTCCCATCATGCCTAGTCACGTGTGAACGTCAGAGCTTTACAATGCCTCATGGGATATGTAGTTCCACAACAGCTGGAGGGCCGTAGCTTGAAGATCCCTGATCTATACGTTTTGTTTACACTGTACACTGTACCTCAAGACAAAATATATATGAAAGTGAACCTAAAATTAAAGTTCACACAAGTCATCACAACCAAACATTCTATGTCTCTTCTGCAGTAAAGAGCTTGCCTGCTCACAGTTTAATATTGAACTTCAGTTCCATTTTAAGGTAGTCTAGTTTATTAGTGACAGTTATTTTTGTCATAGTCTTGCAGTCATGGCACAATCTAGCACTACTAGGTAAAGTGAACAAGATATATGACTCAATAAAATTAGGGGATGACAGTTTGGCAAGACTTAAAGCGGATCTCCACCCTAAAGTGAAGATCCGCTGATCGGAACCCTCCCCCCCTCCGGCGTCACATTTGACACCTTTCAGGGGGGAGGGGGGTGCAGATACCTGTCTAAAGACAGGTATCCGCACCCACTTCCGGCCCGCAGTCTCGGGCAAAAGACGGGCTTTTCCCGTTGTGTGCTGGGAACTCTCAGCTCCCAGCACACAGCGGGAGCCAATCGCGGGCGCAGCGCGACTCGCGCATGCGCCGTAGGGAACCGGGCAGTGAAGCCGGAGCGCTTCACTTCCTGGTTCCCTCGCCGTGGATGGAGGGGGGAGCAGCAGGGTGACGAGCGATCACTCATCCTCTGCTGCGGACGGCGCTGGACTCCAGGACAGGTAAGTGTCCTAATATTAAAAGTCAGCAGCTGCAGTATTTGTTGCTGCTGGCTTTTAATATTTATTTATGGTGAACCATCCGCTTTAAAGGGGTTGTAAAAGGTAAAAAAAAAAAAAAAAAAAAATTAATCCTAAATAGCTTCCTTTACCTTAGTGCAGTCCTCCTTCACTTACCTCATCCTTCAATTTTGTTTTTAAATGTCCTCATTTCTTCTGACAAATCCTCACTTCCTGTTCTTTCTCCCTGGTGTGGAGTGTCGTGCTCGCCCCCTCCCTTGGAATACAGGAGAGTCAGGACACCCACTAACACACAGCTCCTTTATCTGAGATGTAGCAAGCACGACACTCCACAGCAGGGATAAAGCCTTGCATTACTGTGTGTAGTTACAGACAGAAGAACAGGAAGTGAGGATTTCTCAGAAGAAATAGGGACATTTAAAAGCAAAATGGAAGGATGAGGTAAGTGAAGGAGGACTGCACTAAGGTAAAGGAAGCTATTTAGGGGATTTTTACCTTTATTTTTTACATTTACGACCCCTTTAACCTCACTACACATGGGCCAACTCTCAGGCAACATCAGCCGGTACAATAATAAGAAAAAAATAAAATTTGGCCCGTGTGTATGGCAGCCGGCTTCTTTTGGGCATGCATGCTGGAAAACCAGCAGCTGACTGGCTCCCAATCAACGTGTACCAGGCTTTAGACGCAAAAGGGCGATGGCAGGTGAATGGGGCTTCGAAGCATGGCACATCAGCAGATTATTAGTTGTTTCACACTATTTTGTTATGTATATAATGCCACATGTGCTAATTCATAGTTTTGATGCCTTCAGTGTGACTCCACAATTTTTATAGTCATGAAAATAAAGAAAACTCTGAATGAGAAGGTGTGTCCAAACATTTGGTCTGTACTATATATATATATATATATATATATATATATATACACACACATACACAGACACACATACGGGAGACAGAGGCTCCTGTTCATTCATAAACAAGCATCATAAACACAGATTACGATGTTCAGTTATGAATATACAGTCACAGACTCTGCATTCAGAAAAGGAATGACCCGGTAAATGACAAATTTACCAGGTCCTTCCAAGGCTCTCCATCCTGACAGATCCAGGACAGGGGGGACCAGAGGACGACTGGAGGAGCACAAAGCACACAGGAGGAGGACAGGAGAAGCACGGAGGGGGACAGGCAGGGGTGACCAATGCGGCGGTGGGAGCAGTTACAAGCAACAATCTCCCTATACAGATTTCAATAAAGAGGCTGACAGCCGCGGGGGGAGAGGAGGAGAAGCGGCTGTCGGCTGCTTTATTAAAATCTGTATAGGGAGATTGTTGTTTGTAACTTCCCCTTCCGCCGCACTGATCATCCCTGACTGCCCAGATATCTGGTCAGGCATGGGAGCATTTGCACAAGTACCCGTGTAAATGCTTAGTATCAGTACCGATACTGGTATTGGTATCAATACAACCCTACTGACAAGGATACCATAAGTTGTGGAAGCTAGATGTACCTTTGTCTTTAGGTGCAACAGGTGAATCCACACTTGAAAACACAGAGAGTTTGGCTTCCTCGATGTCCTGCTGGCTGAACGTTCCAGACTTCGCCCAGTCTATTGACTTCTCAAAAGCAGACAATGTTGACAAAGAGTTTGGATCCCTAAAATGTATAAAACGTGTTTAGCCCTGGGTTTCCAAAACAAATATATATTTAAAAAAAGGTATCACAATGCAACTGTTTTTTATATTCTTACCGATAGGAAAAGAAGGTAAACATGCCATCATAATCAATAGAGGCGGCTGCACCATAAGCTCCTCCTTTTTCCCGAATCTCCCGATGGAGATACCTTGAGCTCATGATCTGTGACAGTACACGCAGGCTGGATTGGGGAGAAAATAGAGCATTTCTAGTAGTAAAACACCTGATAAAATGTAAACACCATTTCCAGCTTTCCCAACTTTGGGTCACAAAAAAAAAAAAAAAAAAAAAAAAAAAAAAAATCGCAGAAGCACAGTCATATTAATTTGCTCTAACATCATGTGGTTTTATTATTTTTCAGAACCAATCATACAGATACAAAATAGGGGGTGGGGAGATACTATAAGACTATAATCCCTCTGCCCCTCATGTTTTTCCATCTAGCCATTTGCCGTCCGCCTAACTGTAAATAAACGTCATTACTTTGACATTAAACACCCGGATTATAGCAGCAGCTAGATGCCATAACCCAGTATCTTTTTTCGTTAGGCGGCAAGCTTTCTGATAAATGTGATCCCAGAGGCAGATTTGCCACGAGATCACTTTTATAGGCTGTGGGAGAGATACCCCTGCTCCCAGAGGTGTATTTAGGTTTTGTGCTGCCCTAGGCCTGACTAAATTTGCGCACCCCCCAATTTAAATATGACCCACCCCTTCCTGTCAAAGCCACACCACTGTCATATTCATGGGAAGAGGACAGAGGGATGCCCTGGGAGAAGGACAGAGGGTTGCCATGAGTGACGGACAGAGGGACGCCATGGGAAGAAGACAGAGGGATGCCATGCGAAGAGGACCGGCCGGCCACCCCCCGCAAAGTGCCGCCCTAGGCCTGGGCCTTGTCGGCCTAGGCCAGAATACATCCCTGCCTGCTCCCCTACCCGACCACTTCCGAGCTTACCAGAGCCGTCGGTAACCCCGGAACCAATTCGATGCGACTGATGGCTAGACAGGAAGTTGAGGGAGGCTGGGTTCACAATTAATATGGATGCGGGTAACAGCAGGCGTACGGTGCGTCCCTGTTCTCCGTTTCAGGGAAAAATCAGGCACAAATTTTTGCCTGAAACAGTCAAAGACGCACAGGACCCCTGTGCAATATGCTCCGCGGCCGTCCCCAAGATGTGTGAACCGGCTCCATTGAGAGCTGGACACAATCTCCTGTCATGTCAATTGGATGCAGGGAAAAACCCACATCCAATTCGCATAAGTGTGAACGCAGCCTGAGGCCAAGATAGTCCCCACTCGGCTTCATGCCCTTGAAGGACGGAAGTAACATCTGACATCACTTCCTGTTCTCGGGCTTAAAAATATATTTTTTCTTTTTTTAGTCAGTGTTTTTTTTTTGCTTTTAAAAGGGTAAAATGAGAGATCTGGGGCCTTTTTGACCCCAGATCTCTCAAAGTGAACATGTCATGCTTATTTCGATTACAAGGGAGGCTTACATTCCCTATAATAGGAATAAAAGTGATCAAATTTTTTTTTATTATTAGGGACAGTTTAAAAATAAAAAGTAAAATAAGAAAAGATTACGTTAGTCGAGCCTGCATATGTAGACGCTACGATCGTTATAGAAAAATGCAATAATTCTAGTACTTACAAGAGCTCCTCCAACTCTAAACAGGTAACATGTAAAAATTTAAGTGTTGCCTCTGAAGATTAAGTACCGTAAATTGTCGCCATTCCACAAGCGTTCAATTTAAAACATGTATATTACATGTTGGGTATCCATTTGCTCAGCACAACATCATTTTTCAAAAAAAAATGGGGCTACTAGGCTTTACAGTTTCTTCATTAAAGTGCATCGTTTCCCCCAAAAATTTGTTTTTTGAAAGGCTGCTGCGCATATACAGTGTGACATAAAATATTGCAATGACCGCCATTTAATTCTCTATGGTCTCTGCTAAAATTAAATAATAAAAAAAAGGAATATATATATATATATATATATATATATATATATATATATATTTCAAATCCAACTTCTCTATAACTGTATCAGCGGCATAACACCTCAGGGCCCATTCAGGATGCTCTGAACCACTGTGGAATATGTTCGCGATATATATATATATATAAAAATCGGACAAATAATAAATCTCTGTGCAAACTGTTGGTGCTATATAAATCATGTATAGCAACAACCAGAAATGTATATATGAATAGGCCACAGTTTATGTATTGGTATAACAAGCAATTTAACATTAATAAACCAGAAGATCGTAGACAGCTGAGCCCTTTACCTGCCATAGTCCGGATGACTGAACGGCACGGCCCGTATACATTCACCAATAAAATTTACTGGAAATGGCAAAGAGAAGTGTGTTTTCATTTGACAAGGCTTGAAAGTAGGATCCTAACAAAAAACAAAAAAAAACACACAGGGCACAGATATTATGAAAGAGGGAATATTATAATATACACACATATACACATTAGGGGTGCAACAGATCAAAAAAAAAAAAAAAAAAAACTCATGGTTCGGATCGTTTCTCGGACCAGAGTCATGGATCAGATCAGGGCAGGGGAGCTCACCTAGGCTGCTGCCGGGTGGAGCAAGATGGCCACCACTCCAGGAGGTAGGCCGACGCCGCGCCTGTCTCAAGGCAGATGTAGGCTGTGGAAGCGCTCTCAGGCACTCCGGAGGCTAATCCAGGAGGAGAGCCAACTCCAGGCAATCAGGATGGACAAGAGAGCTTGTTGCGGCCGCCACCAGGTGGACCAAGATGGCTGCCGCTCCGGGAGTTAGGCCGAAGCCATGGCCTTTCCTATGGCTGATGCAGGACCGGGAAGCTGCTCACACTACCTTCTACTCCAATCCGTGGATCACGTGTGTGCTGACCCAAAGGTGTTGATCCGTAAAGATCATGGATCAATGACGATCCGTTACACCATTGACACACACACACACACACACCCCAAATCCTTTCAGCTGGAACGGATTGTGATAGGATATTCAACTATTTGGGACACATGAAGTGGGACTGAAGCAAAGACAACTGAAGAAAACATTTTCCTCTTCCCGTGGTTCACACAGACATACAAACTCACATTATAACTTTGCCCATTCATTCCTTTTTTTTATGCTGTCAATACAAAACATGATTTTTGCATTTAGAAATACAAATTATTTATACCCTACACTAAAACACTTACACTAACAAGCTTCCTGGAACTTTTTAATGACGCTTCATTTCCATGTGAAGATGGATTTAATGGCCTCTAGAAATGAAAACAAAATTATTGTCATTAAGATTCAATATTAACAGATGTAGAGATTATTATATAAATATAGAAACTTGTGTTATTTAGCTGAAGTCCATTCACTGTGATGTAAATGAATGTAGATGAGTAGATTACAGCAGTGCCAAAAACAAGGAGAATAATAGGCATGTGTGTCAGGATCAGTGTGGCCATCCCAAACAGAAGGAATATACAAGAAAGCTCCATTATAAAGACATAAGGAGTAAAGCCTAGTACACACGAGACGAATGTCGGGTGGCATTATCTGGTTTCAATAGAAACCAGCAAACATTTGTCCTGTGCGAAGGGGCATTACCGGAAAAAGTCTGCCAACCGGCTCATGACCGGTGCCAGGCAAAGTGTTCTGGCGTGGGGAGGGGGCCGCGGGTTTCAAACAGCAGGAGAGATTGCGGTACTAACACAATAGAACAGTAGGGGAGATTGCAGTACCAGCATCGGATAGTTAGTACAGCGGCTCCTCCTGAGCGGTCAAAACGACTAGTGTGTACTAGGCTTAAAGCAACACTAAAGGCAGAAAAAAATTCTTCTTAAAATAACAAACATGTTATACTTACCTCCACTGTGCAGTTCGTTTTGCACAGAGTGTCCCGGAAAGCTGTCTTCTGGGGTCCCTCGGCGGCTGTCTCAGGTCCTGCTCACAAAAGCATTCCACCTTAATGCGAGGGAGCTCGCACGGTGGAAAGCTTTTGCGAGCGCGCTCCCGTCATACAGCGGCGGCCATAACCGCCGACTATCACTCGGCCCCGGCGCGCCGCGTCATCCGCTGTGATTGACAGCAGCGCCAGCCAATGGCTGCGCTACTATCTATCCGCCCAGCCTAGCCAATCAACGGCCAGGCTGGGAACTGGAGAATGACGTGGACGCACCCAGTGATTTCGAACGGTCAGGTAAGTAAAACAGGGGCTCGGGGGGGGGGGGGGGGGGGGGGGCGGTGCTGCCAGATGTTTTTTTTTACCTTTATGCATAGGATGCATTAAGGTAAAAAAAAAAAGAAGTTTACCTTCACAACCCCTTTAAATCTGGGTACACACGGGGCAAAAACAGTGAGTTTAGCAGGGTGTACCCAACAACTGGTTGGGTCCACCCAGCTTGTGTGTACAGCTGCCTGTTCTACAGAAGCTGGTCTTACAACAGACTTCTGTTGATCAGGCATGCTGGAAAACCAGCATCTGATCAGTGCTGGCAGAAACCGCTGATCAGTTGAAAAAAATAAATAATAATATATAAATAAAACACACACACACACACACACACACACAGTGTGTACCCAGCTTAAAAGCTTCTATGTTTCATTCACTAGTTCAAATTAAGGGCACATTCACACTGGTTGCCATATTACGCGAGAACCCCAGTGGAGTGGATAGCTCCAATAAAAGGAGGCCGCTGACCACAGCCAATAGTGTCCACTCGCAAGTAAATGCTCATGGTGCAGCCACATGGTAGGCAGTCAGCCTCCCATTACTTTCAATAGGGCGGCCTACATATAGATAAATCACAGGAACCCTGCTGAGGTTTTTGCATGTTCTCACAGGTGGAAATGTACCCTAAAGTATACCTGTCTGTGAAAAAAAAGAAGAAGAACAAAAAGGCAGCTACTTCTGGCTTTGTTATTGTAGAAGCTTGGGAGCAGTTACCTTCATCCTTGCTCCACTATATAGTCTCTGACCTGAAATACAAATACGGCCAGTAAAGTCAGAACTCTTCACTCAGTGTGCTCGTTTCAGGGTCAGTGATGTAAAAAGCAGTAGAGCAAAGATTAGCCCTGGAGCTTGCATCTTCAAATGTCAAGTCAGAACTGGCAAAACCTTTAAATTCAAATAAGTTCTCATAAAGAAAAAAAAAAAGTTGTGACATCAGACAGATCAGTCATGCTACCATGAAAAATAACCCTAGTACTAAAAATATGGGCCCAGTGGATTCTAGTATACAGAATACTCAACAAGTTTACTTTGCATTATGCTTATGGGCTATACCATTCCATTATTCACATGCCCAATACAGAAGCAATTTCAAGGACATGAGCCCTCAAGTCTTCTAAAGGGTTGGGGGTAAAAAAAAAAAAAAAAAAATAGCTTTCTGCTCGGCATCTCTTCTATGGGGCAGGGATAATACCCCAGTAGTGTGCTTGCTCCCCCAAGGATCGTTCTAAGAAAGTATGCTTTGAGTGCTATACTTCAAACTACACGCAAGTCTAAAATAGATATGATTTTGAGGACAGAAGTCCTCACATCTTTTGATGGGTTCCCTAATGAACATTTGGAAAAAAGTATGCTTTGTGTGCTGTGCTTTCCACTATATACAATAATAAGTACAATACAGAAGCGATTTCAGGTTAGGCCCAAAGTACCTGCACAATATTTGGTCGGACAGCTTTGCGTTCTTTTTTATTTCTGTAAATTCCTGACAAAAAGTTCTCCACCTCCTTCGAAGCTGCTGGCATCTGCTGTGGGGTGGCATTCAGAGAACACCTGATGGACAGGAAAAGAAAAGAAAAAGTAGTATTTAAGCAACTACAATGCTACCAATACTCGGTTGAAGGGTTTGAGCTGAATCTTACTGACACGGCTAAGATTTCCTCATCTAAGTTTCCGCTACAAAATTTCACTTCGACTGCAGCATTCCTCAGAATGTAATAGAATGAGAAATCAAACAAGAGCACATGACCACTTTATTAAAAAAAAAAAAAGCAACAGCTTGTAGGACAATTTTAACATATAAAACTGAATACTGACATGCAGGTTTAAAATCATGCATGTTCAGATTTCAAACCCACATCAGTGTGAACCCTCATGAAGGTTTAAAAAAAACAAAAAAAAACAAACACTCTTCTGTGCAGCAACTCCAATACTCACCTGAGCCCCATCTCAATACAGCGATCTACATGAGAACCACATGTCTCTCCCCCTTATTAGCTCCTTCTGCTCTTAAATTACAGCCTGCGAGCCAATGAGGAGAGCGGGCCAAGCCGCAGCTGTGTGCGTAAATGGACACGCATGGCTGCAGCTCATAAATGAGCCCGCTTGGGTGCCCCCATTGCAAGCTGCTTTCTCTGGGGGCACCGATAAGGGGAGGCCTAAGGTGGCAGACGAAAGACCCAAGAAGAGGAGGGTCCGGGTTGTTCTGTGCAAAACCACGACACAGAGCAGGCGAGTATGTGGGCATGTGGGGTGTGCATGTGGGCAGAACTGTCGATTTCCTATGCTATCCACTGCGGGAGAAAACAGCTGGGTGTTTTTATACAATATAGGCTTGTTTTCTTACATATATTAATAGGTTTATAGGTAAAAGATTCCATGATTGGATATTATAGCATATTTAGCAGTGTCAATTTTGTCAACGTCATGTTTGCAGTGATGAAAACTAAAGACGAAAAGTACAGCACGTTTTCATCCACCGACGAAAATCAATTCCGTTTTCGTCAACGAAGAAAAAACTAAATCAAAATGTGAGGCAGGGACGTTTACCCTTGGAACTTCTGGTTTACACGGAGCTCCACTCGCTTCGTCTGGATGGAGCCCGGCATTTGTATATAGTCTAACCTTCCGATTGGACAGCGTCCTATCAATGGCTGTTATCTGCAGCCTGAAGGGGGAGGTTTTATTAGGATGGTGGGAGCTTGGCTGTTTAGTTAACCTGCTCACACACTGTCTCTGTACATACAGGCCTGCTGTGCCGATTGGATCTCTACTAGTCCAGTGAGGCAAGGGCTGTGTGTTACCAGAACACGGAGTGCTCTGATCACACTCATCCTACAAGGACTGTTGTCAATAGGCTTCGCAGCTTGTCCACTATGGGAGAGGGGAGAGCAGCACACTGTCTGATCTGTGCAGCATTAACTCTTGCTGCCAGAGACGTTTTTGCACCCATGCTTAAAAAAAAACAAAAAAAACAAACACACACACACACACACACCTTAGGCCTGAAGATTAAGGCCCGGATTCACGTACATCGCCGTATTTTTAAGCCGCAGTAGCGTATCCAGCATAAATATGCTCCCAAGATACGCCGGCGTAGGCAAGTTACGTCGGTGGACTGAAGCCGGATTTTAGGCGTATCTTAGTTAGGTGAGTACGGCGCATAGATACGACGGCGCATCTTGACACTTACGCGGCGTATATCGAGATACGTCAGCGTAAGTGCTACGTGAATCCGGGCCAATATAAACACATGGTGGCATCAACGCGCAATTTTTTTTTAAAATAATATGTTTTTTTATGTTACACTGTCAAAAAAGCAAATATTCTTGTAACAAAACTTGGTTTACCTCAACTACGTTATATAATGACTGTAGTGCATGTTCAAAACATTAATACCATAAATAATAACCAATTCGATTTTTCACTCCAGGAGTATATAATACATTTGGAAATTGTAGAGAAATGCTTAGATAATGCATTACAATTTAAACTAAACCCATTAGATTTCAGTAGACCAAAATTATTTTAGTAGACTAAAATGTACTGGAGGTTTTAGTCGACTAAATACGATTAAGGCCCCTTTCACACTTGTCCCACGATTTGGGACTGCAAAGTAGCATGACAAGTTGTTTCCCAGGATTTCCAATGACAACCATTCATATTAGTACGACTTCAAGTCGTTTTGACTTTAAAGAATTTCCTGCACACTTTGGTGCGATTTTGATGCCAATTACAAAGGCATTTCCTAAAATCGTGCGACTTTGAAGACAGTAGTGTGAAAGGGGCCTTAAATGAACACAATTGCAGATGACTAAAATGGGACTAAAACTAGAATGCAATTTTAGTCAAAAGACAAAAAAAAAACTATAACAAAATTTGCTGCCAAAATGAACACTGATATTTACAACATACCTTATGTTATCACTTAACAATACATATTTGCGAATTCGTGATAACTTCCGCAGTACTGATCCCAAATCGGTCATCTCCGCTATGCGTTTCATGAATTTGACCTATAATAAAAACATTGTTATTTGAAAATGCTGCAAGGTACCACAAGCAAACACCCTGTACAAAGCCGATAAGGTAACATTTTTCTTTAGGGCTGGCCACCCCTTTCTTGGTAGGTTCACCCACAGACACTTCATCTGTAGGCATACTGGCCACAAGAAATATTTATGCCATCTGACTGTACCAGCAAAAGCCTTGCCTTCCATGACCATCTGAAATGTGCAGAAGCTAGCCACCAGAATACCAGTATCAGATAAACGGGATTTGTGAACCCAACTTCCGTCTAGAAGAAGCACCGAAAAATAAACCTGCCAATTCCTCAATATGTATATCAAGATACAAGACTTTCTGAAGTTGGAGTTATTTTTTTCCATAGGACAGAGGTCTTCAAACTTTCTAAACAAAAAAGGGACAGTTTACTATCCTTTAGACTTAGAGGGGACCAATGTGAGTAGAATATGCCTGGCATCAATGCGGGTAAAAAATATCCCATCATCAGTATTAGTAGGCATAAACTATGGCCCCTCATTGGTGTTAGTGTGAAGAATAGTCCCCTGTTGGCATCAGTGGGAGGAATGGTGCCTCATTGTTGGTATCAGTGGCAGGAATAAATGCACCACGTTCATGTTGTAGAAGGTCTAGTGCTTCATATCGGTAGATAGAATAGTACCCCAAGGGCTGGATAATGGCAAGCAAAGGGCTGCATCCGGCCCCTGGGTCACAGTTTCAGGACCAATGATATAGAAGATACTCCAACAATCTTCTTTAGAAAATAAAATTTAAAATGGAAGTCCATGCTAAAATTAAAATCCCTGCAACTGTAGCCACCAACATTCTAACACTAACCTATCTAGCCCTGAAAAAATAAAATAAAAATCAGTATACAGTAAAACCTTGGTTTGAGAGCATTTTACAAGACAAGAAAATGTTATGAACAAACTGACTTGATATACAAGCGATGTCTTTGTAATTCAAGTAGTGTCATGACACAACGGAGTATAAAAGAGAAGAGAGGAGCCTCCATGTGTTACATTTAATGAAGGTACAACATTTAGCAACTCACATGGTTGATGATTACAACAGGCACATCCAAGTATGCAGGCATCTGGGGTAAAGTTGTCCACATAGACCGTCCGTCTCGCCACCATTGACATCATCGTTTCCATGCTGCACTCCGCGAGCACTTCAAGCCTCGGTTTCAGATCGCTCCATTTCAGGGTAGTCTGCCCGGTCACAATTGCAGACTGACAGCGGTGAGAGCTGGTGGTGCGGGGGATGGTCTATGTGGCCGGTTTTCCCCCGGATGCCTGCATTCTTATGCCGCTTACACACGATCATTTTTCGGCATGAAAAAAAATTAAATTGTTTTTCAAAAACTTAATTTAACCACTTCCCTACGGCCGTACGACTATATGCGGCCGCAGGGTGGTTCTAAATCTCTGGGCTGCCGTGTTTTCACGGCAGCCTCTTTCTGTGTTCCCAGCGCGCGCAGCGGGGAACTTGTGTACTGGCCGTGTCCCTTGGACACAGCCAATCACAGATCGCTGCGAACGGCCAATCAGAGTGTAAACATATGTAAACATATGAGATCATTTCTCATTGCCGGCTCTCACAATGACAGCGTCCTGTCATAGAGAGCAGACCGATCTGTGTTCCTAGTACATAGGGACACAGATCGGTCACCCCCCCAGTCACCCCCCCTCCCCCCACAGTTAGAACACTATACAGGATACACATTAACCCCTTCCTCACCCCCTAGTGTTAACCCCTTCCCTGCCAGTCACATTTATACAGTAATTAGTGCATATTTATAGCACTGATTGCAGTATAAATGTGAATGGTGCCAAAAATGTGTCAAAAGTGTCCGATGTGTCCGCCATGATGTCGCAGTCGCAAAAAAAAAAAAAAAAAAAAAAAAAAATCGCAGATCGCCGCCATTACTAGTAAAAAAATAAATAATAAAAAAATAATAATTCTGTCCCTTATTTTGTAGGCGCTATAACTTTTGCGCAAACCAGTCGCTTATTGTGATTTTTTTTTATTTTTTTACCAAAAATATGTAGAAGAATACGTATCGGCCTAAACTGAATTTTTTTTTTTAAATTGGGCTATTTTTTATAGCAACAAGTAAAAAATATTGTATTTTTTTTCAAAATTGTCGTCCTTTTTTGTTTATAGCGCAAAAAATAAAAACCGCAGAGGTGACCAAATACCACCAAAAGAAAGCTCTACTTGTGGGAAAAAAAGGACGCCAATTTTGTTTGGGAGCCATATCGCACGACCGCGCAATTGTCAGTTAAAGTGACGCAGTGCCGCAAGCTGAAATTTCACCTGGTCAGGAAGGGGGTTTACATGCCCAGTAAGGAAGTGGTTAAATTATCGTGTGTGAGCTTCACATCATTTTTCAGGTTCTGAAAAACGACAAAAAAAAAAAAAATTCGAACATGCTGCATTTTTTAACGCAGTTTTAAACAATGTCGTTTTTCGGGTTGTAAAAAATTATCGTGTGTGGGCTAAAGCGAAGTTTTAAACCCGCGCATGCTCAGAAGCAAGTTAAGAGACGAGAGCACTCGTTCTGGTAAAACTACCGTTCATAATGGAGTAAGCACATTCATCACGCTGTAACAGACAGAAAAGCGCGAATCGTCTTTTACTAACAGGAAATCAGCTAAAGCAGCCCAAAGGGTGGCATCATCTGAATGGAACTTCCCCTTTATAGTGTCGTCGTTCGTGTTGTACGTCACCGCGCTTTGCTCGTCATTTTTAATGATGAAGTTGGAAAAACGTTTTTTGGACATGCTGAAAAATGATTGTGTGTGTACACGGCATTAGATGTGCCTCTTATTCATCAACCATGTGGGTTGCGAAATGTTGTACTTTCATTAAATGTAACCATATCGCTACACTAATGGCGCATACACACGTTCGATTTTCGGCTTGTAAAAAAAAGTATTTTCCCAACTTCATCATTAAAACGACGTTGCCCACACACTATCATTAAAAAAAATGCTCTAGCAAAGCGCGGTGATGTACAACACGTACGACGGCCCTATGAAGGGGAAATTCCATTCGCCTTTGGGCTGCTTTACAGCGTGATGAATGTGCTTACTCCATTATGAACGGTAGTTATACCAGAACGAGCGCTCAGTCTCATAACTTGCTTCTGAGCATGTGCGGATTTTTCACATCGTTCAAGCCCACACACGATCATTTTTTACAACCCGAAAAACGACATGGTTTAAAACGTCGTTAAAAAATGCAGCATGTTCGGATTTCTTTTTTTGTCGGTTTTTAGAACCCGAGAAATTATGTGAAGCCCACACACGATAGTTTTAAATGATATTTTTTTTAAACGTTGTTTTTTACATGCCGAAAAACGATCGTGTGTACGTGGCATTAGAGGTACACCTCTTCTCTTTTATACTCTGTAGCTCCTGCTGGATTTTGCTTCTAATCCCCTTGTGGAGGCTTCCATTTGTGAATGGACATTTATGGTTACACAACCCATCACATTGCTATAATCTTTTTATATGGACTATAAACTGAAGGACTTCTGAATAAAAGGGTTGTGGAACAAATCATCCGAGTTTCCATTATTTCTTATGGGGAAATTTGCTTTGATATAAGAGTGCTTTGGATTACAAGCATTTTTACGGAACGAATTATGCTTAAAATCCAAAGTTTTACTGTACATTCCTTTTCTACAGACAATTCGACTCAATCTCCAGCGGCAGAAGCTCTGCGGAGGACACGTCCGACAACAGCTGTGAAATTAATGGGGAGTGATGTCACCCATAGACTTACTATGGGGCTTCCGTTGTCGGGCGTGTCCTCTGCACCCACCTATCAGCGAAGCCGCATCCGACAGCTCAGCGTGGGATCAGAGCGTCTGCCGCTGGAGATCGAGTCGGATCGCTTGCAGAAACGGTATGTATACTGATTTTTTTCTTTACAGGGCTAGATAGGTTAGTGTTAGAATGTTGGTGGCTATAGATGGGATTTTAGCTTTAGCATGGACTTCCACTTTAAACTAAAATGTAAAAGGGGGAGGAGTTAATCACTTGATCACAGCAACTTTTTAGGCATGCGTCCCATGACGCCGTTCCTCAGGGAATGAAATGAAAAATGGATGATTTTACATTTCTGAGTTGATCCTTAAAGCACATACAAAGAAAATGGCTGCAGATTCAATGTGGGTGTAGTAAAAGATCTTCCTACCTGACTCATTCCTCCGAAGAGCTCTTGCAGTTCTCCAGCTGGTGAGAGTGTCCTGGCTGCACGCATTTGTGCATACACTTGTCCAGCGTCAGGTATGGCATTGGACATGTCCTGAGCAATCGATTGTACTAAAACATGCAGCCGCTCCTCAGCATCAAAATGAGGACTAAGAGAAAAAAAAAAATGAAAAAAAAAAAAAACACATCATGAGACAATATCCCGAAGTTCATATGGTTGCTGGATATAGAAAAACGCTGCAGGGACTGTGCACTTTGAGCTAAGTAAAGGACAATTTTAGGGCCAAAACAACTAATCGATAACTAATCGATTATGAAATTAATCGATTACAATTTTCATAATCGATTAATCGGCCAGTAACATAATGGGGTAAAAAAAAAAAACGAAAACATTGGCCCTTTATAGTACCAAAAATCAAATCGCTACGGTAAATATTACTTTCACTGTCCCACAGTAAATATAATGAACCCCTTTACAGTAGCGATTATTTGCTCTTTGTGTACTTATTTTTGTTTTTTATGTTACATTATGTTACTAAACATCTCAGGTCGGAGTCACACCTCTGTTTTTTGGTGCTTTTTACAGAAACACACTACAGTTCATTTACATGTTTTCCTATGGGATACGTTCACATCAATAAAAAAAATTCAGCCGCTGTGTATTTGGAAAGGGTTCAATATACTTCAATGGGAGAAGCTGCAGAAAAGCATGTACCGTATTTGCCGGGGTATAAGGCGGCCGGGCGGATAAGACGACCCCCTAATTTTACAGTTTTTTAAAGATTTTCTGCCTCTGTATTCACCGTATAAGACGACCCCTATTTAGATGCTTCATATTTCTTTCTTCTGGAGCAATATTCTTACTCATTCTTGCTGAAGCCAATTACGGCGAGCGATGTATTCTACTAATGAATACTAAGCCTGCTTGGATTGGCAGAGGCTGTAACATCATCAAAGCCAATCCGAGCAGGCTACCATATGTAGGCACTGGGATTGGCAGAGGTTGTTACCCTAATCTGAGCAGGCTCTGTATTCATTTGAATACATCGCTCACTGGGATTGGCTAATCGATCTATACTGTATGTAGCCGAAGCTACTTACAGTATTACCACACATCCAGCAGGCATCCAAGCAGCTGACCCGGACAGTTTTTTTAAGTGTAAAAGGTAGTCTTATACGCCAGCAAATACAGTAATGTGTTTTTTTGGCAATTTGTGTTTTGTAATCTGCCCAACAACAAATTGGCCCCAAAAAATAAAAAAATGCAATTTTTTTCTTCTTTTTTTTTTAAAGGCTATTATCTGATTATTTGAAACAATAAATCAGCCAACTAATTAATTAAGAAAATAATCATTAGTTGCAGCCCTAGACAATCGTATGCCATGTTGGCGCATAATGTCTGAAGAGTATAAAGTGTACACTGTGTTTTTCTGCACATAACATTCTGCGGGCACTTAGAAGGTGGTGAAATGCATACCAGATGCTAACTTACACATTTGTACCAATTAAGCATAACAATGAGGAATATGCTAAATGAGAATTGCAATGCACACCTCTGCAATGTATAGTATGTATAATATGTCTATTATATGTAGTATCAATTTATCTAACAGAGTCAGGAGGAGCAAGACAGCCTTGCTTGGCTTTGTAATGATTGTGGTGGTGTACTGCCATAGCTGGGACACATAGCTCCGATACCACATATGCTGCCAACCATAGAGATATGAGAATAATATTGTAAGGGTCCTTCCATTAATTAAAAAATAAACAAAAAAAAACACACACACACACAGAAACAAACAATTTTGGTTGAACTAACCCCTTAAAAAGGATGCGTGAAAAAGCACACAGTGACACGGCCTTACCAGCAACTCACAGAAAGATCATAGAAGAAAGGTAATAGGGCCAAAGAGGAGAAAACCAAATCTCTCGCCCTCTCTGAACAGAGATCATTTTTCAATTCTATGAACATGGCTAAAGACTTGTACACACTCACGGCTTTCTCGGCAAGAAAACTGCTGGCAGAGCTTTCTTGCCAAGTATACCAAGCGCGTGTACGAGGCTTTGAGGTTTCTCGTCGAGAAAACTGCCCAGAATCTAGATGAGAAAAATAGAGAACCTGCTCTCTATTTTCTCGTTGTGATTTCTCCAATTGAGAAATCTGAGCGTCTGTATATTTAACTGCCTCCATGGAAACCCGCGCATTATTGAAATTACTTTGACACATAAGTGGTATCTTCCAAGGCATAGGTAGGCTGAAGCAAGATGGCATCGAATGTGACGAGCGCATGCACGTCGTAGTGTATGACGTCACCGCGTTCGTGCCATTCAAAAAACGGCAGTTCTTTTGAATCGTACGTCTGTACACTCGGCCACCAAGAAGATCTTGCTGGGATTTTCGTCAGGAAAAACAAATGTTTTTCCCGACGAGAATCCCGGGCCTTGTGTACAGGGCATAAAAGCTTTCAGTCATTAAATGCTACATACCTGTTAAATATTTCACTCCACAAATGCATCATGTCAGGTGTATTTCTGTCCAAGCATGATGATGAAAACTGAATACCCTGGGGGAAAAGGAAAACAGTCAACTTAAGCAAAGAGGAAACACCAAAGAAAAAACAAAACAAAAATAGATATGGTCTGGTTTGTGTTAACTAGGTCTCCTGTTGGTTGTATTGCTGCCTGCATTCAATGAGCCAATGAGATTTCAGCATGCTAGAGCACAACAATGTTGTAGTTATTCCTGGCTCATCACTACCCACATCGATGAGATCAGACTGTGTGTGTAATTAAATATATATACACACACACACACATAGATATTATATATATATATATATATATATATATATATATATATATATATATATATATATATATATATCTATATATATCTCAATTTGTACTCATAATGCACATCTTAACCTCCCTGGCGGTATGATTCTGTCTGGAATTACGTACCAAAAGCGGTACAATTATTTTGCATGAAAATTAGGCATTTTATACTGTAGGCCTGTAATTCTTAAGAATAACTCACTTAAATCTGTCCAAACCAGAGTCTAGTAGACATCCCGGGTATGATAAAGTTTGAAACACAAAAATCATAAAAATTATAATATAATAACTATAATTAATATATATATATATATATATATATAATATATATATATATATATATATATATATGCATGTCACAAATCCCAGGAGGCACAGCGAGCACAGTGCACATTGTTTGCCTAGGGGAGTGACGAGCATGGGGAAGGCGGGGCTGAAACCGTAAAAAAAAAAAAAAAAAGCCCTATTTGCATAGCAGAGGGAATTTCAATCTAAGGGTGAAGATCCACTTTAAAGTGATTGTAAACCCTATTTTTGGACTTCTACCTATAGGTATGCCTAGAATAAGGCTCATCTATAGGTAGTGGCAATATCTCCGAAACGTGCCGTTAAGGAGATATTTCACTTGTAGTCCACCGATAATACAAAAAGCACATGCCCTTGGAAAAAACAAAACTCTGTGCCGTTTCTTCCCTAGCGTGTGCAGGTATTGTGAGCATGCGTGAAGTGAATCACAGCGCCGGAGCTGCGATACCCAGAAGTAACCTCCGGAAGAGATGTCTGCGGCCTGTGTGGGAGACGAGGACGGCTTTGGGGGCTTCATCTAGGGTAATCAATTCATAATGAGCTAGTGTGCAAGTCATACTAGCTCATTATGCCTTTGCCTTGCAGGTGTTAAACCTCTTCACGACCGCCGCATGTACATATACGTTGGCAGAATGGCACATACAGGCAGATGGACTTACCTGTACGTCCCTGCCTAGACGTGCCCCCCCCCCCCCGGTACTTGTGGCGGACGGTAATTCCGTGGGAGCGATTCGGGATGAGGGGGCGTCTGTTCGTTTTTGTCCGCCCCCTCCGGATCCGCTTCCTCCCTGCTCTGCTCTGTAATGTAAACACAGGCAGAGGAAGTGATGTGAGCTCTCCTCTCAGCGGTATTTTCAATCCGACGAGAGGAGAGAAGACATTACAAGTAAGTCGCACCAACACTACACTGACACCACACACATAGGCACATTTAACCTCTTCAGATCACCCCCCCCCAGCCCCCTGTCACAGTGTCACTAATAGCAGTGATCATATATTTACTGATCACTGCATTTAGTGTCAGTGTGACAGTTAGTGTGACAGTTAGTGTGACAGGCAGGCAGTGTTAGGTCCAGGGTAGCCCCCTTACCCCCCCCCCCTAATAAAGGTTTAACTGCTTGATCACCGCCCTAGTTAACCCTTTCACCCCCTATTACCAGTGTCACTAAGCAATCGTTTTTCTGATCGCTGTATTAGTGTCGCTGTTGCCGCTAGGTAGCTAGTTTTTTTTTATTGCGATTTTTTTTTTTACTAAAGACATGTGGCTGAATACATTTTGGCCTAAATGTTTGACTAAAATGTAGTTTATTCGATTTTTCTTATAACAAAAAGTAGAAATATCATTTTTTTTTTCAAAAATTTCGGTCTTTTTCCGTTTATAACGCAAAAAAATTAAAAATAAATCGCAGAGACAATCGAATACCATCAAAAGAAAGCTCTATTTGTGGGAAGAAAGGGACGCAAATTTTGTGGCTTCAAATCAATTTTATGTTGAAAATGCAGCTGAAAGTGTAAAACTTTCTTGCCCGATTTAACGATGGCTATGGCAGTAGTGGGGAGCCCAAGCAGAGCTAGGAGAGGCGATCAAAGCTAAAGTAAGCTTTTGGGGTTACTAAACAAACAAACCTAACCCCCCTCCCCAAGCGTCTCTGGAATCCCAAATCTGATATGCAAATTTCAACGCTGATGCCGGAAGGAAGGAAGAAAGAAAAACAGAAGTCTGATGTGGACCTGAAAGTCCCCAACTGCAGCTGCTGTGCACCAGCATTTAGAGCTTCAGAGCTGTGCGGCAGGAGGCATTGTATCGCATTACACAGCTCCTTTTTTGATTAAACTTTCTGTGAAGTGTACAATGTGACACTTTATTCATGCCACTACATGTAGTGCCAACCAGAGTGGCGCAATATTACGCAAACATGTTGTTTTCTGTGGGGGTTATTTACGAAAGGCAAATCCACTTTGCACTATAAGTGCAAACTACAATGCAAAGTGCTCTTGAAATTGCACTAAAAGTGCACTTGGAAGTGCAGTTGCTGTAAATCTGAGGGGTAGATCTGAAATGAGGGGAAGCTCTGCTGATTTTATCATCCAATCATATGCAAGCTAAAATGCTGTTTTTTATTTTCCTTGCATGTCCCCCTCAAATTCACAGCTTCAGTGCAATTTCAAGTGCATTTTGCACTTTTAGTTTGCACTTGTAGTGCAAAGTGGATTTGCCTTTTGTAAATAACCCCCTGTGTGTCGATCCATGAAGAAAAACCCAGGTGACTTAAAGTGGTTGGTTGTACACCCTGTACAACCACTTTCCCCTACAGGTAAGCCTATAATAAGGCTTACCTGTAGGTACTGGAAATATCGCCTTAACGTCATCAGCGTATGCCCACTATAGAAAGGACACGATCGTGCCATTTCTTTAGGGCCCATGCCGTGATCGACGGCTACCGCACGAATGCGCAGGAGTGACGTCATGCAACTCCGACCAGTAATAGAGCCAAAGCCCACGGCCCGGAAAGAAGAGGGGTTGAAGATGGACATCGCAGACTTCTTCTGCAGCTAACAAAGAGGAAGTAAAACCCATCCGGGTTTACTTCCTCTTTAAAGTTTACCTTTCTGTAGTCAGTAATAAAAGGACTTGGCATGCCCTTATTGCTGTGTGTGAACTTTATTTCAGTATTTTTACCTGTTCATATGTGTCCAGATTGGAGGAGTCGGATACAATGAGAGGAGAGACACTCATACCTCCTGTAGTCAAAGCTATCTGCTGGGCCTGCTCTCTGTAATTGTACACACCAGAGCCCATCCTGCAGAAAACAGATTAATCCATTACTAAAGAATAAATGAATACACTGAGAACTACACAAGGGGAAAAAAAATAAAAATAATTTCATCATAGCATAAAAAATAAAAAAAGTGTACCGATGCACATTTTAAAAAGCAAGTATTTTTTTTTTTTTAAACAAACATATCATACTTATCTGCTCTGTGCAGCAGTTTTGCCCGTCAGGAGAGCAGCAATTATGAATAAATCAGGATGCAGGATTGCACGATAAAGTTTAGAGTATAGCAGTGCATGTGACCGCAATTTACACGCATCACTTGTACTCGAAAGAAATAATTAGGGTTGTCCCGATACCGAGTATTTGCGGGAGTAGTTGTACTCCCGCAAATACCTCCGATACCAGAATAGAATACTTTTCCCCCCACTGCCGCATGGCTGCATATATGGGGTGACATGGCTGCATATATGGGGTGACATGGCTGCATATATGGGGTGACATGGCTGCATATATGGGGTGACATGGCTGCATTTGTTGGGGGACATTTAAAAAAAGTGTCGTATTCGGTATCGGCGACTACTTGTATCGGTACTTGTACTCGTCCTAAAAAAGTGGTATCGGACGGGCGACCCTAGAAATAATAAAAAAGAAAAAACGACGACGTTGAACAATTCTATTCAATGCTTTGTTTTTACATAGATCATAAAATAGGAAATAAACCCTGATGAGTTTTACTTCCTCCCCCCTCCTCCCCCAACAAAGTAAAAGCATAATGGGCTGGTATGCATCGCAATCTAGCCCATTATGTGCCACTTAGCTGTAATCCAAGCCCACGCTGTGCCCGCCAGTCGCTGCATCCATCTTCGCCCCTCTTCCTTCCAGTGCTGCAGACTCCGGCTCCATGACTGGCTGGAGCACACATGACGTCACTCCCGCACATGCTCACCGGAGCTATCGGTCATGGCACTTGCTAGTGAAGAAACGACACAAAGGGCCGTTTCTTCAAAGCACGTGCGTTGACAACATCGGTGCACTACAAGGTAAAATATCTCCTAAACGGTGCACGTTTAGGAGATATTACAGTACCTATATTTAAGCCTCATTATAGGCTTACCTATAGGTACAACCTTTGCATATACAACCACTTTAAAGTGTTACTAAACCGTTACAGTAAAAATCAGTCTGTATATGCAGTAAAGCATGCTTGTTATACTTACGGTGTATTCTAAGGGGGCTAATCCTGCACATTATATAAAAAGCTGTTTGATCCTGTCTTCTCTGATCCTCCCTTCTTCCACTGTCCCCAATCTGATAGCACATAGCCTTTGGAGTCACTCTGCACATGTTCAGTTTGGTGTGTATTGCTGGAGAGCTTTTTTTTTTCTTGTAAAGAGGTTCATGTGATCAGCCCAGGGCCAATCAGCACTGTCCAGACAGAGGATCAGGGATCCTGCAGCTTCATAGGAGTCAGAATAGAATGAAAACTCCTCCTACAAGCTTTAACTAGACACTGATAGAAGTCACAGGACTGCTATATACTGCTGAGGAGAAAAAGGGATTTTTAATAACAGCTTACCTGTAAAATCCTTTTCTTGGAGTACATCACGGGACACAGAGCGCATAGTCATTACATATGGGTTATATGGGTACCTTCAGGTGTGGACACTGGTGTAATGTTCAACTTCACAGGAAGTTCCTCCCTATATAACCCCCTCCCACTGAGAGTGCTTTAGTTTTGTAGCAAGCAATTTCTCTGAGGTTACACAATGTTCCCAAAAGAGGGGTGGGGAGCTCTGTGTCCCGTGATGTACTCCAAGAAAAGGATTTTACAGGTAAGCTGTTATTAAAAATCCCTTTTTCTTGATCGTACATCACGGGACACAGAGCGCATAGTCATTACATATGGGATGTCCCAAAGCAATGCTCCATGAAGGGAGGGAGACCGTAAGGCCAAAAATAGCCAAACAGAAACTATATCAGGAGGTAAAATAGCTCCACCAACAGAAAAAAGGGGGCGTGAACCGGGCCAGAGGATTCTATACTGCTGCCCGTAGGACCGCCTGCCCAAATGCTGCGTCCGCAGTCTTTGTGACGTCCAACTTATAAAATTTAGTAAACGTATGTACGGAAGACCAGGTTGCCGCTCTGCAAACCTGTGCCATAGAGATCTGATGGTGTGCCGCCCAAGAGGCACTCATGGCCCTCGTAGAATGGGCCTTAACTGATAAGGGCGGTGGAACGCGCTTCAGACCATAGGCCTGAAAAATCAGCTGCTTAATCCACCTAGCCAAGGAAGATTGGCAAGCCAGGCTGACCCTTCTTGGGGCCATCCGGAAGAATGAAAAGCACATCTGTTTTCCGAATCTTTTCTGTAGCCTTGAGATAAACTCTCATGGCTCGGACTACATCCAAGTATGAAGCAATCTTTCCTCTCTGGACTGGGGAGTAGGAAAGAAGGATGGTAGGACTAGGTCCTGATTCAAGTGAAAACTGGATATGACCTTAGGAAGGAAAGAAGGCTGAGGCCGCAGAACCACTCTGTCCTTATGCAGAATAAGGTACGGTTCCCTGCAAGACAAGGCTGCCAGCTCGGAGACCCTTCTGGCCGAAGCCATAGCCACCAAGAAAACCAACTTTCGGGTTAGCAGCACAAGAGGGATTTCTGCCAGAGGTTCAAACGGCTGCTTTTGTAAAGCTGACAAGACCAGATTTAAATTCCAGGGGCAGAGGGGAGCTCTAATAGGGGGATTTACATGCAAGACCCCCTGCAAAAAGGTTTTCACAAGCGAATGTGTGGCCAAAGGCCTTTGAAACCATATCGATAAGGCAGACACCTGCCCCTTTAGAGTACTAAGAGCCAACCCCTTGTCAACGCCAACCTGAGGAATCGCAAGATCCTGTCAATAAAAAACTTGCGAGGATGCCCTCCTTGAGACTCGCACCACTCCACATAGGTTCTCCAGACTCTGTAATAGATATTTCTAGAGACTGGCTTTCTAGCTTGAATTAACGTATATATGACTTGGGCAGAGAGGCCTCTGCCCTTAAGAATTAGAGATTCAGCCGCCAAGCCATCAAATTTAGCTGCTGTGAAGCAGGGTGGTAGATCGGGCCCTGAGACAGCAGATCTGGGCGCAGGGGGGGGAGTGGCCACGGTGCCCTTACTGACATCCTCACGATGAGTGCGTACCCCCCTTCTGGGCCAGGCTGGGCCACCAGGATCACCGGCGCCTGCGCTCCACCCTGATCCTTCGTAGAAGGCGGGGAATCATCTGTAGTGGAGGGAACGCATACAGGAGAGAAAACTGGTGCCAGGGGCAAACCAAACGCATCGGTCCCGTAGGCCGAGGGTCCCTGGCTCGGGATACGAATTTGTCCAATTTCTTGTTGAATCTTGTTGCCATGATGTCCACATCGGGAACTCAGAATCTTTGGCAAATCTCTTGGAATACCTGGGGGTGCAGAGACCACTCTCCCGGGAGTAACTGTTGACGACTCAAAAAATCTGCTTGAGAATTGTCTATCCCTGGGATGAACACTGCTGAGATGCAGGGTACATGGGCTTCGGCCCATGAAAAAATCAGGTTTACTTCCCTTTGAGCCGCTAGGCTCCTTGTGCCCCCCTGGTGGTTTATGTATGCCACCGCCGTGGCATTGTCGGACTGTATCCTTACTGGCAGACCCTGCAGGGGGAGAGTCCAGGCGACCAGGGCCAACCGAGCAGCTCTGATCTCTAGGACATTGATGGGAAGCAGACTTTCTGCCTCTGACCACTGTCCCTGCTGGGTCCGTTTTCCTAAGATTGCCCCCCAACCTGTTAGGCTGGCATCTGTGGTTACTATTTTCCACGAGATGGGGCAAAAGGTTTTCCCTTTTGATAATTTTTTGAGGGATCAGCCACCAGTACAGGCTGCGCCTGACTCCTGGGGAAAGAACTAATGGACGGTCTAATGCCTGTATGGACTTGTTCCAAGCAGAGAGAATAGCTGCTTGCAGAATTCTGGTATGGATCTGGGCATAGGGCGCTGCTTCGAAGGCGGCCACCATCTTTCCCAGCAGTCGCATGCATAGGCGAATAGTCGGCTTCTTTTTGCCTAAGACTATTTGAATCGTTTGAATCAACGACCTGATCTTCTTTTGAGGTAAAAATACCCTCTGGCATTCTGTATCTAACCGAAAGCCTAGATATTCCAACTGTCTTGTGGGTTGTAACCTTGATTTTTCTTGGTTCACAATCCACCCGAACTCTTCTAGATGCCGCACTGTGCGGACTACTGCATGATTGAGGTTGGAAGCTGAACTGTCGATAACCAGGAGATCGTCAGGTATGCTAGGACCAAGATGCCTTCTGTCCTTAGGACGGCTAGTACCGGGGCTAACACCTTTGTGAATACCCGTGGAGCTGTTGCCAACCCGAAAGGGAGGGCTACGAACTGGTAATGACTTTGGTTTATCGTAAAACGAAGAAACTTGTGATGTGCTGGGTAAATCGGCACATGCAGATATGCATCCTTTATGTCTATAGATGCTAGAAAGTCGCCCTGATGTAGGCTGGCTGTCACTGAACGTATGGAGTCCATACGAAAGGTCTGAATCCTTAGAAAGCGATTTAGGCGTTTGAGGTCTAATATAGGCCTGACGTCGCCATTTGGTTTTGGTATAACAAAAAGGTTGGAGTAGAATCCCAGACCCCTTTCTTGGGTTGGTACTTCTACAATTACTCCTTGGAGCAAGAGGCGATCCAACGCCTTTACGAGAGAGGCCCTCTTTAACGGGTCGCTTGGAAGACTTGACCCCTGAAAATGAGGAGGGGGGATTTCTCGAAACTCTAGTTTGTAGCCTGAGGCTACTACGGACCGAACCCAAGAGTCGGGAATTCTGGCCTTCCAGACTCTTCGGAGAAAACTGAAGTCTTCCCCCCACCCAAGAGAGTGGGGGCGCCCCTTCATGAATCTGATTTGATGACTGGTTTAGCCGGCTTGCGAGACCAGGGCCTCTTGTTTGCCGCGGCTTGTCCCTGTGGGCGGCTATTAACTGCTGACCGCCCGGGAGGCCGTCGATACTGACGGGAAGTCGAAGGGGCCGAGCCTGCAATGGCCTGTCGTTTAAAACGTGGGCCCACGCGGTCTTTTCTTGACCGGTAAGGAAGTACTTTTTCCACTTGATATGGTGTGGATATATTTATCTAGGTCTTACCCGAATAGTCTTCCCCCATGAAAGGGAAACCCTGCTAAAAGCTTTTTGCAGGGTGCCTCTGCTGACCAGTTCTTTAGCCACAAAAGACGACGCATGTGAACCATCAGTAGAGATGCACGGGATGCCTGTTGGATGGAGTCCTTAATAGCATCTACTGCAAAGCAGAGAGCCCTAGGGAATTCTGCTAATTCATGAGTATGCTGAGCCGGCATGTCCTTTAATATATGTTTTGCCTGATCCTTCAGGGCCTGACAAACACCAATGGCTGCTACTGCTGGCTGAACCATGGCACCTACTGAGGTGAAAGCTGCTTTCAGTAGGGTCTCGAATTTCTTGTCGACCGGATCCTTGAACATATGGACATTTTCAACCGGACAAGTCAGGGATTTATTCACGCAGGAAATGGCTGCGTCCACTGTAGGGAGAGCCATTTCTTTACATATTCCTCTTCCATAGGGTAGAGAAATAGAGAATCTTTTAGGAGGGACAAAGATTCTATCAGGTCAAGCCCAATCCTGGTAAATCACGTTCCGCAGAAGGGGGTGCATTGGAAAAGATGCACCAGTTAATGGAGCCTTTAAAGACCCCAATGAGGATACCTCCGGGGCTACTAGTTCTGGCACTGGAAGTTTAAAGGCAGTGCGAACCATATCTGTCAAAGACTGGATCCAGGCCCGCCTCCGCTTGAGAGGCCGAAAAATATTCATCTATAGTGGAATTTTCCCTGTCTGACCGTCGGACTTGGTCTGCCTGATCCCCTTGTGGGTCCCGTTCCTCTGAAGAGGAGACCTCCGCATCTGAAAACCCCACACTGGGTGAGGGGGATCTAGCCCGCTTGCTACTGGGCAAGGACGGGAAAGCAACGCAGTTAACCTTTTCTCTAGCCCACACATGGTGGCTGCTAGCATTTCTTCCGTCACGTAAACGGGAATGGGTGGATCGGGGGCCGCCTCTGCCCCCAGCACCCCCAATGGCTCTTGTACTATGCCACTCGGTGTCTTGACTGGCGAGGGTGGGGCCGTAGAAGCCTGGCCCAAATCCTCTGACCCCGATGGAGACCCCTTTTGCTTTTTGGCACCTTTAGCAGCCTTGGCTGGTCCAGATCCCTTTGGAGCCATTGTACAACCTTGGGTCACCCCTATAGCCAACACCTGACTGTTGCAGCTAGGAGTAACCAATATGAGGGCAGGTATGAGAAAAATGAAAAAGAACTAATTTCTCTCTTTTTCTTTTATATTTCTCTTTTTTTTTTCAAAAAAATTTTTTTTTTTTTTTTTTTTACCAGCCTGGGAGGTGGCAATACCGAGGAAACCTGTGAGTATTGACACACCAATGCCCGTTAGCCGGAGTCCAAGGTAGACTCAGATACTGCTGGATCTAAGGCTGAGTCCCTTTAAGCAAAAAAACTTTTTTTTTTTTTTTCTGGTCAATAGTGGACCTAAGTCCTAATGAATGAATGAATGAATGAATGAATGAAAAACTTATAGAGCGCGGCACATGCGAACTGAATCGCCTCTGGGCGCTTGTTGTTCCTGTCTCCTTTGATATCAAAAGAGATGAGTCTTGATCTTTCTCCTGAAGGCTAAGTGATTCGCCTCCAACCGAATGCTGGCTGGTAAAGCGTTCCATAGTCTGGGACCTTGGACGGCGAATCTTCTTTCTCCTTTGGACTTGTAGTTGGCTTTTGGGATCTGTAGTAGGTTCTGATTGGTGGATCGCAAGATGCGATTGGGATTGTGAGCTTTTATTTTATCGCATAGATATTGGGGGGCATTCCCATGGACACATCTATGCGTTAGACAGAGAGCTTTAAAAGCAATCCTGTCTTTAACTGGTAGCCAGTGAAGGGATCTCATGAAGGTGAGATTGATTCCCAGGGTTTTTTCCAGTCACAAGTCTGGCGGCCGTATTTTGAACGACTTGCAGAGCGATTTGGTACTTGGGGAGTCCGAGGTAAAGGGCATTTGCATAGGTCCATATCTGAGTTGACAATTGCTCCCACCACGACCGCTAAGTCTTCTTTGGGGATGAAGGGGGTAAGTCTGCGTAGTAGGCGCAACAGATGGTGAGATCCGCTGACTACTGATCCTATTTGTGCGTCCCATTGTCATAAAGGAGTCAAAGATGACCCCGAGACTTTTGACTTTGGGCGCTAGGGGTGATGATTTTGCCCAGAATGGGCGGGGTGTCCAGGTTGTTGCAGGTTGATTCCTTTGCTTGGCGTGAAACAGAAGAAGTTCTGTTTTCGCTCCATTGAGTTTAAGATAACTCTTTGTCATCCAGTCCTCTATCAAAGAGAGGCATGTCTCTAGATTGAGGTGGTGATCCTTTCTGTTGCAAATGCGGAAAAAAAGTTGGTGTCGTCTGCGTGTTGAGTGATACAGCAGGTTTTGGCTGTTGATAATCTCAAAAAGAGGACGAAGATAAATGTTAAACAGCACTGGTGACAGAGGCGATCCTTGAGGGACTCCGCATGTTACTGTGCGTTTCTCAGATGTGAAGGGTCCTAATTTCACTGTTTGCGATCGGTTTTCCAAAAAAGAGGAGAACCAAGATAAATCGCCTTCTGCGACTCTGGCTACTTCAGCAAGTCCGCGTCAGTAACAGTTTGTGATCTACGGTGTCGAAAGCTGCACTAAGGTCCAACAGAACTAGAAGACAAGATTCTCCTTCGTCTGCGGCCTCGAGAACATCGTCCCATACTTTGAGCAGCGCGGTTTCAGTCCCGTGTCCGGGACGGCACCACAGCAATGATTGCAATGGTCAGTAGCTTGTGGGTATCCAGATGCTGTTGCAGCTGTTGTACCACTACTTTCTCCATTACCTTTGAGAGTAACATTGAGGCTTGTTATGGGACGGCGGTGGAGTGGGTCCTTGGGGTCCAGGGAGGGTTTCTTAAGGGGGGATGGTTGGATTATACCCTCTTTCAACTGTGAGGGTACTATGCCCTCCAAGAAAGACTGGTTGATAAGCTGCGTGATGGGAGGAGCCAAGATGTAGGCGCATTCCTTTAGCAGTTTTGTGGGGATAATGTCATTTGGCGCTGTGCCGTTACGCAAAGTGTCAATAAATTCTGGTGGCCTCGATGGAGATGGGTTCCAGGGTGAACTTACCTGATATAAGAGAATTACTATGGGTGTTATGTGAGAGGCTGCAGGGGGGGCTAAGGGGGGGATTGTTTTGCTGAATGCTTTCACGGATTGCCTCAATTTTATTAATGAAGCAATCCGATAGTTCATTGCAAAATTCTTGTGTGTCTGTATTGGGGGCTTCAATACATCCTGGTTTCATGGTCTGAGTGACCATCTTGAAGAGTTCGCGGGGGCGGTTTAAGGCACTGTTGATAGCCTCTGAAAAATAATTTTTTTCTGGCTTGGAAAATTCCTTTGTGGTATTTTCTTGTCGCCGCCTTGTAGATGGGACAGGTTTAGCTCTGAGGCACTTCTTTTCCAGGCCGATTCGGCCCTTCTGCGTTCTTGGCTTCAGTAACGACAGCTGGTTGTTAAACCAGCTGCGGTTGTTTTTCCGAATGCGGGTTTTGCGTTTCGGCGCTACCAAGTCGGCTGACTGTAGCATGGCCGAATTTATGGCCTCCAGCGTTTCAACGGCCGTTTGATGCGGTTGGATTGTTTCTATTTTTTCCCTTAAAGTGGTTTTGAAGAGTTCCGAGTGGAGCTTCTTCTGACATCTAGTCCAGTGTGTTGTCGCTGGATTTGATGTTTTTGTTGCGGTGGGGATTGTGGAAATAATGAATTTAATTGCATGGTGGTCTGTCCATGGCAACTTTTCATTTTCCAAAATTTTTATTTCCAGAGCTTGTCCGAAAATAAGATCGAGTGTGTGACCTGAAGCATGTGTGGGCCCACATACTAGTTGCTGTGACCCTAGATCCACCAGGTGGTTAATACAGGCATCGGCAATGGGGTCTTGTGCGGAATTGGCCCAGAGGTTGAAATCCCCAAGCAGCAGAAAATGTTTGCTGTTGAGGGTGTAAGTGGAAAAGAAATCCGTCCATGATGATAGCAGCTGCGATTTTGGGCCGGGCGGCCTATAGCAGAGCAGAATGTGGATGGTCTCCTTTGAATTTGTTTGCAGTTGTAGCGTAAGGGTTTTCCATGAATGGAAGAGGATTTTGAAGGGCTGGTTTTGTGATTGCAAGCCGAGGTTTTGCAAATTACCGCCAGGCCTCCTCCTCTCTGCCCTATTCTGTTTTCCGTTATAATACAGTAGTTTTCTGGCACCAATTCTCCTAGAATGGTGTTACAGTCGGCTGTAAGCCAGCTCTCTGTAATGAAGAGGCAGTCTAGATTGTGTTGTATTAGAATGAAATCATGGATTTCAAGTCGGTGTTTTTTACTGCCGATCTTGTGTTGACCATAGCACAAAAATGTGCTTAGGCTGGGGTAACCGGCTAAAATTTTTTGATCGTCGATCGTCGATCGATCCTCAAAAGTTGCTCAATTCTTAGGGTCTTTTTTGTGCAGGCTGGCAGTATTGCGGCGAAACGCCTCAGATTCCAAATGGTCTCTGCGGAGTACCGCAAATTAGCCATGGTCGCCATTCACCGGGGGAAATGTTTTTTATGGTGGCGATGGAGAGAGGATTCAGTGAATCCTCCCGGCTTGGTCCAGAGGAAGGCAAAAAACCCCTAACCGTGCTATGCCAATTTGCTTTGGTTGGGGAAAAAATTCCTTCCTGATCCCTGAAAGGCGATCGGGCGAACCCCTGGATCAAGTGCTGTTAAGTTTGTGAAAAAAGAAAGGGGGCTGGGGGAGAACTGACACTGCTGCTGGGGTGTACCAAGATGGCCGCGCGACCAGGAGCAGGACATGGGACCCAGGCTGGTGTGTTAGCCAGCTGGGGTGGGTAGGTGAGCAGGGGGGGGGGGCTGGTTGTTGAGGCCAGGGGATGAATCCTACTGGGGCTGGGGGTGAGCTCCTAGGGGGTTACTGCTGGTGTTTTTTGGCCGAAAGTGCGGCGCGCCGCTAGGCCGCAGATGAAGCCGCGGCCGTTCCTAAGGTGCGGCGGCCGCAAATCAGCAGAGGCTGGCGCGGTTCAGGGGGAAAAACGGGGAATCGCGGGGAGGCGGTGGGGGAAGGTTGTAATGGTAGGTGGATGGTTGGCGGGTGGTGGTAATGTGGGGTGGTAGAGGGAAAGAGGCCCCAGCGTTCAGCCGATTCGGCGGCTTATCCTGATAAGGACGGCCGCCAATCGGTTCCAGGGAAGGTGATAAAAAGTAGAACCTACCTGGAGTAGAAGGTGAGAGCTGTGAGAAGATCCTGCCTAGCTAGCTGATGATATCCCTAGGGGGAGCTGACTTGTCACTATCCCTGCAGTGAGCAGACTAGGCAGACTGAGGAGAGAGTGTCTGCTGCACGTCTGCTGCACACCCTACTGACACACCTACTGACAGAGTTGACCTCAAGTCCTAGACCTGAAGATCCACAAAACCGCCACTAGGTGTCCCTGTGTGGCCAAAAGACCCAGCTGCACGCTCTGTATCCTTTCTTCCTCTGCCTCCAGGAGGGAAAGACCAGCCAGAGAAAAGTTTTTCCTTTATACAGACCCTGACGCTGCTGGCCCGCCCCCCCCGACGCTATAAAAGGCGGCGTGCACGCGCGCGCGTATGCGCGCGCACAATCGCGCGCACCACGCTGAAACCACATGGAGGTAGCAGAGCAGAGGAACAACATGGACCAGCGTTATGCAGCACCAACAGACACCAGGTAAGCACTAATCTTATTGTAGTGCACACACAGCGAGGAAGCTGTCCCCATGGGCTTCCTAAGAAACAGGAGTTTTTTACCAGCAATTTCCTCTTTAAAACATGTGGGGTTGCAGTATCAGTGTTAACAGGCAGACCTGGGGTGAGTAGAAAATATATACCTTACACAAGTATACATATATTTACATATTATCTGGGTAAACATTAGAATCCCATCCTGCCTCAACAGACATAGTGGAGATAGTGGCTGATGCCCCAGCATACTGTTAGCCAACCCAGAACCCCCAGGGGGATACCTACTGTCGAACCAAGTCCCGCAGGTTCCCTCTTACCTGCTCCACGCCGCAGGTATTGCAAAATGCAAGAGGCCCAGCCTTCCCCATCTCCGTGGGTATTGTCTTGGACCTTCAGGGACCGGGGTCCTGTGTTAAGGAACCCACACCCCTGGACCTATATAGCATCCTGGCATCAGTAGCGTTTAGTTCTTGGAAGAGACAAGGCACTGGAGCCCAGAATCCAGCCCTCCAAGGAGAGGCATTATAGGCAAAACCCCACTCCAGCAGGGCCGGGTACCGTACATCTTGGCTCTGAAGCACTTCGGACGGATCCGGCTAGCTATCCTGGGTCCCGAGACCTCAGAGGGACAGCTAGACGTGACCAACACCTAAGACACTGGCGAAAAAACTAAAGCACTCTCAGTGGGAGGGGGTTATATAGGGAGGAACTTCCTGTGAAGTTGATTACACCAGTGTCCACACCTGAAGGTACCCATATAACCCATATGTAATGACTATGCGCTCTGTGTCCCGTGATGTACGATCAAGAAAGGGTATTTAGCAGTTTATATTTACTAAAATACTTGCATTTCCATGTTCTGTGTACTGTGGGAGACCAGATATAGTGAATGCAAGGTCCTGGGTTTAGTAACACTTTAAGCATACCTTTAACTTCAAAATAATGCAGGAAGAATTAAAACCACTTACTGGGTGACAACATTGCAGAAGAGGGGCACATAGGGCTTCAGCTCCTCAGGAAGTGAATTCAGGCTGGAGACAGCTCGGAAATACACCATGCCGTTTGTAGGCTGGGGACAGCACTGGATAGGAACGTCACTGCAGGGTACAAAGATTGGCAGATTTACAATATCTGAGAGTATCAGCCAATGTTCCCTGACCTAGGGCGCTTCTGTTTTGTTTAGTCTACTGACAAAAGGGAGATTAGGGTGTCAGTGACTTGGGCCCCCTTCACATTAATGTTCTGTCTCTTGACAGATGAAGGAACCGACATCAATGAACTCCTATGTGCAAACAGATGATCATCTGTTTACATCCGCATCCATTCAGGTCTGTTTTTTTTTATTATTATAAAAAGGAAAGAAATTGGTGCTCCCCAGCTGTATGGGACCCCGGACAACAAACTTTGTAGACGTGTAGAGGAAGAGTGGAGCTACATGTGTGCCAAGTTTGGGGTCCATGAGACCTATGGCTGGCCAGTACCAGGTCCCCAAAGTCCGGAAGATCAGGCACAAAAAAGGTGACTGGAGTATAAGCCGAGGGGGGAATTTTCAGCACAAAAAAAAAAAAAATGCGCTGAAAAACTCGGCTTATATGGTACCCTCTATACGTTGATGTAGAAAAAATAAATATAATGTACTGGACTGCATGTGGTGTGAACTGGCCCTTATTGCGATACATAGCAAAACACACTATGGCTTAAATTTATGATGAAGTCATTTTTTTTTTATTTCATTGGATAGGTTTTACAGCAGAAAACAAAAAAAAAAACGTTTACATTTTTTTCATTTATATATATATATATATATATGTTAAAAACAGCATGAGAATGAGAATGAGAATTCTGTATTTGTGTTAAAAAAAAAAATATATTATATATATATATTATATATATATATATATATATATATATATATATAACACACACACACACACACACATATACATACACACACACACACACACAATTTCATTTGTGTACAGTATTGCCCGACCACGCAATTGCCAGTAGCGCAGTGATGAATGGCAAAAAAAAAAAAGCCCGGTCGTGAATGGGGAAAAAATTTCCAGAGGTCAACCGGTTAATGTCAGTTCTTTCATTACATTCTGCAGTCAGTGGGGAATCTCCTACTGACAGCAGGCATGAGTTAAGCCTCATACACACGATCAGATTTTCACACATTTGTTGTCGGAAAATTTTAAAGCATGCTATCCCACATTTATCCGCGGAAAATCTGACAATTGTCCAATGGAGCATACAAAATGGTCGGATTTTCCAACAACAGCCTGTCATCACACAATTCTCGTCTGAAAATCTGATCGCTTGTAGAATGCTTTAGAGGGAGGTTAAAGCCGATCTCCGCTGGGAAAAAAAAAATAATATTAAAAGTCAGCAGCTGCAAATACTACAGCTGCTGACTTTTAATATTAGGACACTTACCTGTCCTGGGATCCAGCGACATCCGCAGCAGAGGACGAGTGATGAGCGTAAGTTCCACCAGAGGGTGGAGCTCCACTTTAAGGACGCCAACCGATGGATGTAAGACGTATATAAAAAGTTCCCATGAGCATTGTCCCTGGTTTACATGTACAATAAGGATGGAGGCCTGTCACGGTGGGTTGCGTCACGTCACTCTTTTTCTTATGAAAACTGACATTTAGTCCTGACTAATCAAACAGTTTTCATAAGCACCATTAGGATACAGGCTTTAGACTCCTATGTGAAAACAAGCCACAGCAAGTTTCCAGGTAAAAGGAAATGAAAATCTCCAAATGTAAATGTAAAATTCTCACAAATGATATCTATGGATAGAACAATAGTTATCAGGATTACTTTACTAACCTGCATATGTCCATTCCACCTCTGTGGGAGGGATGGTGGGCTCAATGTCTGTCACTTTAAGGGTGGGGAGGCAAGAAGCATCCAGGGCTTCAGTTTGAAAGCGCAGCAATTCTAAACCTATAGAGATAAGAAGACTTTTAATACATGACATTTAATATAGAAATAAACTTAGGGCACATAGCCGTCCAAAAAACATTTTTAATATAACAGGCAAATCTCATTAGTGTTCCCTCTGTGTAGTAATATGAGGAATGCCAACGTTGTACTGTCCTGTTAGACACCAGAAGAACCTCCATCGTGCTGCTGTTAGAAAAGATTAGTAGACCAACCACAAAAATGGGATTATGTGTATTACTTTATGATCCGTTTCACAATGAGTTAAAGTGGATGTAAACCCAACTCATGAAATTTGAGCTGGGCACATATATCTGCAGTGTTTTATTATCTCTTTTCAATGAGCTGAGGCTAAAGACTCGTACACACGATCGGATATCTGATGGAATCTAATTCGATGGATTTTTTCGTTGGATATCCGATGAAGCCGACTTCATCAGTCTTTCCTACCAACGTCGGTTAAAAATCAGAATCGCGTCCACGCGGTGATGTAAACACACAACGATGTCTTGAGAAAAAATGAAGTTCAATACTTCACATGCGGTCGACTTGATTTCTGAGCATGCGTGGATTTTTGACCGATGGATTTCCCCACAGAAGATCGTTTTTTTTCTATCGGTTTTTTAAAAATAAGATTTTTTTTTTTAAAAAAACAACAGGTTCTTTTTTTTTTACCAATGGATAAAAAAAAACTATGGGGCCCACACACGATCGGTTCGTCCGATGAAAACGGTCAATTGGTCCGTTTTCATCACACAAAATCGATCATGTGTACAGGCTTAAGAACCCCTTCATCTCTCGGATTATTTTGAATTGCCGTGTGCCCACAGGGCTTGGCAAGGCCCGTGTGTAGAAGGCTTTAACTGCTTGCCGACACAGCCGCCGCAGTTTTACGGCGGCAGGTCGGCTCTGTTGGGCGAGAGCACTTCACCTCGCCCAGCAGCCAATAGGGGCACCGCCCCCTGCTTGTACCCAACTCCGGTGCCGGCGGGCGAGATCGCCGCCGGGCACCCGCAATTGCTCGTTGCAGAGCGAGGACCAGGAGCTGTATGTGTAAACACACAGCTCCCCCCGGTCCTGTCAGGGGAGAAATGCCGACATACAATGTATGAACAGCGATCATCATTTCCCTCTGAGTCCAACCCCCCCCACAGTAGAACACCCAGGGAACATACTTAAGCCTTCCCGCCTAGTGTTAATCGCACCTACTGCCAATAAAAACAATAATATTGC